>CM056055.1:224654658-225162942 GCA_029574335.1 Rana kukunoris | reverse complement strand
ACAAGATCCCCCCCCCCCCCTCACCCCCCCACCCCCAACCCCCCCCACCACCATACCCCCACCACATACACTGACAAACCTTCCATTATAAAGCCCCCCCTTCCCAACAATGGACACCTTCCAATAAACAGCCCACCCCCCCACACCACCATTCCAATCTGAACACCTTCCAATAAACAGACCCCCCCCAACACTCTGCCGCCTTCCAATACAACAACCCCACCCCCACCCCCCCCCATAACACTGACACCCTTCCAATAACAGCCCCCCCCCCCCACCCCCCCCCCCCCACCAACCCCACCCAACAATGAAACCTCGCCAACAACACAGCCCCCACCCCCCCCCCCCAACACTGACAACCTTCCAATAAACACAGCCCCCCCCCCCCAACACTGACACCTTCCAAAACAACACCACCCCCCCCCCCCAATAACAAACCCCCCCACCCCTACACTGCACCATACAATCTCATGACAGACACCCCCCCATCCCCACCACACCCCCCACAACACTGGACACCTACCAAGCAAACACAGCCCCCCCCCCCCCCAACACTGACACCTTCCAATAACACCCCCCCGCCCACTCCCCCCACCCCAACCACAGACACCCCCCCCAACACAAACCTTCCAACAGCAGCCCCCCCCCCCCACCCCCCCCCCCACCCCCCCCCCCCCCCCCCCCCCCCCCCCCCCCCCCAACACTGACCCCCAACCCCAACCCCCCCCCCTCCCAACACCAACTTCCCTCCCCCCCCCCCCCACCCCAACCCCCCCCCAAAACCCCCCCACCCCCCACCCCGCCCCCCAACCCCCCAGAACCCCCCCAACCCCCCCCCCCCCCCCCCCCCAACCCCCCACACCCAACCCACCCCCCACACCCCCCAACAACCCCCCAACCCCCCCCCAACCCCAACCCACCCCAACCCCCCCCCCAACAACACCTTCCCCACCAGCCCCCCCCCCCAACACCCCCCCAAACCAAACCACCCCCCCTGACCCCCAAACACCCCCCCCCAACCTTCCAATAACACCCCCCAACCAAACCCCCCCCCCCCCCCCCCCAACCCCCCCCCAACCCACAACCCCAAACCCCAACCCCCCCCCAACCACCCCACCCCCCAACAAACCCCCCCCCCCCCCCCACACCCCCACACCCCCCCAAACACTGACACCTTCAATAACAAGCCCCCCCCCCCAACACTGATGACACCTTCACCCAAACACAGCACCCCCACCGCCCACCCCCCCAACCCCCCCCCCCCCCCACACCACCCCCCCCCCCCCCCCCCAACCCCCCCAAACCCCCCCCCCCAACACTGACACCTTCCAACAAACACAGACCCTCCCCCCAAAAACACTGACCACCTTCCAACAACACAGCCACCCCCCCCCCCAACCCCCCCCCCCAACACTGACACTTCCAACAACACAGGACAGCCCCCCACCCCCCCACCCCCCCAACACTGACACCTTCAACACCCACACACAGCCCCCCCCCCCCCCAACACTGACACCTTCCCAACAACACAGCCCCCCAACAATGGACAAGCCCCCCCAACACTGAACACCTTCCAACAACACAGACCCCCCCCCCCCAACCCTGACACCTTCCACAACAACACTGCCACCCCCCAACACTGACACCTTCCAAATCAACACAGCCCCCCCCCCAACACTGACACCTGTCCAACAAACACCAGCCCCCCCCCCACCACCCCCCAACCACACCCCCCCCCCAACCCCCCCCCCCAGCCCACCCCCACCCCCCCAACACCCACCCCCCCCAAACACCCCCCCCCTCCCGCACCTCAACACAACACTACCCCCCCCAACCCCCCCCTATACCCCCCCCCCCCCCCCCCCCCACAACAGCCCCCCAACCCAACACAAACACCCCCACCAACAAACCCAACACCCATATCCACCCCCCCCCACCCCGACCCCCCCCCCAACCCCCACCCCCCCCCCCAACACAGACCCCCAACACTGACAGCGCCCCCCCAACACAGACACCTTCCCAACACAACACAGCCCCCCCCCAACACTGGCACACCATTCCAACACCACAGACCCCCCCCCAACACTGACACCTTTCCAACAACACAGCCCCCCCCCCAACACTGACACCTTCCAACAACACAGCCCCCCCCACCCCCAACCCTGACACCTTTCCAACAACACAGCAGCCCCCCCCCCAACACTGACAACCTTCCAACAACACAGCCCCCCCCCCTACACTGACAACCTTCCAACAACACAGTCCCCACACTCCCAACACGTATAAGGAATTAATATATAAAATTAAATTAGTTTGCCCCCCAAAGGGGGGTTAAACAATGAAGAATTACATTCCATATAAAAACAGAACCAACACTGACACCTTCCAACACACCCCCCCCCAAAACACTGACACCTTCCAACACAACAACCCCCCCAACAGACCCCCCCCCCCAAAACACACTGACACCTTCCAAACAACACAGGGTAGAACCCCCCCCCCCCCCCCCCAACACTGACACCCCCCCTTCCAACAACACAGCCCCCCCCCCCAACCCCCCCTGACACCAACAATCCAAACAACACCCCCCCCCCCAGACCCCCACCCCCCCCCCCCCCCCCAAGTGGCCCAACACTGACACCCCCCCCCAACACCCCCCACACAGCCCCCCCCCCCCCACTGACATTCCAACCCCCCCCCCCACTATCCTCCCCCCCCCCCCCCCATCCCCCAACCCCCCCCCCAGCCCCCCCCCAACACTCACGACACCTTCCAACAACACAGCCCCCCCCAACACTTGACACCTTCCAACAACACAGCCCCCCCCCCCACACGGACATGACCTTCCAACATCACAGGCCCCGCCCCCCCCCCAACACGGACACCTTCCAATAACAGCCCCCCCAACACACACTCACCTTCCAATAACAGCCCCCCCCTCCCAACACTGACACCTTCCAATAACAACAGCCCCCCCCCCCCCCCCAACACTGACACCTTCCAATAACAGCCCCCACCCAACACTGACGTTACTACGCCCCCCTTCCAATAACAGCCCCCCCCACACTGACACCTTCCAATAACAGCCCCCCCAACACTGACACCTTCCAATAACAGCCCCCCCAACACTGACACCTTCCAATAACAGCCCCCCCAACACTGACACCTTCCAATAACAGCCCCCCCAACACTGACACCTTCCAATAACAGCCCCCCCCCCCCAACACTGACACCTTCCAATAACAGCCCCCCCCCCCCCCAACACTGACACCTTCCAATAACAGCCCCCCCCCCCAACACTGACACCTTCCAATAACAGCCCCCCCCCCCCAACACTGACACCTTCCAATAACAGCCCCCCCCTCCCAACACTGACACATTCCCTATGGGGTAAGTGTGTGATGTGCGGGGGAGGGGGTGATATAAGGGGTCCAAAAATTAAGAGAGGGGGTGATCTGAGGGGTCCCTTTAGGGGGGAGGGGGTGATCTGACGGGTCCCTCTGGGGGGGGGGGGGGTCTATGGGCTCAGGGGGGTGTCTGGGGCCCCTCCATGGGCTCAGGGGGGTGTCTGGGGCCCCTCCATGGGCTCAGGGGGTGTCTGGGGCCCCTCCATGGGCTCAGGGGGGTGTCTGGGGCCCCTCCATGGGCTCAGGGGGGTGTCTGGGGCCCCTCCATGGGCTCAGGGGGGTGTCTGGGGCCCCTCCATGGGCTCAGGGGGGTGTCTGGGGCCCCTCCATGGGCTCAGGGGGGTGTCTGGGGCCCCTCCATGGGCTCATGGGGGTGTCTGGGGCCCCTCTATGGGCTCAGGGGGGTGTCTGGGGCCCCTCTATGGGCTCAGGGGGGTGTCTGGGGCCCCTCTATGGGCTCAGGGGGGTGTCTGGGGCCCCTCTATGGGCTCAGGGGGGTGTCTGGGGCCCCTCTATGGGCTCAGGGGGGTGTCTGGGGCCCTCTTATGGGCTCAGGGAGGGTGTCTGGGGCCCCTCTATGGGCTCAGGGGGTGTCTGGGGCCCCTCTATGGGCTCAGGGGGGTGTCTGGGGCCCCTCTATGGGCTCAGGGGGGTGTCTGGGGGCCCCTCTTTGGGCTCAGGGGGTGTCTGGGGCCCCTCTATGGGCTCAGAGAGGTGTCTGGGGCCCCTCTATGGGCTCAGGGGGGTGTCTGGGGCCCCTCTATGGGCTCAGGGGGGTGTCTGGGGCCCCTCTATGGATGACCGCCCCTCCTTACCCCGGTGTCAGCTAAGCCTGGCCCCTCCCCCCGGTCTCAGCCCAGCCCCGCCCCTTCCCCGGTCTCCTCCATACCGGCCCCGGTTGAGGTGATTCTTCCTCTCGCTCTCTTCTCTCGGGGTCCTTCAAGCCTGCGGGCTGTCCTCGCCTCTGCCTGTCTCACACGGTTCACACTCTTTCCTGAGCGCACCGCTCACCCCGCTCCTTCCTCCTTCATTACCAGCCGCAAACCTCCTACTCCGTCCCAGACTTTCCCTCCCGATCCGTACAGGCAGTTCTAGGGACAGCTTCCTCAGGCCCCTTCACGCGAAGCATCCTGGGAGATGTAGTTTATATCCGGTATTCCCCCTTCTCAGAGCTCGGTGACCCCCCCTGATCACAATACAGTGTAAGGAGTGGTCACATGATCAGTGTGTGTGTGAGGGGGGGGGGGTCCTCCATCATCCTGGTCCCCGCCCATTATCTACTATACTGACACCAATGATGGGACACTATTCCCCCAACTGACACCAATGATGGGACACTATTCCTCCCACTGACACCAATGATGGGGCACTATTCCTCCCACTGACACCAATGATGGGACACTATTCCTCCCACAGACACCAATGATGGGGCACTATTCCTCCCACTGACACCAATGATGGGACACTATTCCTCCCACTGACACCAATGATGGACACTATTCCTCCCACTGACAAATGATGGGGGACTATTCCTCCCACTGACAATGATGGGACCATTCCTCCCATGACACACCAATGGGGGCACTATTCCTCTCACCAATACCAAAGATGGGACCTATTCCCACTGACACCAATGATGGGACACTATTCCTCCCACTGACACCAATGATGGGGCACTATTCCTCCCACTGACACCAATGATGGGACACTATTCCTCCCACTGACACCAATGATGGGGGACTATTCCTCCCACTGACACCAATGATGGGACACTATTCCTCCCACTGACACCAATTGGGGCCTATTCCCACTGATACCAATGATGGGGGCACTATTCCTCCCACTGACACCAATGATGGGACACTATTCCTCCACTCCACTGACACCAATGATGGGACACTATTCCTCCCACTGATTCCACCAATGATGGGACACTATTCCTCCCACTGACACCAATGATGGGACACTATTCCTTCCACTGACACCAATGATGGGACACTATTCCTCCCACTGACACCAATGATGGGGCACTATTCCTCCCACTGACACCAATGATGGGACACTATTCCTCCCACTGACACCAATGATGGGGCACTATTCCTCCCACTGACACCAATGATGGGGCACTATTCCCTCTTTTACTCCCACTGACGCTGGGGCACTTTCTACGTCCAGACCCCCTGCAGCGGCTATACAAAAATGGGATAAACGATAAAAAGGCTCATCTGGTGCAGAGTCTGTAGAGGTGAGTTCCTCCTTCACCCGACCTGCAGGACCGCTGGAGTCACCCCCCCCCCAGGTCCCCTATGGAAGATTTCCCTTCTATTACCTTTCTGGGGACAACCCGAAATTTGTGATTTTCTTTTACTTTCACTTTCAGGACAATTAGAGAGGGGACATCAATAATAACCTGACAGGGGGTCTAATCCCTTCCCACTCCATCCAATACCAAGTGTTCTTTCTAGTTATACTTCAATAGATTAATCTTCATCGCCATCTAGTGGCCATAGGTGGATTTTTTTCATGAAATCTCAAAAAGCAAGAGAAGAGACGCACGGGGTCTCTATGAGAGGACACAGGAGCCTCTGCCTGGGACCAGGGCTGTCTTAATGAGAGGGCACACCTGGGCACTGCCCAGGGGCCCCAGCTGCATGAGGGGATCCTTGAGACCACACTGCCCCATAATTGGGGGCCCCCCATGATATCACTGAGAGTGATGGATACACAGGGGGGGGGGGGGCAGTCTGCCTCCTACCTACTTGATGTCTGTTTACCTGCACTGTCATCATTGTAGGGGCCCCAGAGCATTACTTTGCCCAGGGGCCCATGATGCTATTAAGACGGCCCTGCCAGGGACACAGCTTTCCTGCCCCCGTCACCTGCTTCCTGACCCGCATGCCCATCGCTAAGTTAACCGCTTCAGCCCCGGACCATTTTGGTGGTCAAAGACCGGGGCCCCTTTTTGCGATTCCGCGCTGCGTCGCTTTAACTGACAATTGCGCGGTCGTGCGACGTGGCTCCCAAACAAAATTGGCGTCCTTTTTTTCCCCCACAAATAGAGATTTCTTTTGGTGGTATTTGATCACCTCTGCATTTTTGTTTTTTTTTTGCGCTATAAACAAAAAATAGAGCGACAATTTTTAGAAGAATTCTATATTTTTTACTTTTTGCTACAATAAATATCCCCCAAAAATATATAAAAAAAAAAAACATATTTATTTCCCTCAGTTTAGGCCGATACGTATTCTTCTACATATTTTGGTTTGCGCAAAAGTTAAAGCGTCTAAAAAATATATTTTTTTTTTACTAGTAATGGCGGCGATCGGCGATTTTTATCGTGACTGCGGCTCTGTGGCGGACGCATCGGACACTTTTGACACCATTTTGGGACCATTGTCATTTATACAGCGATCACTGCTATAAAAATGCACTGATTGCTGTGTAAATGACACTGGCTGTGGAGGTGTTAACCTGTAGGGGGCGTTGAAGGGGTTAAGTGTGTCCTAGGGAGTGATTCTAACTGTTAGGGGGCGTGGCTTGCCGTGACAGGTCACTGATCTCTGATCCCGATGACAGGGATCAGACGATCAGTGATATGTCACTAGGAAGAACGGGGAGATGCTGTGTTTACACTGACATCTCCCCAATCTTCAGCTCCGTGACCCGATCGCGGGACACCGGCGGACATCGAGTCGGTGAGGTCCCGGGGGGCGTGGTCACGGAGCTCTGACAGGGTCGCGAGTGCGCCGCCGGCACTCAATAACAAAATTCAAATATTGGAATCATGCTGCAAAAATAAATTGTTGGGATGAAAGAATGACATAAAGTGGAATTATTTATGTAAAACAATAAGATACAAAATATATAATAATAGATGTAAAAACAAACAACAGATAAACATGAATAGAAATGGAAACATTCATCAGCAGCAGCACAAGTGTTCATTAAAAAAGATCCGCCGAGTTTATAAAGCAGCCGTTCTCTTTCATCCTGTTTGGTCCTGTCTACATTCCTGTGGGGGGCGGGGCAGGGGGGGGCGGAGATTTTTTTTTTTTGGTACCCGAGGAGAGAAGATTCGCTGTTCGCACGCCGCCGAGCTGTTTGATGCTTTTCATCCCTTCGCTGCGCAACGTTTTTTGGTCTCAGCATCTCTTTAATCCGTCCTTCTGGATTTCAAACATGTCTGCCTTTGTTCACCCCCATTACACAGGGGGGGGGGGGGGATTAGTAGTTTATAGAAGGAAGATGAAACACACGGGGGGGGGGTTATTTACAAAAACTGATGAGTGCAAAATATGGTGCAGCTCCGCATGGGAGCCGATCAACCCCTATGTGTGCTTTTGATTCATCTTACAGGAATCTACATGATCTGCACCCCTGACTCCTTCCTCCGACTCTCTGAATCCTGCCCCCCCCCCCGTGTGCCACTCCAAACCCCGAGTGTGCCCCCCAAAACCACCCAAAGTGCTGCCAGCTTCCCTATTTTGCTCTCCCGCCAGCTGCACTGCAGGGGAATCTACATGGTCTGCACCCAGCGCCCCTGACCCCCTCCCCGCCTCTCTGATCTACCCCCACCCCCCCCCCCCGTATGCCACTGCCACCACTCCAATCCCCGTTTAGGCTCAAACTTATCGACCAATCAGCAACCAACCAAATTCACCTGTCTAACAGTGTGCGTTAAAAACAGAGGTTTAGTTGTAGACATTTACAAATGCATGTGTAAGCTGCAGGCCCCGTCAAGGCTCTCTGTATACTGCAGTCCTATCTATAACATTGCATTTTAACCGCTTCAATACCGGGGCTATTTTGGCACTTCTCGTACATGCATAAATCATAATTTTTTTGTTAGAAAATTACTCAGAACCCCCAAACACTATATATGTTTTTTTAGCAGACACCCTAGGGAATAAAATGCCGGCCATTGCAACTTTTTATCTCGCACATTATTTGCGCAATCATTTTTCAAACGCCTTTTTTTGGGGAAAAAAATGGTTTTGTGAATTAAAAAATAACAAAACAGTAAAGTTAGCCCAATTTTTTGGTATAATGTGAAAGATGAAGTTACGCCGAGTAAATAGATACCAAACATGTCACGCTTTAAAACTGCGCACACTCATGGAATGGCGCCAAACGTCAGTACTTAAAAATCTCCATACGCGACGCTTATTTTTTTTTTTACAAGTTACAAATTTAGAGTTCCAGAGGAGGTCTAGTGCTAGAATTGTTGCTGGCGCTCTAACGCACGCGGCGATACCTCACATGTGTGATTTGAACGGCGTTTACATATGTGGGCGGGACTTACGCGTGCGTTCGCTTCTGAGCGCGAGCTACCGGGGATAGGGGTGTTTAAAAAAATTTTTTTTATTATTTTATTTTTTATTTTACACAATTTCTTTTATTTTTAAACTTTTTTTGACATTTTTTTTTTTTTGATCACTTTTATTCCTAATACAAGGAATGTAAACATCCCTTGTAATAGGAATGTGTGTGACAGGTCCTCTTTATGGAGAGAGGCGGGGTCAATAAGGCCCCTTTCACATTGAGGCGTTTTTCATGCGGTACAGCGCTAAAAATAGCGCTGCTATACCGCATGAAAAATCATGCCCTGTAGTGTTCAATGTGAAAGCCCGAAGGCTTTCACACTGAAGCGGTGCGCTAGCAGGAACGCTCCAAAAGTCCTGCTAGCCGCATCTTTACCGCGGTATAGGAGCGGTGTGTTCACCGCTCCTATAGCGCGCCTTCCCATTGGAATCAATGGGAAACCGCGGCAATAGCGCGGTAATACCGCCCGCAACGCGGGCGGTATTAACCCTTTTTCGGCCGCTAGCGGGGGTTAAAACCTCACCGCTAGCGCCCGAATATCGCGGTAAACACGACGGTATAGCGGCGCTACAAATAGCGCGGCTATACCGTCACCGCGGCTCCACGCCTCAATGTGAAAGGGGCCTAAGACCCAACATCTCTCCTCCAGGCTGGAAAGCATTAGATCGTGAAAAAATTTTTTCACAGATCTAATGCATTCAGCCGCTGTTGCGGCTGTGTTTACATTCCAGGACCCGGGCGTGACGTCATAACATCGCGCCTGGGCCTCCAACGATCATAGAGATGACTGGTGACCATCTGGTCACCAGTCTACTCTATGGTTTTCGACGGACGGCGGCGGATCGTTTCTCCGGGTCTCCGATGGCAAAGGAGAGCCCGGAGAAGCACCGGATGGCGGCGGGAGGAGGGGGGCATCCCCTCCCGCCGCCTAGAAGAACGATCAAGCGGCGGAACCGCCGCTATGATCGTTCTTATGGTGCGCAGATTCGCCGCCTGAACAGATGGATATCTGAATGATGCCTGTGGCTGCAAGCATCATTCAGATATCCCCACTGAAAGCCAGGACGTCAATTGACGGCCTAGGTATTGAAGTGGTTAAGTCTCCTCCGTAGGAGCACAGGAGTGTGCAGTGTGCTCCTGCTTCTTTAAAGTGGAGTTCCACCCATTTTTTTTATGTGTGTCTGTGCTTCATGCCCTAACCTCATAGGGCCAGATTCTCAAAAGAGATACGACGGTGTATTGATGGTGTTTTTTTTTTGTTCCCCGGGTATCTATGCGTATGATTCCTAGAATCATTTACACATAGATATGGCGAAGATCCGACAGGTGTAAGACACTTACACCGTTGGATCGTAGATGTAATTCCTTTGCTGGCCGCTAGGTGGCCTTTACGTTGATTTCTCATTTGCCTATGCAAATGAGCCTAATACGCCGATTCCCGAACGTTTTTACGCCGCCTCGTCGTCGTTTACGTCGTTTCCATAAGCGTAAACCTACCCCTGCTATATGAGGGGTAGGCTTACGAAGTTCCGCCGTATGCCATGTTAAGTATGGTGTCGGGACCGCGTCGTCTTTTTCCATTGTTTCCGTCGTTTTACTAAGTCGTTCGCGAATAGGGATTTACGTCAATGACGCTCACGTCGGCTTCATCAACGTTTTCCGTCGTGAGCTGGAGCACGCGCACTGGGCTATTTTTACGGCCGGCGCATGCGCAGTTCGATCTGTGCGGGGGCGCGCTTAATTTAAATACAAGCCGCCCCCTTTGAATTACGCGGGGATACACCGGGCCATTTACGCTACGCCGCCGCAAACTACGGAGCAAGTGCTTGGAGAATACGGCACTTGCTCCAGTAAGTTGCGGTGGTGTAGTGGAAATGGCTTACGCTACGCCGCCGCAGACTCTACGTGAATCTGGCCCATAGTGTTCAGAATGGAGAATTTTTATTTATTTTGTTGCTTGTAAATACCTTTATTTTGTAGTCCTTCATTACTTCCTCCTCCTTATTAGCCTAGGCAGGCTATTAAGTCACAAGGCTATTTTGCAAGGGTTTCTGGGATAGGCATCATGTTTCCCAGTAGTCCTTGCAAACCCGACTGAAACCTATTACATTGCTTGTGCAGCACTGAGCATGTGCGAGATATGCAAAGCTGAAATCCAGGAAGTCATACAGTCTGGCTTCATGATGCCCACACTTAAGATGGCCACGGTCTATTTCTAGATTTTAAACTAAATGCTGTAACAACCTAACAAAACGGACCTTAGTTTACAGACTAACTTTACTAGAATACATTAAGGGTCCTTTCACACGGTGCGGACCGTTTTTCGGTCCGCTCCGTGTGTGTTCGTCGGCTCAGCGGGAGGTCCCGCTCAGCTGTCGGCGGACAGGGCGGCCCCCCGCACACTGTGCAGGGACCGCCCTGTCTCTCCTCCGCTATCCCCTATGGGGAATCGGATGGAAACGGACCGTCTGTCCGTTTGCATCCGATCCGATCCACCGGACGGAAGAAAAATAGGGTTTTCTTCCGTCCGCAAAACGGATCCAGACGGACGCGGATCGTAGGCGGACGTTAGCGGATGCATCATCCGCTAACGGATCCGCTCCCATAGGGCCCCATTCTAAGTCCGTTTACGGACTTAGAAAAAGCGAACCGTTCGTCCGCACGTGTGAAAGGGCCCTAAGCTTGTGTATTACAGGGGTATTTATATTTAAAAAGTGAAATTGTGGGTGGAACTCCCCTTTAATGAGGGCGGGGCTACCTCCAGTCACCTGCCCCTTATCTATCCATCAGCAGTCCTGTGCTCCTACTGAGGAGACTTAAAATGCAATGTTATAGTTAGGACTGCAGTATACAGAGAGCCTTGACGGGGCCTGCAGCTTACACATGTATTTGCAAATGCGTGCAACTTAACCTCTGTTTTTAACGCACACTGTTAGACAGGTGAATTTGGTTGCTTGCTGATTGGTCGGGAAGTTTGAGCCTGGATATTACATGTTTTTGTATGTATATGCGCCCTTTCCAGCGCTCCTTATTGTATAGACCAGTCATAGGTAGGGGCAGTGACTTTTGATTGTTGTATCCAATCACTGTTTTTCCCCTCACCCAGCACTCCCGGCTTCTCTCCTCTCCCGCCGGCTGCACTACAGGGGAATCTACATGGTCTGCACCCAGCGCCCCTGACCCCCTCCTCACCTCTCTGAACTCTGCCCCCCCTGTGTGCCACTGCCACCACTCCAATCCCTGTTTGTCCCCTCACCCAGCACTACCGGCTTTTCTCCTCTCCTCTCCCGCCGGGTGCACTACAGGGGAATCAACATGGTCTGCACCCAGCGCCCCTGACCCCCTCCCCACCTCTCTGAACTCTGCCCCCCCTGTGTGCCACTGCCACAACTCCAATCCCTGTTTGTCCCCTCACCCAGCACTACCGGCTTTTCTCCTTTCCTCTCCTCTCCTGCCGGCTGCACTGCAGGGTAATCCACATGGTCTACATCCAGCGCCCCTGACCCCCTCCCCGCCTCACTGATCTCTGCCCCCTGTGTGCCACTACCACCACTCCAGGGCCGTCTTAATCACATCATGGGCAAAGTAATGCTCTGGGGCCCCTATAATGGAGACAGTGCAGGTAAACAGAAATCTAGTAAGTAGGAGGTAGGGGATATCTATGGTGTAGAGGGGTCAGAGTGCTGGAGGGATATCTGGGATGTAGAGCAGCAGCCCAGGCTCAAGGATCAGCTGCTTTGGGGAAAGGGCAGGGGCCCCCCATGCAGCCAGGGGCCCCTGGGCAGTGCCCAGGTGTGCCCTCTCATTAAGACAGCCCTGCACCACTCCAATCCCCGTTTCTCCCCTCCCCCAGCCCCTCTGGCTTCTCTCCTCTCCTCTCCTGCCGGTTGCACTGCAGAGGAATCCACATGGTCTGCATCCAGCGCCTCTAACCCCCTCCCCGCCTATTTGAACTCTGCCTCCCCTGTGTGCCACTGCCACCACTCCAATCCCAGTTTGACAATGGTCCCAAAATGGTGTCAAAAGTGTCCAATGTGTCCGTCATAATGTCGCAGTGATGATGAAAATCGCCGATCGCCGCCATTACTAGTAAAACAAAATAATAATAAAAATGCCATAAAACTACCCCCTATTTTGTAAACGCTATAACTTTTGCGCAAACCAATAAATAAACGCTTATTGCGATTTTTTTTTAAACAGAAATAGGTAGAAGAATATGTATCGGGGTAAACTGAGGAAAATTATTTTTATATATATTTTTGGGGATATTTATTATAGAAAAAAGTTAAAAATATTGCATTAATTTTTCATTTTTCGGTCAGTGTAAGCACAACATCTCCCTGTTCTTCCTAGTGACATGTCACTGATCGTCTGTTCCCTGTCATCGGGAACAGCGATCAGTGACGTGTCACTCGTAGTCACGCCCCCTAAGGCCCCGTTCACACGAGGAGATTTATCTGATGAAAACCGTTTTCATCGGACATGTCTCCTGGGATATTTTGGTCTGATGTGTGTACACACCATCAAACCAAAATCCCCGCGGACAGACAGCGCGGTGAGGTGGCGGTGACGTTGACGCCGCCACGTCAACGAACCAGGAAGTCAAATACTTCCACGCATGCGGCACGTACAGGCAGATGGGCGTATATATATGTCCCTGCCTTTGCGCGGGTCGGGGGTCCGATCAGGACCCCCCCACTACATGCGGCGGTCGGAAACCCGCGGGGAGCGACCCGGGACGAGGGCGCGGCTATTCGTTTCTAGCCGACCCCTCGCGATCGCTCCCCGGAGCTGAAGAACGGGGAGAGCCGTATGTAAACACGGCTTCCCCGTGCTTCACTGTGGCGGCTGCATCGATCGAGTGATCACTTTTATAGGGAGACTCGATCGATGACGTCACACCTACAGCCACACCCCCCTACAGTTGTAAACACACACAGGGAACACACAAATCCTACAGCGCCCCCTTGTGGTTAACTCCCAAACTGCAACTGTCATTTTCACAATAAACAATGCAATTCAAATGCATTTTTTGCTGTGAAAATGACAATGGTCCCAAAAATGTGTCAAAATTGTCCGAAGTGTCCGCCATAATGTCGCAGTCCCGAAAAAAATTGCTGATCGCCACCATTAGTAGTAAAAAAAGAAAAAAAAATGCAATAAAACTATCCCCTATTTTGTACATGCTATAAATTTTGCGCAAACCAATCGATAAACGCTTATTGCGATTTTTTTTACGAAAAATAGGTAGAAGAATACGTATCGGCCCAAACTGAGGGAAAAAAAATGTATATATGTTTTTGGGGGCTATTTATTATAGCAAAAAGTAAAAAATATTGAATTTTTTTCAAAATTGTGGCTCTATTTTTGTTTATAGCGCAAAAAATAAAAACCGCAGAGGTGATCAAATACCACCAAAAGAAAGCTCTATTTGTGGGGGGAAAAAGGACGCCAATTTTGTTTGGGAGCCACGTCGCACCACCGCGCAATTGTCTGTTACAGCGACGCAGTGCCGGATTGTAAAAAACGCCTCTGGGCATTTAGCAGCATATTGGTCCGGGGCTTAAGTGGTTAAAGCGACGCAGTGCCGAATCGCAAAAAAAAAAAATGTCCGGGTCATTGGGCAGCCAAATCCTCCGGGGCTGAAGTGGTTAAGTATGAAACGAGAAAGGCAAACGTAGCTACGGACTCGTGTCTTTACTTCTGAGCATCCGCAGTGTTTTCTATTTGATTGTTTCTATATGATTACCGTACACATTGCACGAAATTCCGACGTCGGCTGTCAAAAGCAGTATAATAATATACTATATACTACTATAATATAATACCATATATACTATACTAATGGACAGATAATCTACCCATCGTTCCTCATACGGAATTTATTTTTTATTTTTAGATTTTCTTATAGTGCCGCGTACACACGATCGTTTTTCAGCATGTCCAAAAAAACTAAGTTTTTCCAACTTCATCATTAACCACTTAAGCCCCGGACCAAAATGCAGGTAAAGGACCTTGCCCCTTTTTGCGATTCGGCACTGCGTCGTTTTAACTGACAATTGCGCGGTCGTGCGACGTGCCTCCCAAACAAAATTGGCGTCCTTTTTTCCCCACAAATAGAGCTTTCTTTTGGTGGTATTGGATCACCTCTGCGGTTTTTATTTTTTGCGCTATAAACAAAAATAGAGCGACAATTTAAAAAAAAAATGCAATATTTTTTACTTTTTGCTGTAATAAATATCCCCCAAAAATATATATAAAAAAAAAAAAAAATTTTCCTCAGTTTAGGCCGATACGTATTCTTCTACGTATTTTTGGTAAAAAAAATCGCAATGAGCGTTTATCGGTTGGTTTTCGCAAAATTTATAGCGTTTACAAAATAAGGGATAGTTTTATTGCATTTTTATTAATTTTTTTTTTTTTTACTACTAATAGCGGCGATCAGCGATTTTTTTCGTGACAATATGGCGGACACTTCAAATTTTGACAAATTTTTGGGACCATTGTCATTTTCACAGCAAAAAATGCATTTAAATTGCATTGTTTACTGTGGAAATGACAGTTGCAGTTTGGGAGTTAACCACAGGGGGCGCTGTGACTTTGCGTGTTCCCTGTGTGTGTGTTTACAATTGTAGGGGGGTGTGGCTGTAGGTGTGACGTCATCGATCACATCCCCCTATAACAGGGATGACGCGATCGATGCTGCAGCCACAGAGAAGCACGGGGAAGCCATGTTTACACACGGCTCTCCCCGTTCTTCAGCTCCGGGGACGGATCGCCGCACTGCAGCGGCGATCGGGTCCACGAATCCCGGTCCTGGATGGGGACTAAAATCAACGTATATATACGTTGATGTGCCCAGCCGTGCCATTCTGCCGACGTAAATGTGCAGTAGGCGGTCCTTAAGTGGTTAAAAACGAAGTTGCCCACACGCCATCGCTTTTAAAAAATGATGAGCAAAGCGCGGTGACGTACAACACGTACGACGGAACTCTAAAGGGGAAGTTCTATTCGCCTTTGGGGCTGATTCCCTGTTAGTAAAAGACGATTCGCGCTTTTCTGTCTGTTACAGCGTGATGAATGTGCGATCTCCATTATGAACGCTAGTTTTACCAGAACGAGCGCTCCCGCCTCATGACTTGCTTCTGAGCATGCGCGGATTTTTCACGGCGTCTTAGCCCGCACACGATCATTTTTTACAACCCGAAAAACGACATTGTTTAAAACGTCGTTAAAAAATAGAGCATGTTCGAATTTTTTTTTGTGGCTATTTTCAGAACCCGAAAAATGCTCTGAAGCCCACACACGATCGGTTTTAATGACATAAAAATAAACGTCATTTTTTACAACCCGATAAACGGTTGTGTGTACGCGGCATTATAGTTTTGGCCTGAACTTGCACTGTAGTTATGTTACTCGGCCTCCAGGTGGCAGCACAGGGCTGAAATTGTTATTATTATCCAAAAAATAAACATTTCTTCTGTAGTTGGGTGCAGTGATGAGCCGCACAATTTCTGATGAATTAATTTCGCTGTCATTAGGGTCGGGTACACAGCATGGGGTTCGGTGCGTCTCTGTTCTCTGTTTCAGGTGCGACTCAGGTCCGAATTTTTGCCTGACATCAGACCTGAAACGGACCAGAAGACGCACCGGACCCTTTTCCAGTGTGTTCCCTGGCTGATCCGGGGGTGGGCGAACCGGATCCATTTTGAGTCGGTCACACTCTCCTGTCATGCAAATTTGATGCGGCGGAAACCCACATCCAAGTCGCATTAAGTGTGAGTTCAGAGGTCAGAGGTCAGTAGTAAGTGATTCAGAGTTCAGGGGTCAGTAGTAAGTGATGCAGAGTTCAGAGGTCAGTAGTAGGTGATGCAGAGTTCAGGGGTCAGTAGTAAGTGATGCAGAGTTCATAGGTCAGTAGTAAGTGGTGCAGAGTTCAGAGGTCAGTAGTAAGTGATGCAGAGTTCAGGGGTCAGTAGTAAGTGATGCAGAGTTCAGAGGTCAGTAGTAGGTGATGCAGAGTTCAGAGGTCAGTAGTAGGTGATGCAGAGGTCAGTAGTAGGTGATGCAGAGTTCAAAGGTCAGTAGTAGGTGATGCAGAGGTCAGTAGTAGGTGATGCAGAGTTCAGAGGTCAGCAGTAAGTGATGCAGAGTTCAGAGGTCAGTAGTAGGTGATGCAGAGTTCAGAGGTCAGTAGTAGGTGATGCAGAGGTCAGTAGTAAGTGATGCAGAGTTCATAGGTCAGTAGTAGGTGATGCAGAGTCCAGTGGTCAGTAGTAGGTGATGCAGAGTTCAGAGGTCAGTAGTAGGTGATGCAGAGTTCAAAGGTCAGTAGTAAGTGACGCAGACTTCAGAGGTCAATAGTAAGTGACGCAGACTTCAGAGGTCAGTAGTAAGTGACGCAAACTTCAGAGGTCAGTAGTAAGTGATTCAAAGTTCAGAGGTCAGTAGTAGGTGATGCAGAGTTCAGGGGTCAGTGGTAAAGGATGCAGAGTTCAGAGGTCAGTAGTAAGTGATGCAGAGGTCAGAGGTCAGTAGTAGGTGATGCAGAGTACAGAGGTCAGTAGTAGGTGATGCAGAGTTCATAGGTCAGTAGTAGGTGATGCAGAGTTCAAAGGTCAGTAGTAAGTGACGCAGACTTCAGAGGTCAGTAGTAAGTGACGCAGACTTCAGAGGTCAGTAGTAAGTGACGCAGACTTCAGAGGTCAGTAGTAAGTGATTCAGAGTTCAGAGGTCAGTAGTAAGTGATGCAGAGTTCAGGGGTCAGTGGTAAAGGATGCAGAGTTCAGAGGTCAGTAGTAAGTGATGCAGAGGTCAGAGGTCAGTAGTAGGTGATGCAGAGTACAGAGGTCAGTAGTAAGTGATGTAGAATTCAGGGGTCAGTAGTAGGTGATGCAGAGGTCAGAGGTCAGTAGTAGGTGATGCAAAGTTCAGAGGTCAGTAGTAGGTGATGCAGAGTTCAGAGGCCAGTAGTAAGTGATGCAGAGTACAGAGGTCAGTAGTAAGTGATGCAGAATTCAGGGCCAGTAGTAGGTGATGCAGAGTTCAGAGGTCAGTAGTAGGTGATGCAGAGTTCCGAGGTCAGTCATGACTCAGAGGTCAGTAGTAAGTGAAACAGAGTTCAAAGGTCAGTCGTGACTCAAAGGTCAGTAGTAAGTGACACAAAGTTCAGAGGTTAGTCGTGACTCAGAGGTCAGTAGTAAGTGACACAGAGTTCAGAGGTCAGTCATGAATCAGAGGTCAGTAGTAGGTGATGCAGAATTCAGAGGTCAGTCGTGACTCAGAGGTCAGAGTTCATTTATAAATGACGCAAAATTCAGAGGTCAGTAGTAAGTGGCACAAAGTTCAGAGGTCAGTTGCGACCCAGAGGTCAGTAGAAAGTGATACAGAGTTCAGAGGTCAGTCGTGAATCAGTGGTCAGTAGTAGGTGATGCAGAGTTCAGAGGTCAGTAGTAAATGATGCAGGCTTCAGAGGTCAGTCATGAATCAGAGGTCAGAGGTCAGTAGTAAGTGATGCAGAGTTCAGAGGTCAGGAGTAAGTGACGCAAGGTTCAGAGGCCAGTCATGACTCAGAGGTCAGTAGTAAGTGATGCAGAGTTCAGAGGTCAGTTGTGACTGAGAGGTCAGTAGTGAATCAGAGGTCAGTAGTAGGTGATGCAAAGTTCAGAGGTCAGTAGTAGGTGATGCAGAGTTCAGAGGTCAGCAGCTCCATTTTCTTCATTGCAGACCAGGGGGCCCGTCTTATTTTGCACACAGGCCCTCTGCTCTCAGAACACGCCCCTGGAATAACATGTGTGCAAAAAAAATAAAGGTCTCCGGCGGTGAAAGGGTGGAAGCGATTCTCTCTCTTTCTTACTTCATTGATTCAGCTGTGAAATCCTTTTTTTATAACCAAACATAAACAGCGTTCATTTCCCAGCGCCCAACCCGGGAACCGCCGGGGTAAAAATAAAGAATTGGCAGAATTCGGGGGGCCACAGTCACTACAAGAAGTATTTCTAAAGAACAATGGGAAGAGCCGCAGATTTATTTCCAGCTCTAGCTCTGGACGCCGTGAACTTTCCCAGGCCGCGCCGCGTTCGCAAGGATCCATGTGACTGCAACATATGGGAACGCCGAAGTTTATTATGAATTAATATGCAGAAGAGCTGCCAGGCTCCTGCACTGCGATGAATGAGATCTGCAATCGTTTAGCCATGTAAATGATCTTCCTGGCAAGGAGACGGCTCGTTCGCGTTCTGCGCTATTTTTGGCGTGGAAAAGTAAAGGTTTCGCATCTTTCCACATACGTTTTTTTTAACATGCAAATATTTTCCCATCTAATGAATGTGTAAACTAGTGGAAGTGTATTTTAGTATTGAAGATTTAGACAATGTAATGGGAAGGACGCACCCTGCGCCGTAAAAGACGAGGGCGTATGAGGTTACGGAGGAACGATCCTGTATCTGGAGCCTCGTTATTCTACGTATGATGTCACTGCTGTGCCGATGAGGTCATCACTAGAGATAGAAAGGTGTACAAGACGTGACAGGTCCCCTTTAGTCCCCCCACTTAATCCCCAGACCTTTTTGCGATTCGGCACTGCCTCGCTTTAACAGACAATTGCGCGGTCGTGCGACGTGGCTCCCAAACGAAATTGGCGTCCCTTTTCCCCCACAAATAGAGCTTTCTTTTGGCGGTATTTGATCATCTCTGCGGTTTTTATTTTTTGCGCTATAAACAAAAATAGAGCGACAATTTTGAAAAAAAAATCAATATTTTTTACTTTTTTCTATAATAAATATCCCCAAAAAAATATCTAAAAAAAAGTTTTTTTTCCTCAGTTTAGGCCGATACGTATTCTTCTACATATTTTTGGTTAAAAAAAAATCGCAATAAGCGTTTATCTGTTGGTTTGCGCAAAATTTATAGCATCTGCAAAATAGGGGATAGTTTTATGGCATTTTTTTTAATAATTTATTTTTTACTACTAATTTTTTTTTTAGTTTTTTTTCGTGACTGCGACATTATGGCGGACAAATCGGACACTTTTGACACATTTTTGGGACCGTTGTAATGTTCACAGAGAAAAATGCTATAAAAATGCACTGATTACTGTGAAAATGACAATTGCAGTTTAGAAGTTAACCACTAGGGGGTGCTGTAGGGGTTAAGTGTGACCTTGTGTGTGTTTCTAACTGTAGGGGGGGCGGGGCTGGACATGTGATGTCACTGATTGTCGTTCCCTGTATCAGGGAACAGACGATCACTGACATTGCCACAGAGAAGAACGGGGAAGGTTTGTTTACACTCACCTCTCCTCGTCCATCAGCTCCGGTGTTTGATCGCGGGACACCGGCGCCGATCGGGTCCGTGGGTCCCGCGGGCGTGGTCACGGAGCTTTGGACCGGGTCACGTGCGCACGCGACCCACGGCTGGGCTCTTAAAGAAGAAGTACATGTACGCCCTTGTGCCCAGCCGTGCCATTCTGCCGACGTATATCGTCGTGCGGCGGTACTTAAGTGGTTAAGCGTGAACATTCAGTCGCGTTTGGTGCGTTTTTCAAGCTTCAGACATTTGTGTTTTATCTCTGACAATACGGGTTCTATTTATAAAAAAAAAAAAAATTGCATAGCCCCTCCTCCATATAATCTGCATGTTCATTCATTCTGTGCAAAAATGGGGAAAAACTAATGTTCTTCAGGTTATTTTCTCTTCCGTACAAATGTTCTTTTATTATGGGTACTAGTAGGGAAAAAAAATCACATTATGGCCACTAGATGGAGCCGAGGAGCAGAGGAAATACATACAGTAAGGCAGTAGTAAAATATCACATTATGGCCACTAGATGGAGCCGAGGAGCAGAGGAAATACATACAGTAAGTCTTTGGGCAGTAGTAAAATATCACATTATGGCCACTAGATGGAGCCGAGGAGCAGAGGAAACACATGTATCCTTGTAACAAGAGATGCAATGTAACAATTCTAGAGAACACTGGAGGGAATTGGAAAATTAGTTTAACCCCTTCCCGACCAGCAGCCGGAGTTATACTGCAGCAGGTTGGCACAGCTGCGCAAGCCGTCGTAGCTGTACGTCGGCTCTTTAAGACGCTGTAGCAGGCGCGCATGCACGTGTCCCCAGAGCCGATGCACATGGCCGGCGGGCGCAATGACCGGTGACGCGTCATATTCGGCTCCCTATCGCACAATGCTCCGGAAGTGCCGTAGCGGCCAACTGCGCAAAGCGTTCCAAACGCAATTGTGATGCGTTCCAATAGATTTACGACAGTACACACCAGCGAAGCCGTCATTCAGGGCGACGGTTGGTTTTCGCAAAATGTATAGCGTTTGCAAAATAAGGGATAGTTTTATTTCATTTTTATTCATTATTTTTCTTTTTACTACTAATGGCGGCGATCAGCGATTTTTTTCGTGACTGCGACATTGTGGCGGACACATCGAACAATTTTGACACATTTTTGGGACAATTGTCATTTTGACAGCAAAAAATGCATTTAACCACTTAAGACCCCGGACCAAAATGCAGGTAAAGGACCTTGCCCCTTTTTGCGATTCGGCACTGCGTCGTTTTAACTGACAATTGCGCGGTCGTGCGACGTGGCTCCCAAACAAAATTGGTGTCCTTTTTTTCCCCACAAATAGAGCTTTCTTTTGGTGGTATTTGATCTCCTCTGCGGTTTTTAGTTTTTGCGCTATAAACAAAAATAGAGCGAGAATTTTAAAAAAAATGCGATATTTTTTACTTTTTGCTGTAATAAATATCCCCCAAAAATATATAAAAAAAGTTTTTTTTTCTCAGTTTAGGCCGATACGTATTCTTCTACATATTTTTGGTAAAAAAAATCACAATAATCGTTTATCGGTTGGTTTTCGCAAAATTTATAGCGTTTACAAAATAAGGGATAGTTTTATTGCATTTTTATTAATTATATTTTTTTACTACTAATAGCGTCGATCAGCGTTTTTTTTCGTGACTGCGACATTACGGCGGACACTTCGGACAATTTTGACACATTTTTGGGACCATTGTCATTTTCACAGCAAAAAATGCATTTAACCACTTAAGACCCGGACCAAAATGCAGGTAAAGGACCTTGCCCCTTTTTGCGATTCGGCACTGTGTCGTTTTAACTGACAATTGCGCGGTCGTGCGACGTGGCTCCCAAACAAAATTGGCGTCCCTTTTTCCCCACAAATAGAGCTTTCTTTTGGTGGTATTTGATCACCTCTGCGGTTTTTAGTTTTTGCGCTATAAACAAAAATAGAGCGACAATTTAAAAAAAAATGCAATATTTTTTACTTTTTGCTGTAATAAATATCCCCCAAAAATATATAAAAAAACATTTTTTTTCCTCAGTTTAGGCCGATACGTATTCTTCTACATATTTTTGGTAAAAAAAATCGCAATAAGCGTTTATCGGTTGGTTTTCGCAAAATTTATAGCGTTTACAAAATAAGGGATAGTTTTATTGCATTTTTAATAATTATTTTTTTTTTACTACTAATAGCGGCGATCAGCGATTTTTTTCGTGACTGCGACAATATGGCGGACACTTCGGACAATTTTGACACATTTTTGGGACAATTATCATTTTCACAGCAAAAAATGCATTTAAATTGCATTGTTTACTGTGGAAATGACAGTTGCAGTTTGGGAGTTAACCACAGGTGGCGCTGTAGGGGATGTGTGACCTATGTGTTGTGTTTACAACTGTAGGGGGGTGTGGCTGTAGGTGTGACGTCATCGATCGCGTCCCCCTATTACAGGGATGACGTGATCGATGCTACGGCCACAGTGAAGCACGGGGAAGCCGTGTTTACACACGGCTCTCCCCGCTCTTCCGCTCCAGGGACGGATCGCCGCACTGCAGCGACGATCGGGTCCGCGAATCCCGCGGTCCCGGTCCTGGAGCTTCGGACCGGGTCGCGGGACCGCGCCGCGGGCGCGCGCCCGTGACCCAGGGCTGGGTACTAAAATCAACGTATATATACATTGATGTGCCCAGCCGTGCCATTCTGCCGACGTAAATGTGCAGTAAGCGGTCCTTAAGTGGTTAAATTGCACTGATTACTGTGAAAATGACAGTTGCAGTTTGGGAGTTAACCACAAGGGGGCGCTGTAGGGGTTATGTGTTCCCTGTGTGTGTTTACAACTGTAGGGGGGTGTGGCTGTAGGTGTGACATCATCGATCACGTCCCCCTATAACAGGGATGACGCGATCGATGCTGCGGCCACAGTAAAGCACGGGAAAGCCGTGTTAACACACGGCTCTCCCCGTTCTTCAGCTCCGGGGACCGATCGCCGCACTCCAGCGGCGATCGGGTCCGCGAGTCCCGCGGTCCCGTTCACGGAGCTTCGGACCGGGTCACGGGAGCGCGCCGCGGGCGCGCACCGGTGACCCACGGCTGGGTACTAGAACCGACGTAAATATACGTGGATGTGCCCAGCCGCGCCATTCTGCCTGGATGGCGAACGAGGTTTCACTGGTGTGCACTGTCGTAAATCCATTGGAACGCATCGCGCATGCGCAGTTGGCCGCCGCAGCGCTTCCGCAGCATTCTGTGATGGGGAGCGGAGTATGACGGTACACCGGGGACCTGCGATCGCTCGCAACACACAAATCCCGGTTCTGTCAGGGGAGAGGAGACAGATCGTGTGTTCCTACTAAGTATGAGCAAGGAACGATCTGTCTCCTCCTCTAGCATTACACCTGTAAGGGACCCGATGGTCCCCAGGGCTGGCAGCTGGCCCCCCTCCCGTTTTTATTTTTTTACTTGCACCTGTTAGGGGCCTGATGGTGGTCCCCAGGCCCCTCCCCCTTTATTATCTCACATCAGGAGAGAAGAGATTACAATTCTTTTTTTTTTGGTCACCACCCCCCCCCCTCCCTCCCCTCATAATAAATACAAGACGTTACGCCAATAATATGACAAAAGAGAATAAAGGATTAAAGTTTTTTTTTTTTATCCTTTTATCCATCGTGCATGGCTCCTGAGGAAGCGAATTATGCGAAACGCGTTGATTCCCCACACTGTCACACTACAATAACTCTATAAAAGGAATATGCTGTAACTGGATTGGACGTTCATGTCTTTTATCACACGGATGGCGGTTTTATGTGATTTTGGAATAAAAATTCCCGGATGATTTGAATTATTCCTGTGGTTTGTATTCTCCCCTTATTTTGGCCCCACCTTCTCTTTTTGGGGATCTCCCTCCTCCGAGGATGGATATGGGAGTTACCCGAAACATCTTTTGGAATAATATATTTTGGGATGGTGCCTTTAAGGGGTGTGTTTTTTTTATAAGTTCATCCCACATTTGTAGGTTAACCACTTGCTTACCGGGCACTCTGACCCCCTTCCTGCCCAGGCCAGTTTTCAGCTTTCTGCGCTGTCGCACTTTGAATGACAATTACGCGGTCGTGCTACGCTGTACACAAATTTAATTTTTATCATTTTTTTCACACAAATAGAGCTTTTCTTTGTTGGTATTTAATCACCGCTGGGGTTTTATTTTTTGCTAAACAAACATAAAAAAAAAACAGGTAATTTTTTTTCCATTACTGATGTGCGCTGAGGAGGCTGCACTCATAGGTGGCACTGAAGGGCACTGATAGGTGACACTGATGGGCACTGATAGGCACTGGTAGGGAACACTGATAGACAGCACTGATAGGTGGCACTGATAGGTGGCACTGGTGGGCACTGATCAGGGGGCACTGATGATGCTGCACTGATAGGTGGCACTGACGGGCACCGATAGGTGGCACCAAAGGGCACTGATAGGCACTGATGAGGCTGCATTGATGAGCACTACTGAGGCTGCACTAATATGTGGCACTGAAGGGCAGTGATAGGTGGCACTGATGGGCACTGATAGGCACTGGTTGGGTACACTGATGAGGCACTGATTAGCAGCACTGGTATGTGACACTGGTGGGCACTGTTTAGCAATACTTATGGGCACTGGTAGGTGGCACTGGTGGTCAGTGCTTAGCAGTACTTGTGGGCATTGGTAGGTTACACTGGTAGCACTGCTTAGCAGTGCTTATGGGCACTGGTAGGTGACACTGGTGGGCGCTGCTTAGCAGTACTTATGGGCACTGGTGGGCATTTCTTAGAAGTACTTATGGGCACTGGTAGGTGACACTGGTGGGCACTTCTTAGCAGTACTTATGGGCACTGGTAGGTGGCACTGCTTAGCAGTATTTATGGGCACTGGTAGGTGACACTAGTAGGCACTGCTTAGCAGTACATATGGGCACTGGTAGGTGACACTGCTTAGCAGTACTTATGGGCACTGGTAGGTGACACTGGTGGGCGCTGCTTAGCAGTACTTATGGGCACTGGTAGGTGGCACTGGTGGGCACTGCTTAGCAGTACTTATGGGCACTGGTAGGTGGCACTGGTGGGCGCTGCTTAGCAGTACTTATGGGCACTGGTAGGTGACACTGGTGGGCACTGCTTAGCAGTACTTATGGGCACTGGTAGGTGGCACTGGTGGGCACTGCTTAGCAGTACTTATGGGCATTGGTAGGTGGCACTGACGAGCACTGCTTAGCAGTACTTATGGGCACTGGTAGGTGGCACTGGTGGGCGCTGCTTAGCAGTACTTATGGGCACTGGTAGGTGGCACTGGTGGGCACTTCTTAGCAGTACTTATGGGCACTGGTAGGTGACACTTGTGGGCACTGCTTAGCAGTACTTATGGGCACTGGTAGGTGACACTGCTCAGCAGTACTTATGGGCACTGGTAGATGGCACTGGTGGGCACTGCTTAGCAGTACTTATGGGCACTGGTAGGTGACACTGGTGGGCACTTCTTAGCAGTACTTAAGGGCACTGGTAGGTGACACTGCTCAGCAGTACTTATGGGCACTGGTAGGTGACACTGGTGGGCGCAGCTTAGCAGTACTTATGGGCACTGGTAGGTGGCACTGGTGGGCACTGCTTAGCAGTACTTATGGGCACTGGTAGGTGGCACTGATGAGCACTGCTTAGCAGTACTTATGGGCACTGGTAGGTGGCACTGGTGGGCACTGCTTAGCAGTACTTATGGGCACTGGTAGGTGACACTGGTGGGCACTGCTTAGCAGTACTTATGGGCACTGGTAGGTGACACTGCTCAGCAGTACTTATGGGCACTGGTAGGTGGCACTGGTGGGCGCTACTAGCAGTACATATGGGCACTGGTAGGTGGCACTGGTGGGCACTACTAGCAGTACATATGGGCACTGGTAGGTGGCACTGGTGGGCACTACTAGCAGTACTTATGGGCACTGGTAGGTGACACTGGTGGGCACTGCTTAGCAGTACTTATGGGCACTGGTAGGTGACACTGGTGGGCACTACTGCTTAGCAGTACTTATGGGCACTGGTAGGTGGCACTGGTGGGCACTACTAGCAGTACATATGGGCACTGGTAGGTGGCACTGGTGGGCACTACTAGCAGTACATATGGGCACTGGTAGGTGGCACTGGTGGGCACTACTAGCAGTACTTATGGGCACTGGTAGGTGACACTGGTGGGCACTGCTTAGCAGTACTTATGGGCACTGGTAGGTGGCACTGGTGGGCACTGCTTAGCAGTACTTATGGGCACTGGTAGGTGGCACTGGTGGGCGCTGCTTAGCAGTACTTATGGGCACTGGTAGGTGACACTGGTGGGCACTGCTTAGCAGTACTTATGGGCACTGGTAGGTGGCACTGCTTAGCAGTACTTATGGGCACTGGTGGGCATTTCTTAGAAGTACTTATGGGCACTGGTAGGTGACACTGGTGGGCACTTCTTAGCAGTACTTATGGGCACTGGTAGGTGGCACTGCTTAGCAGTATTTATGGGCACTGGTAGGTGACACTAGTAGGCACTGCTTAGCAGTACATATGGGCACTGGTAGGTGACACTGCTTAGCAGTACTTATGGGCACTGGTAGGTGACACTGGTGGGCGCTGCTTAGCAGTACTTATGGGCACTGGTAGGTGGCACTGGTGGGCACTGCTTAGCAGTACTTATGGGCACTGGTAGGTGGCACTGGTGGGCGCTGCTTAGCAGTACTTATGGGCACTGGTAGGTGACACTGGTGGGCACTGCTTAGCAGTACTTATGGGCACTGGTAGGTGGCACTGGTGGGCACTGCTTAGCAGTACTTATGGGCATTCGTAGGTGGCACTGACGAGCACTGCTTAGCAGTACTTATGGGCACTGGTAGGTGGCACTGGTGGGCTCTGCTTAGCAGTACTTATGGGCACTGGTAGGTGGCACTGGTGGGCACTTCTTAGCAGTACTTATGGGCACTGGTAGGTGACACTGGTGGGCACTGCTTAGCAGTACTTATGGGCACTGGTAGGTGACACTGCTCAGCAGTACTTATGGGCACTGGTAGATGGCACTGGTGGGCACTGCTTAGCAGTACTTATGGGCACTGGTAGGTGACACTGGTGGGCACTTCTTAGCAGTACTTAAGGGCACTGGTAGGTGACACTGCTCAGCAGTACTTATGGGCACTGGTAGGTGACACTGGTGGGCGCAGCTTAGCAGTACTTATGGGCACTGGTAGGTGGCACTGGTGGGCACTGCTTAGCAGTACTTATGGGCACTGGTAGGTGGCACTGAGGAGCACTGTTTAGCAGTACTTATGGGCACTGGTAGGTGGCACTGGTGGGCACTGCTTAGCAGTACTTATGGGCACTGGTAGGTGACACTGGTGGGCACTGCTTAGCAGTACTTATGGGCACTGGTAGGTGACACTGCTCAGCAGTACTTATGGGCACTGGTAGGTGGCACTGGTGGGCGCTACTAGCAGTACATATGGGCACTGGTAGGTGGCACTGGTGGGCACTACTAGCAGTACATATGGGCACTGGTAGGTGGCACTGGTGGGCACTACTAGCAGTACTTATGGGCACTGGTAGGTGACACTGGTGGGCACTGCTTAGCAGTACTTATGGGCACTGGTAGGTGACACTGGTGGGCACTACTGCTTAGCAGTACTTATGGGCACTGGTAGGTGGCACTGGTGGGCACTACTAGCAGTACATATGGGCACTGGTAGGTGGCACTGGTGGGCACTACTAGCAGTACATATGGGCACTGGTAGGTGGCACTGGTGGGCACTACTAGCAGTACATATGGGCACTGGTAGGTGGCACTGGTGGGCACTACTAGCAGTACTTATGGGCACTGGTAGGTGGCACTGGTGGGCACTGCTTAGCAGTACTTATGGGCACTGGTAGGTGGCACTGGTGGGCGCTGCTTAGCAGTACTTATGGGCACTGGTAGGTGACACTGGTGGGCACTGCTTAGCAGTACTTATGGGCATTGGTAGGTGGCACTGACGAGAACTGCTTAGCAGTACTTATGGGCACTGGTAGGTGGCACTGGTGGGCGCTGCTTAGCAGTACTTATGGGCACTGGTAGGTGGCACTGGTGGGCACTTCTTAGCAGTACTTATGGGCACTGGTAGGTGACACTGGTGGGCGCTGCTTAGCAGTACTTATGGGCACTGGTAGGTGACACTGGTGGGCACTGCTTAGCAGTACTTATGGGTACTGGTAGGTGACACTGCTCAGCAGTACTTATGGGCACTGGTAGATGGCACTGGTGGGCACTGCTCAGCAGTACTTATGGGCACTGGTAGGTGACACTGCTCAGCAGTACTTATGGGCACTGGTAGGTGACACTGGTGGGCGCTGCTTAGCAGTACTTATGGGCACTGGTAGGTGGCACTGGTGGGCACTGCTTAGCAGTACTTATGGGCACTGGTAGGTGGCACTGAGGAGCACTGCTTAGCAGTACTTATGGGCACTGGTAGGTGGCACTGGTGGGCACTGCTTAGCAGTACTTATGGGCACTGGTAGGTGACACTGGTGGGCACTGCTTAGCAGTACTTATGGGCACTGGTAGGTGACACTGCTCAGCAGTACTTATGGGCACTGGTAGGTGGCACTGGTGGGCGCTACTAGCAGTACATATGGGCACTGGTAGGTGGCACTGGTGGGCACTACTAGCAGTACATATGGGCACTGGTAGGTGGCACTGGTGGGCACTACTAGCAGTACTTATGGGCACTGGTAGGTGACACTGGTGGGCACTGCTTAGCAGTACTTATGGGCACTGGTAGGTGGCACTGGTGGGCACTACTAGCAGTACATATGGGCACTGGTAGGTGGCACTGGTGGGCACTACTAGCAGTACATATGGGCACTGGTAGGTGGCACTGGTGGGCACTACTAGCAGTACTTATGGGCACTGGTAGGTGACACTGGTGGGCACTGCTTAGCAGTACTTATGGGCACTGGTAGGTGGCACTGGTGGGCACTACTAGCAGTACTTATGGGCACTGGTAGGTGACACTGGTGGGCACTGCTTAGCAGTACTTATGGGCACTGGTAGGTGACACTGGTGGGCACTGCTTAGCAGTACTTATGGGCACTGGTAGGTGGCACTGGTGGGCACTACTAGCAGTACATATGGGCACTGGTAGGTGGCACTGGTGGGCACTACTAGCAGTACTTATGGGCACTGGTAGGTGGCACTGGTGGGCACTACTAGCAGTACTTATGGGCACTGGTAGGTGGCACTGGTGGGCACTACTAGCAGTACTTATGGGCACTGGTAGGTGACACTGGTGGGCACTGCTTAGCAGTACTTATGGGCACTGGTAGGTGACACTGGTGGGCACTGCTTAGCAGTACTTATGGGCACTGGTAGGTGGCACTGGTGGGCACTTCTTAGCAGTACTTATGGGCACTGGTAGGTGGCACTGGTGGGCACTGCTTAGCAGTACTTATGGGCACTGGTAGGTGGCACTGATGAGGCGGTAGTGGCTCTCTGTGGGCAGGACCGATGTCCCGTTTACACAAACCGACAATCTTTTTTTTTTTTTTTCTTCTCCTGATTATCGGCTTCTGTGTACATCATGTGCCATCTTTCGGCTACATCGCGGGCACGAGGAGGTTAATACGTGTATTTTTATTTTCTTCTTCTTCTTTTTTTTTAGATAGAGTAAGGAAGGGTTAGAACCCCTGTCTTCTGTGTCCCATTGGGGAGAATTCCCACCTACAGCCAGAACAGGAAGTGACAGGAAATTTGCCTTAGGTGAGGGTATTCCTGGTTGTCACCGTTGGGGGATTTCTCCTCTATTCCTGTTCTGGGGACAACACAACATTTGGGATTTTCTTTTACTTTCAATGATAAATAGTAAACAGGAGAATTAGAGGGGGGGGGGGGGGGACACAGACAGCAATAAAAACTGACAGGGGGTCTAATCCTTCTCCACCCCGTCCAACACTAAAAAAAAAAAAAAAAGTTTTGCCTTTAATTATACTTTTTATTTTTATTTTTTTGGTGTGAGAATGCCGTTGACAATGACGGCGGCTGAAACATTTGGCCACCATAATGATACAAGAATATCATTTCAGACTGAACTGGCAGTGCCGGGACTGGTGCTGAACATTCGGCAGTGCAGGTTGGGTGGATGGTGGTCAGTCTGGGATCTGGTGGCTGGAGGAATATAATATACACTATATTGTCAAAAGTATTGAGACGCCAGCCTTTAGCCGCACATGAACTTTAATGGCCCCCCAGTCTTAGTCCGGAGGGTTCAATATTGGGTTGGCCCCTCCCCTTTGCAGCTATAACAGCTTCACCTCTTCTGGGAAGGCCGTCCACAAGGTTTAGGAGTGTGTCTATGGGAATGTTTGACCATTCTTCCAGAAGAGCATTTGTGAGGTCAGGCACTGATGTTGGGACGAGAAGGCCTGGCTCACAGTCTCCACTCTAATTCATCCCAAAGGTGTTCTATCGGGTTGAGGTCAGGACTCTGTGCAGGCCAGTCAAGTTCCTCGCTCATCCGTGTCTTTATGGATCTTGCTTTGTCATGTTGGAACAGGAAGGGGCCGTCCCCAAACTCCTCCCACAAAGTTGGGGGCAGGAAATTGTCCAAAATGTCTTGGTAAATTAAATGAAATTGAAAAAAAACTTCCAGAGCTGAGTTTGTCTTCTTTTTTTTTCTTACATGCCTTGAAAACTTTGAATACAAAATTTTGAAAAAAAAAATCAGGGAGATATCCGTTACCATTTCCCACTAAATGAACCCCAATCTTTCCTGAAATGAATATATTATAAGCAGGCCCGGACTGGCCGTAGGGCATACCGGGCATATGCCCGGTGGGCTGTGACGGCCCGCGGGCCTTGTCTCTGTAATGTAGGGTGGGTCTGTTTGGGCTCTAGAGGGGGTCTGTAATGTAGGGGGGTCTGTATTGTAGAGGGTGGTCTGTGCTGTAGGGAGGGGGGTCTGCACTGTAGGGAAGGGAGTCTGCACTGTAGGGAGGGGGTCTGCACTGTAGGAAGGTCTGTGTAACATGCAGGGGGTCCAGAACTGTTAGGGGGGTGTCTGTGTAACAAACTGTGGGGGGCTGTGTAATGTAAAGGGGTCCAGAGGTGCAGGGTGCTGTGTAATGTAAAGTGGTCCAGAGGTGAAGGGTGCTGTGTAATGTAAAGGGGTCCAGAGGTGCAGGGTGCTGTGTAATGTAAAGGGGTCCAGGGTGCTGTGTAATGTAAAGGGGTCCAGTGATGCAGGGTGCTGTGTAATGTAAAGGGGTCCAGTGATGCAGGGTGCTGTGTAATGTAAAGGGGTCCAGGGTGCTGTGTAATGTAAAGGGGTCCAGTGATGCAGGGTGCTGTGTAATGTAAAGGGGTCCAGGGTGCTGTGTAATGTAAAGGGGTCCAGTGAGGCAGGGGGCTGTGTAATGTTAAGGGGTCCATGGTGCTGTGTAATGTAAAGGGGTCCAGTGATGCAGGGTGCTGTGTAATGTAAAGGGGTCCAGTGATGCAGGGTGCTGTGTAATGTAAAGGGGTCCAGGGTGCTGTGTAATGTAAAGGGGTCCAGTGATGCAGGGTGCTGTGTAATGTAAAGGGGTGCAGAGGTGCTGTGTAATGTAAAGGGGTCCAGTGAGGCAGGGGGCTGTGTAATGTTAAGGGGTCCATGGTGCTGTGTAATGTAAAGGGATATAGAGGTGCTGTGTAATGTAAAGGGGTCCAGTGAGGCAGGGGGCTGTGTAATGTAAAGGGGTCCAGGGTGCTGTGTAATGTAAAGGGGCCCAGAGGTGCAATGTGCTGTGTAATGTAAAAGGGTCCAGAGGTGCTGGAAACCCACATCCCATCATTAACCGCCGCCGCGAATATTACTATTATTTTCAGGAAAGATTGGGTTTTATTTAGTGATAAATGGTAATGGTTATTTCCTGATTTTTCTTCTTTTTTTTTTTTTACTATTTTGTGGCAGCTTTTTTTAATTTATAATTATAATTTATAAATTAAAAAAATAAATTAAATTAAATTGGAAAAAAAATTCCAGGGCTGAGACTAGTTCTTCCTATTTTCTTTTCTTACATGCCCTGAAAACCTTGAATAAAAAATAAAATAAAATCAGGGAGATATCCATTACCATTTACCACTAAATGAAACCCAAATCTTTCCTAAAAATAATATATTATAATACACCCGGATACACTGAGTAGTTGTGATGATGCAGTATCACTGTGATCATCAGGAGAAGGAGAATTTTGCTTTGGGCTGTTCTTCGATGGTAACTTATGGTAATAGCAAGAAATAAACAAAATAAAAAAATAAAAAACATGGTTGTTTTTTTTTTTTTGTGCCAGCTTTTTTTTATTTATTTTTTGATAATAATTAAATTATAAGTATAATTTATAAATTAAAAGAAATTGAAAAAAAAAATTCCAAGGCTGAGTTTGTGTTCTTCCTTTTTTTTTTGTTACATGCTTTGAAAACTTTGAATAATAAAAATAGTTGTGATGATGCAGTATGTGGTATCCCTGCAATCATCACCTCTGGGCCCCTTTACATTACACAGCGCCCTGCATCACTGGACCCCTTTACATTACACAGAACCCTGCACCTCTGGGCCCCTTTACATTACACAGCACCCTGCACCTCTGGGCCCCTTTACATTACACAGCACCCTGCACCTCTGGGCCCCTTTACATTACACAGCTCCCTTTACCTCTGGACCCCTTTACATTACCATTTACCACTAAATGAAACCCAAACGTTCCTAAAAATAATATATTATAATACACCCGGATACACTGAGTAGTTGTGATGATGCAGTATGTGGCATCGCTGCGATCATCAGGATCAGGAGAATTTTGCTTTGGGTAGTTCTTTGGTGGTAACTTATGGTAATAGCAATAAATAAAAAGCTAAAAATAAATAAAAAACATGGTCGTTTTTTTTTTTGTTTTTTTTTTACTATTTTGTGCCAGCTTTTTTTTTTACACAATAATTAAATTATAATTTATAAATTAAATTAAATTGAAGAAAAAATCAGAGGCTGAGTTTGTGTTCTTCCTTTTTTTTCTCTTTCTTAAATGTCTTGAAAACTTTGAATACAAAAAAAAAAAAATCAGGGAGATATCCATTACCATATACCACTAAATGAAACCCAATCTTTCCTCAAAATAAAGTGGATTTTTAAAGTGCCTCAAAATAGTGACTACGTACTACAATATATATATATATAAAAAAAAAGGATTTTATTTATACAAGTTATTATTTCTAACTTAAAAAATATAAATTAAATTAAAACAAACTTCCAGGGCTGAGTTGGTATGTTATTTCCTTTTATGCCGTAAGAACTTTAAATAAAAAATAAATAAATAAAAAATAATCAAGGGATGGATATGGATAACTCGCTGATTTTTTTTTATTTTTTATTATTGTTCAAACTTTTCAAGGCATGTAAGAAAAAAAAAAAAATAGGAAAAACACAAACTCAGCCCAGGATTTTTTTTTCAATTTAATTAAATGTATTGTTTAATTTATAGATCATAATTATAATTAAATTATAATCACAAAATAGTAAAAAAAAAAAAAAAAATGGTAATGGTTATCTTCTGATTTAAAAAAAAAAAAAGTAATTATTACGATATGAACAGATTTACTAACACGTGTAAAAAAAATTTGCAAAACCTGTGTTAGGATTTGCTTTTACCTTGAAATGGTTAAAATGTTACACTCTCACAACCATTATTAAATATCAGCTTTATTCCTCTAGTAAAACAGGCAGCTATACAAAAATAGAGTTTTATTGATTAAAAACAGGAATCGGGTTATTATATCTTATAAAAAAAACAGTACAAAATATTTTCCCTTGAACAAACACATGGAATCCGGATCCATTCATCATCTCTCCTTGTATTTCTCTGTCCCGGATCAGAATCCGGGAAAACACGGGACGGACCCCCCCGTGGAACATTTTTTCAAATGATAGACTTTAAATATTAATGACTTCACAATATATATATATATATATAGATGAGGTTAAGAGATATGTTAATAAATAGGTCTGTAAAAGAATAAACAAGCCGTACAAAAAAAAATGAAAAAACACAAATAAATAAATAAGTTAGATGTAATAAATAGATCGGTGATGAAAAACAGGCCACAGGTAACGGCATTGATCGGTGTGATATCAAATGTAACTCCTGAAAAAAATATTATTTAATAAGGGGGGGCAGGTATGCGGGTTTGTCTTTGCAAATTTAAAACTTTATTTATTTTTTGCCACCTTTTTTATTTTTGAATTATGTTTTTGCTCACAATAACACTTGTCATTGGGGACCCCACCTGACCAACGACTATGTGAGAAGACACCCCTGGGGGAAGGAAGATCTGCATTTGATTGGCTGACCTCAGAAATGCCCCCCCCCCCCCCGAGTGCCTTAGTACCCCCCCCTAGTGGTCAGACGCAGTTCTATGCAAAAGCTAAACAATGTGTTCTGAATGTAAACGGTAGGAGACACACTTGGGGGTCTATAAATGAAAAATGTCCAGGGCCACGCCCGCGTACATTCGTCCCGTGCAGATTGGTTGATTCGTTTTTTTTCTCGGGATGCACCGATATATCAACCGCCGGAAAAGATTGTCCGAAAATACGGTTTTCAGGGTTTTGCCGATAGGAAAAAAAAAAAAGGTGCCCATACTGCATCCTATTGACTTCAAAGCAAAATCGTGTCCCATTGACATCAATGGAAAAAAACGCCCCTATTGACCTTCAATGCAAAAATAGCCCCCCCCCCCCCCCCCCCTATTGACCTTAAAGCGGAGTTCCGCCAAATTGTATTTTTATTAAAAGCCAGCAGCTACAAATACTGCAGCCGCGATGTCAGCAGCCAAAGCCGATCGGTCAGACGGCTCTCGGCTGCTGCTGTCGCCATCCTTGGTAAGGGAATCAGGAAGTGAAGCCTTGCGGCTTCATTGACTTCAATTCAAACGGCAGCCACTTTAATTAAATCAAAAACCAAAAATGTAAAAACTGTCCATTTTGGTTTTGGTTTTTTTTCAGCCCAGTGCATCCTGAATTTTCGGTTTCGGTCCATAATTTTTCATTTCGGTGCACCACTACTATTTCCTCCTCTGAATGAAGTTATCAAGTAAATGTAACAAAAAAAAGGGGACCCATTTCTTTGGTAATTCCCTCTGTGAAATGGCCGCGTGAGGAGGGTGCGAAGATGGCACCGGATCGCCGCCCAGGCCTCTCCACCGCATTCGCCGGGACCAGGTACAGTGCCACAGCCCAGCTCTCTCTCATGCCCTGGCCCCATTGTCACATGCAGACTCCCTACACCATTGATAATCTCCTGTGGGGTGGAGGGGATTGCTTGCGGCGATCGCTGCCTTCCCATTGATAATCAAAATAATAATAGGGAATGGAAATCCTGGTCATAATCATACTTATACTGTATATAGCGAGACTTTTACACTATTTATATGATATTTTAATTACCTTTGTATTTTTTTTTCAGCCCTGATGAAGGAAGAAGGTCAACCCCAGAACGTGTTGGCCAACCTTTACCTGGTCATCTTAATCGTTCAAATTCATTTATTCCAATTAGAACGTAATAACTAGAAGATAAAAATAAGCTAACACGTTTCGGGGGCCAACCATTCCTCTTCATCATGGCTGAAACGAGTGGCGGCCACTCCTTAGGGGCGCGTGGGCACCGCCCCCCCCCCCACCAAACTATGTACCCAGCCCTCTAATCTACATACGGGGTGCCGGACACATGGATTTCTATGGATTTTTTTATTTTTTGAAGCACATGAGTAGAGCCTGAGGCTCTAATTGTCTTTAAAAAAGGGTGGGCTTGGGGTGCAGAGCACTGAGCCCACCCTGCTGTGTGACATTAGCGAATTAATATTCGCTTATGTCTTACCGTTTCTCCTCCTCACCAATCAGGAAGGGGTTCCTGAGACCCCAATGTCTGGGAGTCCTAAGACTCCATTGGCCTGGAGTCCAAAAACCCGATTGGCCGGGAGGAGAAGTGATGGCAGGGACACAGAGGGGGGAAGCTGCCGCTGCAGCTGTGACCTGCACAGGGCAAGTTGGGGGGTGATGGGGGGCTGGGCCTGGCGGGTGAGAGGGCGAGGCGGCGACCGGGGGAGGAGCTGTGTTGTCAATGATGTGGGGTGGCAGGCTCAATCGATCGGGGGGTTAGTGTGGGGTGGCAGGCTGGAGAGATGGGGGGAGTCTGGTCAGGTCTGTCTTGCCACCCCCCTCCCTGACCGATGGAGCACCAGCCACCACTGGCTTAAGCAAAACACATAATAATCAAAATATCATATTATTGGTGGAATCTGGCATAGTCTGGGTTTCCATCCACCATACAGTATGTATAAGTATGAATATGACAAGGAACAGTGGCAGCTGTTGAAGTTTTAGGATGGGGGGGTGCAAGACCCCGTCCCTCCACATTTGGTCCCTCCCACTTCTCATAAGCCACACCCCTTATAGAATCCACCCACTCCGTCCCCTGTATTCCACTTGCTTCCACTCAGTGTCAAGGAATGAGTTTACTATTAGTGTTCTGATTATCAATGTATTAGATTTCTCTGTGGTTTCTCTGTAGGGCCCCGTGTATAGCCGGCTTTACATTTTCCCTTTGAGCCAATTTTTTTTATGGTTTTTAAATTCCGCCAACAAAGCCGGCAAAGTCACTTTTTGTTTTTGCCCCTCCCCCCATTCCCAGCAAGACGGATTTACCGCATGGTAAATATTCCGAGCCGCTGAGTGATACGTCCTATAAAATGTTCCCGGGGTGTGTCCAACAAAATGTAATGAATAAAATCCTTCCAGCAAAAGTCTCCCAATAACCTTGTGATGTGTCGGTGAGTGACGGGCGAAGCCGGAGGGATTACACAAGACGGTAACAATGAGGTGGTGAGGTAATCCGTCCCTCGCTTTTTGTTTTATGAGGCATCTGAATTTATAATTGGAGGGATAAAATAAAACTGTCACTGATTCGTCTGCCGTCTCCTCCATGCCGTCTGATTGAGTTACTGGCTGTATAAAATGTTGGAGACTCACCACAGAGCTCCAGTCTTGTGATTCAGACACTCCTGACAGACAGCGCAGCCAAAGCACTTTTCACTGCTAAGGTTGGATGGAGCGGTGAGGATTTAGAACCCCTGTTGGGCTTTCATTGAGTCTGACGGGCGGAAGGCACCAAAAATGTGTTCAGTACTGGGGACCGAGCCCTGATGAAGCCATTTAAGCCCCTGAAATGAGTTGGATTTTTAGGATATAAGAATCCAAATGAAATCAAATCTGGACTTTAGACATTCTGCTTCTGGTGCATTCCTCCTGCACACTCACTTCCTATACAAGGCAAGAGCCGACCTTCACCACCAGTCCCTATTTGAGCCAAGAGCTGACCTTCGACCACCACTCAGTCCCTATTTGAGCCAAGAGCCGACCTTCGACCACCACTCAGTCCCTATTTGAGCCAAGAGCCGACCTTCGACCACCACTCAGTCCCTATTTGAGCCAAGAGCCGACCTTCGACCACCACTCAGTCCCTATTTGAGCCAAGAGCCGACCTTCGACCACCACTCAGTCCCTATTTGAGCCAAGAGCCGACCTTCGACCACCACTCAGTCCCTATTTGAGCCAAGAGCCGACCTTCGACCACCACTTAGTCCCTATTTTAGCCAAGAGCCGACCTTCGACCACCACTCAGTCCCTATTTGAGCCAAGAGCCGACCTTCGACCACCACTCAGTCCCTATTTGAGCCAAGAGCCGACCTTCGACCACCACTCAGTCCTTATGCAAAACAAGAGCTGACCTTTAACTACCAGTCAGTCCATATGTAAGGCCAGGATCCAGCCTTCGACCACCATTCATTCCCTCTGTGAACAAAGATCCGACCTTCGACCACCACTCAGTCCCTATGCAAGCCAAGAGCCGACCTTTAACTACCGCTCAGTCTCTATTCAAGTCAAGAGCTGACTTTCAACCACCACTGTCCCTATGTGAGCCAAGAGCCAACCTTTGACCACCATGCAGTCCCATTGTGAGCCAAGAGGCGACTTATGACCATCACTTAGTCCCTATGTTAGCCAAAAGCCAATCCTCGACCACCAATTAGTCGCTATGTTAGCCAAGAGCCGACCTTCAACCACCACTCAGTCCCTATGTGAGCCAAGAGCCGACCCTTGACCACCACTCAGTCATGAGCCAAGAGCTGACCTCCGACCACCACTCAGTCCCTATGTGAGCCAAGAGCCGACCTTTAACTACCACATAGTCCCTATTTGAGCCAAAAGACGACCTTTAATCACCACTCAGTCTCTATTCAAGCCAAGAGCTGACTTTCAACCATCACTCTGTCCCTATGTAAGCCAAGAGCCAACCTTTGACCACCACTTAGTCCCTATGTATGCCAAGAGCCGACCTTCGACCACAACTACATAGTCGTTAACCAAGAGCCGACCTTCGACCACCACTCAGTCCCTATGTGAGCCAAAAGATGACCTTTGACTACCACTAAGTGTTTATTCAAGCCAAGTGCCAACCTTGAACCACCACTCATTCCCTATGTGAGCCAAGAGCCGACCTTCAACAATTACTCAGTCCCTTTTCGAGCCAAGAGCCGACCTTTGACCACCATTCAGTCCCTATGTGATCAAAGAGCCAACCTTCAATCATCACTCAGTCCCTATGTGATCAGAGAGCCGACCTTCAATCTCCATTCAGTCTCTATTCAAGCCAAGAGCCAACCCTCAACTACTACTCAGCCCCTATTCGAGCCAACTTTTAAACAACACTCAGTCCCTATGTGAGCCAAGAGCCGACCTTCGACCACCACTCAGTCATGAGCCAAGAGCTGACCTCTGACCACCACTCAGTCCCTATGTGAGCCAAAAGACGACCTTCGACCCCCACCCCTGAGAGAGTTGCCAGAGAAGAATCGTCACTGACTAAAAACATCTACTGCTTTAAGAGATCCCGTGCCCCCACATTCCCAACATCTTTGTTGCCCCCTGTACTTTCCTTCTACATCCCAACATCGTTATTGCTCATTGTGTTCCCGCTGAGAAAATTTACCCTCTTTATCTTTTCCTGGTGACCACAACCGAGCGAAAGAAAGTTCTCTACCCTCCTGCAAGCGTGTTTACAGAGTTAGAATGACAACACTGTAGTAAGCAGTAGTAGCTGCCCCTCCATCTCCCATGAATAGGACCTTACAGGAAGCTGTTATAAAGACAGATTTGTGTATTTATGCCAGCTCCATGTACAAATACCATTGGTTGTATCTATTCACTTATTCCCTTTAGCGTTCTCTGAAATTTATACATTGTATCCTTACAAAGATTTCTTATGCTCTTCAGCTCCACCTGGTGGCCATAATGCAGTATTTTACTACTGGTTATACTAAAGGAACATTCGTTTAGAAAATAAATAGCCTAAAGGACATTTGTTGTTGCCCAATTCACACAGAATGAATGTACTGTACGCTCAGATTCACTGGACGAATAACCACGGGAGGTTGCTGGGCATTATGGGAGATCAGTCCTTCAAATCAAGATACTGGAAATGTAACGGCTAAGATTAAAGCTGAACTCCGGGCACAATAGACACAGACTTTGATATCATGACAACATCATTAAAGGAATTTTGGGACCTGGCATCAGCCCATGTACAGCAGAGTTCAGACTGGGAGAGGCAGCAAAAGGAGCCAATCAGTTGTGCCCATGGGCTAAGAAGGAAGGGAGCAGAGGGATGACCTCATCAAACTTCTGCTTCTCCTATAACTGCCAATAACAGGCTGGGGGAGGATCAAGCCCTGCAGATAAAAATAAGGTCTTCTGTCCTCAGGGCCGCCATCAGGAATTTTGGGGCCCCTTACACAGCTTCAGGCATGGGCCCCCTGGAGCAGAGAACCGGGGTGGAGGGGGGGGTTTGCCTCGAGGTGGCAAGGGGGTCGCAAAAAAAAAAATGGGGGCTGTGTAAATCTCAGGACTGGGTGGACAGAAATACAAATCCTTCCACATATGCACTTCCTTTGCGTATTTAGCCCGGAGTTCAGCTTTAAGAAGCCTTCAAAGCCATGTAAACACAGTAAGTAAAAGCGATTGGACCTCTGCATACGTCTTGCTCTTGGTAAGGCATAAATCAGGACACCCTCTTTCTTTGCCCCCCCCCCCGGGTAGAATTATTCAATATATGACTGCAGTACCGGGACAGGGTCCTCTAGCACCTAGGGCAAGCATGTGGAACTGTAGCCCCTCCACCACTGTTAATGCATGCCATAGAAGGGGTTTACTAGGGAGTGGGGGGCAGGAGGGAAGGCTGCCCTGGGCGCAATGGTTTACTGTAGGGATGGAGGCGCCTTCCTTGTGTTGCAAGGCTAATAGCAGTAGTGATTTTGAAAAGCGAGTGACTGCTGGGTCCCTTAAGCTTGGACATCATAATCAGGCACAGTTGACATTTTTGCTGGCCGTGTCCCGGCACTAAGGTTTACTATCATGTGTCCATTCTCTGCCCTCCTTGCTCTGCTGTGCCCAGGGCAGCCCACCCTCCTGCCCACCCCTTGTCCCAGCCCTGTGTGACTGTCTCGGAGAGCAAGGCAAAGTCTCAGAATTTTCCTCAGCCATTGTCACCATCCGGCGTCACTTGTAATAAGAAAACCGCCATGTTTGGGGCCGTGTCGGCCATTTTACAGTAGTCAGAGTGGCAGTTTTCTGCGTGTTTGCCCCGTATTGTAACAATGTAGTCCAGTCTTAGATTTCGATACGTATTTGAAACACTCGCTGGAGTCCTGTTTTTGGTCTCTCTCGGGAGGTAATCCCCCCGCGCGGCAATATGAGCCGTTCAGTCAATGCTCAATGGTAACTCCGGCCTTTCTCTTGAAGGAACGTCTCGTTGCATTCATGCCGTGATGGTTAAAAAAATTAAAATAAAAAAGTCTTTCGACATAGCAGCAGCAGCGGCGCTACACAATGTTCCACCTCCGGAAGACTTGCCGATGGCCTGCGACGTTAAAGCCACCAACCGGCTCCCAACCGACACTGCAAACTGGAGACCAGTGAGGTGGAGGCCGGGAAGGCCACTGATCATCTCTGCTTTGTTTAAGTTATGTTTTTTTTCCCTTTCCTTGTTCGGTGAAATGCCACATACAACCGGCCACGTCTCCCCTCGGGTTACCAGGCCGCGCGACCTCTTGTGCCTTTTTTTTGGTCCGTGCCAGGAGCTCCGAGGTATTCCTATCGCTTCTCTCTCCAGCGCCCCCCACCTAGAGAGCCGACCTCAGCGTACGCAGCTGCAATTGGCCGCCGACAGCTTCGGCACAACCTGCCAGTTGTTTTCGACGTCCATGAACGCCACTTTCTCGTAGCTGGTGGGGCGGCAGCAGGGGTGGTTGCTGACCCGTCCGTGGGCGCCGTGGGCGATCAGCTTGTTCTTGAGCAACGAGGTCAGCGTGAGATCGTAGTTGTTGCGTTGCTGCTGGCACGAACCGCTGCAGTAGAAGAACGTAATCCATTCGTCAGAGTTGAAGCCCAGGCCCAAGTCCCGCACGCGCACCCTCAGGCTCTGCCTGCTGCAACCTTTTTCCCCGTCGTTGTTCTTGTCTTTTCCACGGTTTCCAGGTTTCTTGTTCTTTTTCGGCTTCGCCGAGGCTTCTGGGGAACGCTCAGAGCGAAACAAGACGTCTGGAAACTCGTCATCGCTGGGCGCTTCCAGGGTTGTATTTTCTTAAAGAGAAATAGAAAGAAGTTTAATGATTATCATACATCATTTTTATAGCTAAAAATCTTGTATTCTGGTGCCTGTACAGGTAAAATATATGTAATAAAAGTGTCAGGACCTGGATCACCTGCTGGTGGCACTGTGCTTCCCAGAGCAATAGGTTGTAGTTCCAGTTTCCACCAGCGGGTGTCTCCCAGCAGATCCCAGTAATCAGTTTCCACCTAATGCTGGCTGCTGGGAGGGTAGTTAGGTCCTCCCTTATAAGTGCCTCATTTAAATCTCCCCTAAATCACATAGTCTGGTCCCAGTTTCCCAAGTGTAGCCACGCAGATCTGGCCATCCCTTCTGCTGATACCTGATAGATAGTATTCATTATATCACTCCATTTATTTCCCATGCTTTTTGTCACACTTACCTCTCCGGGGATCCAGCACCATTTTTCCTCTCCAGCACGAGGCCTTTGGCATTTTCAAGTATTACCCAGAACCAGGGCCGCCATCAGCAATTGTGGGGCCCCTTACACAGCTTCAGGCATGGGCCCCCTGGAGCAGAGAACCAGGGGGCTTTGGGTGCAGACGAACAAAAAAAAAGGAGGTGTTGCCCTGGGGACCTCTGGGCCTCTTACAAAAAAATAAAAATAAAAAAATATATATAAGAAAAATACAATTATAAAAAAAAAGGGGGGTAGCCATCCGGGGGCCCTGGGGACCTCTGGGCCCTTTAATAAAAACAAAAAAAATTAAATATATATAATTTGTTTTTAAACAATTAAAAAAAGGGGGGGGTTGCCATCCGGGGCCCTGGGAACTTCTGGGCCCTTTAATAAAAATAAAATAAAAAATATATATATATATATATATATATATATATATATATATATATATATATATAGGGAAACAAATAAAAAATAAAGGTTGGTTGCCATCCGGGGCCCTGAGGACCCCTGGGCCCTTAAAAAGAGGGGGGATTGCCATCCAGGCCCCTGGGGGCCTTTGGGCCCCTTACAGGTGTACCGACTGTACCCCCCTGATGGCGGCCCTGTCCAAAACAGCGGCACCTCAACCAACCAGGAGACAGGCCTTGTGATTGGAGATACCGCCAATCAGGAGACAGCTTTTCCTTCAATGGTGACCTAAGATGCTCAGGGGTGCACTGGAATCACAAGGCACACTAGAAGACACAAGGTCTCGAATCTGGAACAGAGGGCCAGGAGGCATGAAGACCCTAGATGACACAGGATGCTTTGGGGGGCACTTTAATTTTCAATGTGACGCATGGCTTGGCATTCAAACAATGTGTTGCCATGCTTCAGCTGAGCCCCCCTGCTGCAGACCGTACCTGCATTTTTGGACTCCTTGGCCCTCTGTCCCAGAATTGAGACCCGATGTCTTCTAGTGTGCCATGTAAGCCCCTTTAAACCAGTGCACCCCAATAACTAAGTGCCCTCCAAAGCATCCTGTGTCATCTAGGGTCTTCGTGCCTCCTTGGCCCTCTGTTCCAGATTTGGGACCCTGTGTCTTCTACTGCGCGCTGGGCACGGGACTGCATAATACACAGAGCACTAGGCACACCACTTCTTAGCTCTTCCTCCACAACAGCTAAACTCTCCATCGCTCCATCAGCTGTATCAGCTTTGACCCCTGCCTGTCCACTGCCCTCACCTGTGCGCAAACAGACCCCCCCCCCCCATATGCTCAATCCCGGTCTCAGCCCTCCACACAGTCAATTTTTGGCTCTGTCTCTACGGCAGTGAGACCGTCCAGCAAGGGGTGTCGACATTCGAGCCACAAGGCTGTCTCTCAGCCAGCATGGGATGCCCTGTCTACATTTAATCCGGCAATTAATCCGGGGACAAAACCGGGTACAGACTTGGTCCGGGACAGTGTCCTCGGACCAGGGACGTCTGGTCACCCTAATATAGAATAGATTTAAAAAACATCTCTCTCACTCACCATAAGTAGATGTCCAGGTTGACCTAATGGACACGTCCATGTTCTCCTCCACCACAAATTCAGTGTTCCTGGGGTCAGGCACTGCTAGGCTGTCGTTTTCTGCATTGGGCCGACCTTCCATGATTGGAGTTGAGGACACGGTAGCAGCCATGAATAACAGTAGCAGCAGTGACACTAGTAGAGTCCAGAGTGTTACCTGGGGGACAAAGGGAGACAGCGGTCAGCATTCTACACTGCACAGATGTAAAGTAAAAACAGACACCACCCCAAAATGAAGTCCCCCCAGACCCTGGAATTGGAATGATGTCTTTAGAGAGAGGATACGTGGCCCAAAAACTATTTTTACACAGTAAGTGGAAGGTGGAACTTATTAAGTGTCTCTGGTGGGAACTTCCTATTAGTTACACCTCTGGTTTCCTCAGAGTGATGAGTATTGCACTGATCCTTTATATATGCAACAAAACTTGGTGCCCAACGTGGGGCCTCTCATCACATGTGCAAAGGAGGAGAGGAGTTCCTGTGACCTGATAATTATATAAAGTGGCCATCACCCAGCATAAAAGGAGCCATGAGGGGTGGATTATTTCAGGCACCTATTAATTTGGGGAAACGCCTTTCCACACCTCACCTTTGGACCGATTAGGTAAGAAGAGCACCTTACACACATGTAGACATGGGTCTACTCATGGGGCAGGTTCTAACTGTGGTTTCCGTTTTTTTGTTTGTTTTTTCCTTATAGAGTATTTGGGTCTATTTAGACCCGAACAGGGATTCAAGTAGCGGCGAGTCTTTGGAATTGGGCAGGACGTGACCCGGCTAGTTACACACCGGAAGGTTCTGGGCCTTTATTTTCCAATTCCCTGGTACATATTTATTTTTTCTTAATTTTTTTTGGTATTTCAAATCCACCTGGCCCACCTACCTAGCACCTTGGATACTTTGGCTCCTCTTCCTTTTGCCCCCTCCTTAGGTCACCAGCTATTGCAAGGCAGTTTGTTTGGTTCCATCCACATATGGATGCCAACAATTTGCGAAGTGGCCATTCGGTGATTGAGTATACTAGATAATACATTTATACACAACATAGATACTACTCTACTCCTATTTGTTTTCATGACTAGGTCACGAGGGACGCTCGGACGCTACTCTATCGCCAAGAGTAAGGGACGCTCGGACGCTTCAAGTTTATTACATGGTTCGGTATGGTATCCGTCTACCATATGTTACATCAGTTCAACAAGTCTTAACCTATTGCCCATATTTTGTGTACAGTTTTTTATGATGTGTCTTTTACCATTTGCACTACTCTTCCTCCGTGGCCCCTGATGACGATCGACAACCAGAAACGCGTCGGCCACACACACATCACCCACTAGGAGAGTGCTATTTTGTCTACTTGCCATTGTTTGTGGCACATGTACTGTTTTAGTGTTATTGTTTTTGTATTTGTACATTTGTTGCTTTCACATGCACTGTAGGTGCATACTGTGTGCTTCAACATCAAGTGCCAGTTTTTGTACGAATTTCCCATGAAAGATCGTTTTTTTTACCTTTACACTTTGTTTGGCCTTTAAAATCCCACCCAGGGAGAGACACTTTCTTTTTTGTGATTATGATGTAAAGGGTTCCACCAGCATAAAAAGGTTGAGAAAGGCGACTCTAAAGCATTCCTGTTAGATCATTTATGAACTCCCAATTTACGTAGATTAGAGCAACGTTTTTCAACCAGTGCGCCGTGGCACACTGGTGTGCCGCGAAGAGTCCCCAGGTGTGCCGCGGCAAAATGACCCCAAATATTGGCAGCTATGGCTGCTATCTAATGTAACACTACTGCTGGGCACTTCGTTATCATTTGACTTTACAACGGTGTTGGTCCGCTGTGTAAAACTCACTTCCCGGCACTCGGTAAGCTGTGCTGGCTGTGCGGGCCTCCCGACCGCGTCTTGCCAACCGAATACGTTATCGGTTGCTATGGGAGGGTCAGACGCACGCACTGCTTCTGTGACGTGAGAGCCGCGGGTACCGTCCTGAACTCTGCCTGGCGCGCTTTTCCCTGAGGGGGAAGAAGAAAGAGTAGAGTCACCGTGACCGACACTGCTCCCCTGCCGGCAGACATGGCCACCCGCTCAGAAAAGGAAAAGGCCCTGAAGCTGAATGAGCAGCACCAGGCCATCCTGTCTCGTATGCTGAGGGAGGAGGACAACAAGTACTGCGCTGACTGAGAGGCCAAGGGTAAGGTGATGAGGGGGGGGGGGGGTCTGCTATGAATAACCAGCTGTCTCAGTCACTGACACCCCACATCCTCCATTCATGGCTACAGCACTCTGGATCTGATTGGTTGTTGAGCAGCTCTGACAGTTCTTCTTTCAGTGTATGTGTACACATGTCTATTAGTGTGTGTGTGACAAAAGTAGTTCTGATGGTACAGGAATAGGGGGGTCAGGATTAAAAGTAACATACATACAGACAGATGCGCACGCACACAGACACACGTACAAACACACACTGTGTGTGTTTGTACGTGTGTCTGTTTGTGTGCGTGCGCATCTGTCTGTATGTATGTTACTTTTAATCCTGACCCCCCTATTCCTGTACCATCAGAACTACTTTTGTAGGGTTCGAGATAGCAGCAAGGACTGCTGCTCCTCTGAAAAGCAATTTGTGTTCATATCGCTTTTCAGGGGCATTTGTCAGCCAGTAAAGAGGCATATCTTGCCTCCTTACCACCTGTTTTAAGCCCGTAAATGCAATGCACACAGTTGCGTGGGTAGTTGCAGTGCAGCCCCATTATCCATGGGTATACCTCCAGCTGCAGCCACAGCATGTTTACACCCCCAGCTGTTGCCTCTGCAGCTAAAGGGGCAAAAGTTGGGGGTGGTAAAAACAGCTCAACCATGTGGTTTTACTGCCCCTCCAGCCTGACATGTGAACAAGCTCTTGGTTCTGTGTGGATGCGTGCTGCGTGTAGGGCAGCCCATTCATTTCCCTACCAGCAGTAATGCGGGGAAAAAAGTCCCCGACCCTTTTTTTTTAATTGTGCCATAACAAAGGCAACCCATGTTTGCCAATGGATGGGGCACCATTAAGAATTAATGGCACCCCTAAAGAGCAGAGCATTGGTCTGTGTGTGAAGAACGAGCGCGATTTTGCGCGTGTTCTGCAACACACAGCGACGTGAACCAAGTCTTGGACAGGGGTGCCTCAAGACTGAAAATACTTTTCAAGGGCGCCCCGACTGGAAAAAGGTTGAGAAACACTGGATTAGAGTCTTATCTGATCTCATTATAAATACTTGGTGGTCCTGTAGGCGTCACTCGATGCGACTCCCGAGTCTCTGTATCTTCTGATCTAGTTCTATAACTCTGGGATTGTATCAGATATAAGACTGACCTTAAAGCTCCAGGGCGGGGATGTCACACAGAGGGATCCTCTTCCCATGAACGGCTTGGTCCTGTCTGGAGGAGAAAATGAAAGATGATCAGAATCAATGCCTACTGAGAACGGCAAAGGGGGTCAGACTCAAAGCTCCAAACAACAACAACAACAAACAACATAATGAGGCACTGATAGGTGACACTGATGATGAGGCACTGATAGGTAGCATCTGATGGGCACTGATAAGTGTCACTGGTGGGCACTGATAGGCACTGATGGGTAGCATCTGATGGGCACTGATAGGTCTCACTTGTGGGCACTGATAGGCATAGGCGTGCGCACAGGGTGTGCCTGGTGTGCCCAGGCACACCCTAATCACCCTTTACAGTACAGATTCCCTTTACTGCCCTGGCTCCCTCCTTCCCCCTGCAGTGCTACCAGCTTCCCTCCTCTCCTGCCAGCTGTTGCTGCAAGGATGTTTTAGAATAAGTGGAGGAAGGGGCCGGTCAATATGTAATTGACCACCCCCTTCCCTTTCTGAATGAACATCGTGAGTGATCAGTATTGTGTGTTTGAGCTTTGGGGTGCACACCCTAATGCAATAGGCTGCGCACACCTATGCTGATAGGTGACACCGATGATGAGGCACTGATAGGTAGCATCTGATGGGCACTGATAGGTGTCACTGGTTGGCACTGATAGGCAGCACTGATTGGTGACACTGATGATGACACACTGATGGGCACTGATAGGCAGCATCTGATACGTGACACTGATGATGAGGCACTGATGGGCACTGCTAGGCAGTACTGATAGGTGACACTGATAAAGAGGCACTGATGGACACTGATTGGCAGCATTGATGGGCACTGATATGTGTCACTAGTGGGCACTGATAGGCAGCACTGATAGGTGACACTAATGGTGAGACACTGATGGGCACTGATTTGCAGCATCTGATAGGTGACACTGATAAGGAGGGACTGATGGGCACTGATTGGTGACACTGATGATGAGGCACTGATGGGCACTAATAGGCAGCATCTGATAGGTGACACTGATAAGGAGGGACTGGTGGGCACTGATTGGTGACACTGATGATGAGGCACTGATGGGCACTAATAGGCAGCATCTGATAGGTGACACTGATGATGATGCACTGATGGACACTGATTGGCAGCGTTGATGGGCACTGATAGGTGCAGCGTTGATAGGCACTGATTAACAGTACTGATGGGCACTGATAGATGGTAACAGAAGTCGGTTAATGGCCAACAATCGGCTTCTGTTTACTTAACTGTCATTGGCTGACAGATGATCATGTGGTAAAAGCAAAGGACCCGCTGTGATTGGCCCTTTTCCCCGTTCTGTGATCAGCCGAGTCCCAAGGACTTGGAGATCACCGAGCAGTGCGATAACGGGAGGTTTGTGGACACACTCCTAAAACTTCAAGGGGCAAGGGAATTGAAACTGGGATAGTTGGCAAGTATGAGGCAGCGGCTTTGGGCCCCCACAACAATGACAGGGCCCCTTTTTACCCGCCTTAAAGACTGCCCTGCCTGTCACAAAACTTTTGCTGTTACAAGAGATGTTTACATCCCATTTTATTCACTAGGGCCTCTGCCAGGGTCACCTCACGTGCTGCTGTCAGATAGGAAACACGAGCCGATGTACCCAGGGGTGGCGACGCTCATATCCCGGTCTGGACGGAGGGAGACGTGTCCTGACACGCGGCTCACAAAGGAGAAAAGCCTTCAATGCTTTCACTGGATCCCGGGGGGGAAATATTTGCGTTCGGATCTCTTTCTGTCTTTGTATAGAGAGACCTGTCAGAACAAGAAGGAGCCGTCCACGTGGCCCCGGAGAGAAGAGCCCGATTGAAGAGCCGCGTTTATAGCGGCTTTGGGAAGCCTCCAGGTTGGGGGTTTGGAAGAGCGCTCGGTACACATTACATAGACGGAGCACACAAGGCCACCGGCTCCAACCTCGGCCCCCCTCCCCCGGCTTTTATATAAAGGACGGGTGATACAGAGTTCATAGACTCCCCAGATCAGAGGATTTTCTTCCTCCAGTTTGGTGAGATGCATTGGAGTCAATGGGGAAGCAAATGTTGGGTTGAGGTGGATTTGGTGAGTTTAAAGGGCAACTCTACCTCTGTACAATTGTCCTTTAATCCATCAAAGGGCCAACCACAATCTTTACACATATTTGTGGGTGGGAAAAAATCAGTTTGATCAATAGATGAGTGTCCTTTAATATCAGGGTCCCCATCAGAGTCCCTCCCCCCTTAAATCAGAGCCACTCCCCTCCTTAAATAAGAGTCCCTCCTTAAATCAGAGTCCCTCTCCCCTTAAATCAGAGTCCCTCCCCTTCTTAAATAAGAGTCCCTCCCCCCTTAAATCAGAGTCCCTCCCCCTACTTAAATCAGAGTCCCTCCCCCCTTAAATCAGAGCCACTCCCCTCCTTAAATCAGAGTCCCTCCCCCTTAAATCAGAGTCCCTCCCCTTCTTAAATAAGAGTCCCTCCCCCCTTAAATCAGAGTGCCTCCCCCTACTTAAATCAGAGTTCCTTCCCCCTTAAAGCGGTGGTTCACCCTAAAACTACTCTGTCCCATCCCATCCAGCATACTGGCGTCAGCGCCAGTATGCTGTTTTTTTTTTTTTTTTAATTGCTCAACTTACTGTTTAATGAATAATTTTCTTTTTTGTCTCCACCGCGGGTGAATGGCGCATCGATTTAGGACTCGGCTATTCCCGGCGCAATACGGCGCCTGCGCACAGACCTAGGAGCTGACTGCGCAGGCGCCGTATATATTCGAGTCCAATGGCTATGGCGCCCTCCGAAAAAAAACACCCTCCGAAAAAAGCCGAAATAGGACTCGGCTATATACGGCGCCTGCGCAGTCAGCTCCTAGGTCTGTGCGCAGTCGCCGTATTGCACCGGGAATAGCCGAGTCCTAAATCGGCTATTTTCGGAAGGCGTGACGCGCATAGCTGCGCCATTCACCCGCGGTGGACAAAAAAGAAAATTATTCATTAAACAGTAAGTTGAGCAATTAAAAAAAATCAGAGTCCCTCCCCCCTTCAATCAGAGCCCCTCCACCTTAAATAAGAGTCCCTCCTCTTCTTAAATAAGAGTCCCTCCTTAAATCAGAGTCCCTCCCCCTTAAATCAGAGTCCCTCCCTCCCCTTCTTAAATAAGAGTCCCTCCCCCCTTAAATCAGAGTCCCTCCCCCTACTTAAATAGGAGTCCCTCCCCCCTTAAATCAGAGTCCCTCCCCTTCTTAAATCAGAGTCCCTCCCCTTCTTAAATAAGAGTCCCTCCCCCCTTAAATCAGAGTCCCTTCCCCTACTTAAATCAGAGTCCCTCCCCCTTAAATCAGAGTTCCCATCCTGTGTCAGCTCAGGGTCCTCATCAAAATCCTCCCTTCATACAGCAGCGGGTCCGGCGTGTCCCCGTTCACCAATTCAGGTGCAAATCAGGTCCGAATATTTTCCTTAATCTGTACCAATGACCCACGGGACCCTTTCCAAATGTGGACCCCGGCCCCCCCCGGAGCTGTGTGAAGCGGCCCCATTGAGAGACTGTCACACGCTCCTGTCATGTGAATTGGATGCGGGGAAACCCACATCCGATTTGCATATGTGTGAACCAAGCCTTACATTGGGGTCCCTATTGTAGTCCCCTTTACATCAGGATCCCCATCAAAATCCCTTTTTAAATCAGTGACCCCATCACAGTCCTTCTCCTTACATCAGGGTCCCATCACAGTCCTTCTCCTTACATCAGGATCCCAATCACAGTCCCCCTTAACATTGTTTATAAAAATTGCTCAGAACTTCTCCTCTTTCACACCAACCGAAAGAGACATCCCGCAACAACCTGGACCCCCGCCCATTCTGGGAAAAATCATCACCCCTAGCACCAAAGTCAAAAGTCTTGGGGTCATCTTCGACTCCTACATGACAATGGACACACAAATAGGGTCAGTAGTCAGCGGATCTCACCATCTGCTGTGCCTACTACGCAGACTTACTCCTTTTATCCCCAAAGAAGACATAGCGGTCGTGGTGGGAACAATTGTGAACTCCAGACTGGACTATGCTAATGCCCTCTACCTCGGACTCCCCAAGTACCAAATCGCTCGTCTGCAAGTCGTTCAAAATACGGCCGCCAGACTGGTGACTGGGAAAAAACCCTGGGAATCCATCTCACCTTCACTGAGAACCCTTCACTGGTTACCAGTAAAAGACAGAATCACTTTTAAGGCACTCTGTCTAACGCATAGATGTATCCATGGAAATGCCTCCCAATATCTATGCCAAAAATTCAAATGCCACAACCCCAATCACGTTCTGCGATCCACCAATCAAAACCTACTCAAGATACCCAAAGCCAAATACAAGTCCAAAGGAGAAAGGAGATTTGCAGTCCAAGGACCTCGACTATGGAACGCTTTACCAACCAGCATCCGATTAGAGGAGAATCACCTGGCCTTCAGAAAAAAACTCAAAACCCATCTTTTCTGAGGGCAAAAGTACAGTAGGGAAAGGATACTAAGCGCCCAGAGGCGATTCACTTCGCATGTGTTGCGCTATATAAGAGTCTCACTCACTCACTCAATGGAGACAGAGAGATACAAAGTTTGCTTTTTTTTCCAGAAATATGTAGAAGAATACGTATCGGCCTAAACTGAGGGAAAAAAAATGTTTTTATATATTTTTTGTGGATATTTATTATAGGAAAAAGTAAAAAATATTTTTTTTTTTTTCAAAATTGTAGCTCTATTTTTGTTTATAGCGCAAAAAATAAAAACCGCAATGGTAATCAAATACCACCAAAAGAAAGTTCTATTTGTGGGAATAAAAGGACGCCAATTTTGTTTGGAAGCCACGTCGCACAACCGTGCAATTGTCAGTTAAAGTGACGCAGTGCCGAAACGCAAAAAGTGGCCCGGTCATTGACCAGCAAAATGGTCCGAGGCTGAAGGGGTTAAATAAACAAAAAAAAGTGAGACATCAGGGGTCTACATCAGGAAGATCCCTGATATTTCATCAGGGCAGGAGGTGATGGTAGCACTGTGGCAGGAGGTTGTGGGGCAGGAGGTAATGGTGGCACTGTGGCAGGAGGTTGTGGGGCAGGAGGTGATGCTGGCACTGTGGCAGGAGGTTGTGGGGCAGGAGGTGATGGTGGCACTGTGGCAGGAGGTTGTGGGGCAGGAGGTGATGGTGGCACTGTGGCAGGAGGATGTGGGGCAGGAGGTGATGCTGGCACTGTGGCAGGAGGTTGTGGGGCAGAAGGTGATGGTGGCAGGAGGTTGTGGGGCAGGAGGTTGTGGGGCAGGAGGTGATGGTGGCACTGTGGCAGGAGGTTGTGGGGCAGGAGGTGATGCTGGCACTGTGGCAGGAGGTTGTGGGGCAGGAGGTGATGGTGGCACTGTGGCAGGAGGTTGTGGGGCAGGAGGTGATGCTGGCACTGTGGCAGGAGGTTGTGGGGCAGGAGGTGATGGTGGCACTGTGGCAGGAGGTTGTGGGGCAGGAGGTGATGCTGGCACTGTGGCAGAAGGTTGTGGGGCAGGAGGTGAGGGTGGTGTTTTAACATACAATTATTAAAAAAAAATTAATTCGGTTTCGTTTCGGTTCTGAAATTTCCATTTCGGTGCACCTCTAATTTCTACAACTGATTGACAAAATATAATGAGCTGCAAACATCTATTTCCCCACAAGGTGGCAGTAGCGCTGCAGCACATCTTCCCCATACAGCCTGCAATGCTAAGTCCATGTCATTCAGCTATTAATATCTGGCTGTGTGTCTCCTGCCAGAGGTCATCACACAATTCAGATTAATTCGCTGTGCGGTTCCCATCAGACGCTCTACCCAAATTAGGTCAAAAGATATAAAACCCGGGTGACAACACCTGTGACGTGCCGGTTACGGGTGAGACGGACAGGCTGGGACATACATTGCATGGCTGTATTCAGGGGAAAGACGAGTAACTCCTCCAGACATGGTGGAGACTCTGATTGTCACTTTGCTCAGTCTGTCCCATTCCCTAAGAAATGAGCGGCGTCTGGCCAGAATGACAGCAGCCAATCAGAAGGCAATTGCACTGCATTGCTACAAAAAAAGGGGTTGTGTTGCATCGGCAATTCATTCATAAGGAATGAGCGGCCTTGGCAGCGGGTTTTCACATGCAATTTTTTTGGGGAAAAGTACAATTTAATGTATTAAAAAAACAAAGCCAAACACAATATATACCCCCAAGAGGCTGTTACACCGAGTAAATAGATACCCAACGTGTCACACTTTAAAATTAAACACCATAACAGTTAGAGAGAGAGAAAGATCACTTTGACACAGTCGGCCAGAGAGCGATTACTTTGACACACTTGGAGAGAGAGGGATCACTTTGACGCAGTTGGAGAGAGAGATCACTTTGACATATTTGGCCAGAGAGGGATCAGTTTGACACAGTTGGAGAGAGAGGGATCACTTTGCTACAGTCGGCCAGAGAGGGATCACTTTGACACAGTTGGAGAGAGAGGGATCACTTTGACGCAGTTGGAGAGAGGGATCACTTTGACATATTTGGCCAGAGAGGGATCACTTTGAGACAGTTGGTCAGGGAGGGATCACTTTGACACAGTTGGAGAGAGAGGGATCACTTTGACACAGCTGGCCAGAGAGGAATCACTTTGACGCAGTTGGAGAGAGAGATCACTTTGACATATTTGGCCAGAGAGGGATCAGTTTGACACAGTTGGAGAGAGAGGGATCACTTTGATACAGTAGGCCAGAGAGGGATCACTTTGACACAGTTGGAGAGAGAGGGATCACTTTGACACAGTTGGCCAGAGAGGGATCACTTTGACACAGTTGGCCAGAGAGGGATCACTTTGACACAGTTGGCCAGAGAGGGATCACTTTGACACAGTTGGCCAGAGAGGGATCACTTTGACACAGTTGGCCAGAGAGGGATCACTTTGACACAGTTGGCCAGAGAGGGATCACTTTGACACAGTTGGCCAGAGAGGGATCACTTTGACACAGTTGGCCGGAGAGAGATCACTTTGACCCACAGTTGGCCAGAGAGGGATCACTTTGACACAGTTGGCCAGAGAGAGATCACTTTGACACAGTTGGCCAGAGAGAGATCACTTTGACACAGTTGGCCAGAAAGAGATCACTTTGACACAGTTGGCCAGAGAGGGATCACTTTGACACAGTTGGCCAGAGAGAGATCACTTTGACCCACAGTTGGCCAGATAGGGATCACTTTGACACAGTTGGCCAGAGAGGGATCACTTTGACACAGTTGGCCAGAAAGAGATCACTTTGACACAGTTGGCCAGAGAGGGATCACTTTGACACAGTTGGCCAGAGAGAGATCACTTTGACCCACAGTTGGCCAGATAGGGATCACTTTGACACAGTTGGCCAGAGAGAGATCACTTTGACATAGTTGGCCAGAGAGGGATTACTTTGACACAGTTGGCCAGAGAGGGATCACTTTGACATAGTTGGCCAGAGAGGGATCACTTTGATGCAGTTGGCCGGAGAGAGATCACTTTGACCCACAGTTGGTCAGATAGGGATCACTTTGACACAGTTGGCCAGAGAGGGATCACTTTGACACAGTTGGCCAGAGAGGGATCACTTTGACACAGTTGGCCAGAGAGAGATCACTTTGACCCACAGTTGGCCAGATAGGGATCACTTTGACACAGTTGGCCAGAGAGAGATCACGTTGACATAGTTGGCCAGAGAGGGATTACTTTGACACAGTTGGCCAGAGAGGGATCACTTTGACACAGTTGGTCAGAGAGGGATCACTTTGATGCAGTTGGAGAGAGATGGATCACTTTGACACAGTTGGAGAGAGAGGGATCACATTGACACAGTTGGCCAGAGAGGGATCACTTTGATGCAGTTGGAGAGAGAGGGATCACTTTGACACAGTCGGCCATCTTGAACATGTACTGCACTATATGTGACCCAGGAAATCCTTTTTTCATGCAGTAGTATGTAGAAGGGTGTCCCCTGCTGTCCCCGCCTCTCAATTGTGCCCTTGTGTTGTCACCCTGTCACACATTGTACTGTTGTCCTGCAGCCATCGCTGGAGTGACTGTGGCTGCAAAAGGGCTGCAGGGGATCAGCAGCACTGACAAAGCATAGAAAAGGTAATAAAAGAAGTGGAATTTGTTTTTGATGCGCAGAGTGAAGTAAATGTCATTTAGGATGATGAAACTGACCGCAAACAAATTCTTTAGAGGAAACGGCAGTTTACTAACAAATAATTTCGCTCCGTCACCGTGAGAAAAATCTGAAATTTTCAACATGAATTTCTTACATTCCATGCACACCGCTGACTCCTCCCAGCCTGACGCTCTCTAAAGCTGAACTCCGGAGGTCTAAATCCATCCATCATGAGTCGTCTTCATCAGCTTTGTGTATTTATTCCAGATCTGTGCAGTAATCCAGTGCAGTGGCGTAGTGTGGGGGGTGCGAGGGGGCCGTGGCCCAGGGCGCAACATTTGTGGGGGGGGGGCGAAATCCCACGCCAGTGTGTGTGTCCCCGGCTCCGTCCTCCTAATTTTGTAGTGTAGTGGGCAGTTTAGTGCGTAGTGGACAGTGTAGTGTATTGGACAGTGTAGAGTGTGGTGTAGTGTAGAGTGTAGTGTAGTGGTTAGTGTAGTATAGTGGTGTAGGAATCAGGTAGGTCAGTATAGGAATCAGGCAGTTTAGTGTGAGTGAGTCAGTGAAGAACTTATATAGCGCAGCACATGCAAATTAAATCACCTCTGGGCGCTCTAGTGGGCAGTTTAGTGTGCCGTGTAGTGGGCAGTTTAGTGTAGTGGACAGTTTAGTGTGTAGTAGGCAGTTTAGTGTGCACTTTAGTGGGCAGTTTAGTGTAGTGGGCAGTTTAGTGTGCAGTGTAGTGGGCAGTTTAGTGTAGTGGGCAGTTTAGTGTGCAGTGTAGTGGGCAGTTTAGTGTAGTAGGCAGTTTAGTGTGCACTTTAGTGGGTAGTTTAGTGTGTAGTGGGCAGTTTAGTGTGGAGTGTAATGGGCAGTTTAGTGTGTAGTGGTAGTTGGCACTTTAGTGTGCACTGTAGTGGGCAGTTTAGTGTGCAGTGTAGTGGGCAGTTTAGTCTGTAGTGGGCAGTTTAGTGTAGTGGGCAGTTTAGTTTAGTGGGCAGTTTAATGTGTAGTGGGCAGTTTAGTGTGCCGTGTAGTAGGCAGTTTAGTCTATAGTGGGCAGTTTAGTGTAGTGGGCAGTTTAGTGTGCAGTGTAGTGTGCAGTTTAGTGTAGTGGGCAGTTTAGTGTGCAGTGTAGTGTGCAGTTTAGTGTAGTGGGCAGTTTAGTGTGCCATGTAGTGGGCAGTTTAATGTGTAGTGGGCAGTTTAGTGTAGTGGGCAGTTTAGTGTGCCGTGTAGTGGGCAGTTTAGTGTAGTGGGCAGTTTAGTGTGCCGTGTAGTGGGCAGTTTAGTGTAGTGGGCAGTTTAGTGTGCCGTGTAGTGGGCAGTTTAGTGTAGTGGGCAGTTTAGTGTGCCGTGTAGTGGGCAGTTTAATGTGTAGTGGGCAGTTTAGTGTGCCGTGTAGTGGGCAGTTTAGTGTAGTAGGCAGTTTAGTGTGCACTGTAGTGGGCAGTTTAGTGTAGTGGGCAGTTTAGTGTGCCGTGTAGTGGGCAGTTTAGTCTAGTGGGCAGTTTAGTGTGCCGTGTAGTGGGCAGTTTAATGTGTAGTGGGCAGTTTAGTGTGTAGTGTAGTAGGCAGTTTAGTGTGCAGTGTAGTGGGCAGTTTAATGTGCCGTGTAGTGGGCAGTTTAATGTGTAGTGGGCAGTTTAGTGTGCCGTGTAGTGGGCAGTTTAATGTGTAGTGGGCAGTTTAGTGTGCAGTGTAGTGGGCAGTTTAGTGTGCAGTGTAGTGGGCAGTTTAGTGTAGTAGGCAGTTTAGTGTGCAGTGTAGTGGGCAGTTTAGTGGGCAGTTTAGTGTAGTGGCCAGTGTATAGTGTAGTGTAGTGGTTAGTGTATTGTAGTATAGTGGTGTAGGAATGAGGTAGGTCAGTCCTATTATAGGAAGGGACTCGGGGAGTGTGAAAAGTCAGCAGGTTAGGGGGGGGGCACAAATTACTTGCCTTGCCCTGGGCACTGACAACCCACGCTACGCCACTGATCCAGTGTGAGACTTTCTGTAATAAAGACCGCCCACTGCTGCCCTCTCTCCTTGTGCAGGGGGAGTGGTCCTGTCTCCACCCCCTCCTGTAGCTTTCTGTAGTGGGTGGAGCCTGTTGGCCTCCTCCCACAGCTCTGCTCTCTCTCTCCTTGTGTAGGGTGACTTGGTCCTCTCTCCATCCCCTCCTGCAGTTTTCAGTAGTGGGTGGAGCCTGCTGGGCCCCTCCCACAACTCAGGCTCTGCACACCACGGTGGTGATGTCACTGCAATTATTACTGGGTAATATCTGGACTTGTAAAAAGCATTCAGTCCTCACAAAGTGGATTTATACCGATTTGGGGCTGTTAAAGAATATATTTACCCGATAAGGACCGCCGCATGCAGATTTACGTAGACAGAATGGCACGGACAGGCAAATGGGCGTACAGGTACGCCCCCTTTAATTTACTGCCGGCAGCGTGCTCATGACCAGGGGCGGACTGACAACTCATTGGGGCCCCGGGCAATAGAAGATTATGGGGCCCCTGGGCTTACAGATGGCCACCAAGCCAGGATGCAGTACAGAGGCGGGGCAGCTAAAATCTTGTGATTTTCACATCAAAAGCATGTCGGTTTCGGACATATCAGGGACAGATGTAAATAAAACCCAGATTTTTACATACTGTCCCTGGTTTTACTGAGCCTGGCAACCCTGATGGGGCCCCCAAGTGGCATGGGGCCCTCAGGCAGTGATCGAGTGACTCAATGGTCAGTCCGCCTCTGCTCGTGACCCTGTCACAAGCTTCGTGCCCGTGCCCATGGGACCTGCGGGCTGGATGTCCGCCGGTGTCCCGCAATCACAAGCTGAAGAACGGGGAGATGTCAGTGTAAGCACAATATCTCCCCGTCCTTCCCCTGAGACTGTCACTGATCTTCTGTTCCCTCTTATCGGGAGCAGTGATCAGTGTCGTGTCACTCATAGCCACGCCCCCTAACAGTTAGAATTAATCCCTAGGACACACTTAACCCCTTCAGCGCCCTGTACAGGTTAACCCCTTCACTGTCAGTGTAATTTTTACAGTTATCAGTGCATTGTTATAGCACTGATCGCTGTATAATTGACATTGGTCCGAAAATGGTGACAAAAGTGTCCGATGTGTCCGCCATAATGTCGCAGTCACGATAAAAATCGCAGATCGCCGCCATTACTAGTAAAAAAATATATGTTAATAAAAATGCCATAAAATTATCCCCTATTTTGTGGATGCTATAACTTTTGCACAAACCAATCGATAAACGCTTATTGCGATTTTTTTAACCAAAAATATGTAGAAGAATACGTATCGGCTTAAACTGAGGGGAAAAATATTTGTTTATATTTATTACAGCAAAAAGTAAAAAAAAATATTATTTTTTTCAAAATTGTCGCTGTATTTTTGTTTATAGCGCAAAGAATAAAAACCGCCGAGGTGATCAAAGACCACCACAAGAAAGTTCTATTTGTGGGGAAAAAAGGACGCCGATTTTGTTTGGGAGCCACGTCGCACGACCGGGCAATTTTCAGTTAAAGCGACGCAGTGCCGAATCGCAAAAAAAGGGGCTCGGTCTTTTGGGCAGCCAAATGGTCGGGGGGCTGAAGTGGTTAAAGAATATATTCAAATGAAAGCTTTTGCGTCTGGAGGTCGCCATTTTCACTCTGATATTCGTCTTCCTGATGCAGATCGCTGTTCGTACCCCCCCCCCCCGGGGTGCTCTCAGTATTTCCTGATATTTTGATTTTCTACCAGCAGAGAGAACTCCCCTCTCCCTCTTCAATGCACTGACAATGATACTTTGTACTTTTTTTATACACAACACAAGTGTACATTGTGTAATTTGTTGTATTTCCTTTTTCTTTACATGTTCCTTAAATTATTGAAAAAGAAGAAAAAATGCTACAACTGCAATATAATTTCCCGACAAGGATCCTTTGCAAATGCTCAGTCCCCCCCCCCCCCCCCCCCCTCACACTTGGGAACTTTCTATAGCAGGGGTCTCCAAACTTTCTAAGCAAAAGGCCAGGTTATTGTCCTTTGGACTTTAGGGTGGGGTGGGGGGCTGCACTGCCCCTAGTGGGAGCAGAAAGTGAGGCAGTGTCGGTGGTAGGAAAAAATATTTTACATAGTGCCTATGGTCCAGGAGCGGTGCGTCCATAGGGACGCCGGAGCGCCGCCCCCTCTGGCTCTCTCACAGCCACTAAAATATACAAATTCATGCATTGTATGAATCTGTATATTTTCGCCGCTGCCGCCCACTATTCCGCTGGCCGGACACCGAGCACAGGTCAGATGAATAACGGCAGCTGGCTGGCTGTGTGGAAGTGCCTATGAGAGCCAGCGGCTCTGATAGGCTTTCTGAGTACAGCCCTGAGGCTGTAGTCGGCCATTCTGAAGCTTATCTTTGGGACGTACCGGCGGTGCGTTTCTTGAATAAGACTGACAGGCGTCTCAGCCAATCAGGTAATCTGATCCTGGTAATCAGTAACCTGATTGGCTGAAGCGTCATCGAGGGCGGTATGAGGGACATCGAGGGACGGTAGAAGCTAGAAGGGTAAGTGCCAGGGGGGGAATTTTACTGGGCACATTGGCTACAATTGCGGGGCACAGTGGCGACAATTGATGGCACAGTGGTGACAATTGATGGCACAGTGGCTACAATTGCGGGGCACAGTGGCTACATTTGCGGGGCACAGTGGCGACAATTGCGGGGCACAGTGGCGACAATTGATGGCACAGTGGCGACAATTGATGGCAAAGTGGTGACAATTGATGGCACAGTGGTGACAATTAATGGCACAGTGGCTGCGTTTGATGGGCACAGTGAGGCTGCAATTGTTTGTTTGTTTTTGTTTGTTTTTTGCGCCCCCCCAAAATTTTTGAGCACCAGTCGCCACTGCTATGGTCATTAGGAGGATGCATAGTGGCCCATTATTGGTGTTCGTGGGAGGAATAGCGTCTAATTGTTTATCTTGGTGAGACAAAAACTGCCCCACTGTTGGTGTCTGGGGGAGGAATAGTGCCCCATCATTGGTATTATTGGGAGGACTAGTGCTCCATTGTTGTTGTCAGTGGAAAAAATTAATGCTCCGTTGTTGGTATCAGTGGGAGGAATAGTGCCCCATCATTGGTGTCAGCGGAAGGAATAGTGCTCTGTTATTGGTGTCAGTAGAAGTAGAACTGCCTCATCGTTGGTGTCTGAGAGGAATAGTGGCTCATATCAGTGGGAGGAACAATGTCCCAGGGGCCGGATAATAGCAAGCAAAGGGCCACATCTGGCCCGCGGGTCGCAGTATGGAGGATTTGTTTCATCTCTGTGTGTCCCAATACTTTTGGTGATGTAGTGGTTAGCAAGGATCCTCACACAAGGTATCTCCAGGGAAAGGTCCGCAAAACTTCAGAGAAAGTACGCTGTGATGAAACATTAAACCTTACAGGTCCCCCCTTGTACCGTCCTCTCTGCAGGGGGGGGGGCATAGACATACAGGACACATCGATCATAGCTTGGGAAATGTAGTGATCGATTCACCGCTCAGGACAAGACAATCTACCAAAATGGGACAGAGATGCGGATCGTCAAGACTCTGAACGATCGAAACATACAGGGATATACAATGTAACACTGACCTCAAGGCCGGCCTTAGGTGTTCAGGTGCCCTGTGCGAGCTAATCCCCCCAGACCGGTACATACTGACTGCTACACAATATACACAATACACAGACCACTACACAATACACACTGACCGCTACACAATACACACTGACCGCTACACAATACACAACCCACAGACCACTACACAATACACACTGACCGCAACACAATAAACTACCCACAATACACACTGACCACTACACAATATACACACTGACCGCTACACAATACACTACCCACAGACCACTACACAATATACACACTGACCACTACACAATATACACACTGACCACTACACAATATACACACTGACCACTACACAATATACACACTGACCACTACACAATACATATTGGCCACCACACACAGACCACTACACAATATACACACTGACCGCTACACAATATACACACTGACCACTATACAATATACACACTGACCACTACACAATACACATTGGCCACCACACACAGACCACTACACAATACACACTGAAACTACAGCATTGATGCCTCCTAAAGTAAAATGCTGGACCTTGTAGTCCACCAATGCCTCTATAGTAAAATGCACCAATGCTGTAGTGTCAGTGTGTATTGTGTAGTGGTCTGTGGGTAGTGTATTGTGTAGAGGTCAGTGTGTGTATTGTGTAGTGGTCTGTGGGTAGGGCGTGGGATTGCGCCCCCCCCAAATGTTGCGCTCAGGGCCTAGGCCCCCATCGTACCCCCCAGGCTACGCCACTGCGACTCACATTCTGCGAGCTGTGATGGTCGCACGGCTCCCCTGTTGCCCACGGCGCCCTGTGTGGCTGCACAGCTCGCACACCCCAAAAGCCGGCCCTGACTGACCTATAATCACACTCATGGGTGTCTTTTTTCAACCTCCCCTACTATGTAACTTTGTAACTCTATGTAACTTTATAATTTTATGTAACTTTGTAACTTTATGTAACTTTGTAATTTTATGTAACTTTGTAACTTTATGTAACTTTATAATTTTATGTAACTTTATAATTTTATGTAACTTTGTAACTTTATGTAACTTTATAATTTTATGTAACTTTATAATTTTATGTAACTTTGTAACTTTATGTAACTTTATAATTTTATGTAACTTTATAATTTTATGTAACTTTGTAACTTTTTGTAACTTTGTATCAATCTATTCCGGGTGTGAATTGCACTCCATCAATAAATCATTTAACAGTAAAATGAGCAGAGCGGATAAAACGCCGGAGCCCCGGAACAATACAAACTTTCCCCAGCCAACCTTCTGGAACCCCTTTATAAATACAACTTTTAATTGACATGATAAAAAAAAAAGAAAATCTCCCCTTTGCAGCGTGAATGTTAATGAACCTTGCGACAGAAAACTAGGAATGTGCACCTGTGCGTGTTCCTAATTCTCAGACACAAAGCCAGATTGAGACACTCCTCATATAGGGCAGTGTTTCTCAACTCCGGTCCTCAAGGCGCCCCAACGGGTCAAGTTTTCAGGGTTTCCCTCAGATGAAACGGCTGTGGGAATTACTAAGGCAGTGAAACTGATCAAATCACCTGTGCAAAAGAATGGAAAGTCTGAAAACATGACCTGTTGGGGCGTCTTGAGGACTGGAGTTGAGAAACACTGATATAGAGTCAGGGCTGCTGATATAAATTGTGGGGCCCCCCTACAGTCTACCTGACAGGGCCGGCCCCCCCAAGAAAATATTAAAGCTATATTTTGCTAAAAAAACACAATAAAATCATTATTAGCCGACACAAATACAACGTCAATCACAGAATTCCTGCTAAATCTAAGATAATAAATAAAAGTGAGGATGAAAGAAATATATATATACAGGCTTCACAGTTGGAGCTCCGAGTATTCGAGAGAAACAAAGTTACAGAGATAACTAACATTAGAGCCATGGGGGAGGGGGGGCACAGAGAGGGGGATTGGTGAGGGGCGACTGTCTCCCTCTCAGCAGATAGAAGCTGGTGTTGGGGAGAAGGGGAGAGACCAGCTTTCAGCTGCTGGATTAGAGTTGTGCAATTGTCATCCATCACTAACATCCCTCCCTGTGTGCTCAGGCCCTCTACAAGAGGACTGGTGGTCCCTCCCCCCCATCAGAGTCACTGACAATTCAACTGTCACATACAGATGCTGTTAGACATGGTCTGGGCATCCAAGCTTCAAAAACATTGAAATATAGAAGAATGGTGGTGGAAAACGACTAAGTGGACCGTCAAGTCTCCAGTGATAACTAAAGATCTATATAGAGGAATCAGGACCTCCTTCCTCCTGATGAAGACCCCTCTAGTCATATAAAGATCTATATAGAGGAATCAGGACCTCCTTCCTCCTGCTGGTGATCCCTTTAGTGATATAAAGATCTATATAGAAGAATCAGGACCTCCTTCCTCCTGATGAAGACCCCTCTAGTCATATAAAGATCTATATAGAGGAATCAGGACCTCCTTCCTCCTGCTGGTGATCCCTCTAGTGATATAAAGATCTATATAGAGGAATCAGGACCTCCTTCCTCCTGCTGGTGATCCCTCTAGTGATATAAAGATCTATATAGAGGAATCAGGACCTCCTTCCTCCTGCTGGTGATCCCTCTAGTGATATAAAGATCTATATAGAGGAATCAGGACCTCCTTCCTCCTGCTGGTGATCCCTCTAGTGATATAAAGATCTATATAGAGGAATCAGGACCTCCTTCCTCCTGCTGGTGATCCCTTTAGTGATATAAAGATCTATATAGAAGAATCAGGACCTCGTTCCTCCTGATGAAGACCCCTCTAGTCATATAAAGATCTATATAGAGGAATCAGGACCTCCTTCCTCCTGCTGGTGACCCCTCTAGTGATATAAAGATCTATATAGAGGAATCAGGACCTCCTTCCTCCTGCTGGTGACCCTTCTAGTGATATAAAGATCTATATAGAGGGATCAGGACCCCCTTCCTCCTGCTGGTGATCCCTCTAGTGATATAAAGATCTATATAGAGGGATCAGGACCTCCTTCCTCCTGCTGGTGATCCTTCTAGTGATATAAAGATCTACATAGAGGAATCAGGACCTCCTTCCTCCTGCTGGTGATCCCTTTAGTGATATAAAGATCTATATAGAGGATTCAGGACCTCCTCCCTCCTGCTGGTGATCCCTCTAGTGTTATAAAGATCTATAGAGGAATCAGGACCCCCTCCCTCCTGCTGGTGATCCCTCTAGTGATATAAAGATCTATATAGAGGAATCAGGACCTCCTTCCTCCTGCTGGTGATCCCTCTAGTGATATAAAGATCTATAGAGGAATCAGGACCTCCTTCCTCCTGCTGGTGATCCCTCTAGTGATATAAAGATCTATATAGAGGAATCAGGACACCTTTCCTCCTGCTGGTGATCCCTCTAGTGATATAAAGATCCCCCGAAATATTTTTCTTCTGTAGTTCCTGCCAAAACTGTACCCCCAATATTGCATGCTAGACAAAAAAACTCTCTAAAGCATTAAGTAATAGTCACAACATTTATAGCCCCCCCCCCCTCCCCCCAAGTTGATAATTGAAGTTGGATACACAGAAGGAAAGCAGAGAGAGGTGAATGTAGAGAAGAGGATTGTCCTACCCCAGCGCTGTCATCTGCAGGTCTGTGCCGAGTGCTGGCAGCACCTTCTGCAGTACAGGAGGGGAGGTGTCTGCATTGTACAAGAAGAGAGAGGGGGGGGGGGGTTGGAAGAGGGATCGTCTTTAAAAGAATTTAACCTTTCGACTCCCGAACGCAATCGGCTCGGGGCATTTTTGTGTCAAGCAAACAAGCGTGTAAAGTATCAATATTTACAGTGCGCTGCCATATGCAAACTCCTTCCCGAGCTGCGGAAAGCCAAGAAATGCCGGGAAAGGAGCAGCCAGAGATTTTATAAACAGGGGGAAGTCCAAAAAATGGAAATCCGGGACATTTGGCCCCTTTTACATAAACCCTTCGAGGTTTAGAAACCATCTGAATGACATTCAATTTGTTAAAACGCTGAGTATAATAAACAATTGCCATTTCTTTACTGGAAACCCTTCGCTATACAAAAAGGTGAAGCCCAAGGTCCTCCTGACTAAAACCACTCTGACAGGTTTCACCCTGCCCATGGGGCTTAATCATAGAGCCATTGGAAAGCCTGTGTGACAACACAGGAGAGCAATTGAGAGGCAGAGACAGAGCGTTGTCACCCTATACCAGGAAATGCCAGAGTAAAATGTAATTCCTTGTTTTATCGGAGACCGAGACATTTTCTTCAGCTGATCTACTGAGCTTAAACAAAGTATTGTCCGGTTCTAGGGATGAGATCCAGGCTCGAGATGGGGGTCTGAGGTGACCACAGCATGTTTGCCATTTGCAGACCCAGCTGTACGTCCACCTTAAATCCCGGCTGTACATCCACCTTAAATCCCGGCTGTACGTCCACCTTAAATCCCGGCTGTACGTCCACCTTAAATCCCGGCTGTACGTCCACCTTAAATCCCGACTGTACGTCCACCTTAAATCCCGGCTGTACGTCCACCTTAAATCCCGGCTGTATGTCCACCTTAAATCCCGGCTGTACGTCCACCTTAAATCCCGGCTGTACGTCTGCCTTAAATCCCGGCTGTACGTCCACCTTAAATCCCGGCTGTACGTCCACCTTAAATCCCGGCTGTACGTCTGCCTTAAATCCCGGCTGTACGTCCACCTTAAATCCCGGTTGTACGTCCACCTTAAATCCCGGCTGTACGTCTGCCTTAAATCCCGGCTGTACGTCTGCCTTAAATCCCGGCTGTACGTCTGCCTTAAATCCCGGCTGTACGTCCACCTTAAATCCCGGTTGTACGTCCACCTTAAATCCCGGCTGTACGTCTGCCTTAAATCCCGGCTGTACGTCCACCTTAAATCCCGGTTGTACGTCCACCTTAAATCCCGGCTGTAGGTCTACCTTAAATCCCGGCTGTACGTCTGCCTTAAATCCCGGCTGTAGGTCTACCTTAAAGGGGTTGTTAGCCCTCGTGTTTTTTCACCTTAATGCATCCTATGCATTAAGGTGAAAAAACACCTTGCACTCTCCGGCCCCCTGAGCCCCCGTTTTACTTACCTGAGCCCTAAACTTCCATGGGCGCGATCCCACATCGTTCTGCCCACGAGATCTCTGCTCTTCACGGGATAGATTGATAGTAGCGCAGTCATTGGCTCCTGCTGCTGTCAATCAAATCCAATGATGCGGCTGCCGGGGCGGGGCCGAGTCATAAACTCTATGTACGCTGAGTGTATGACACAGGAGTGCGCCCGCAAGGTAACCCCCTCAGGAGAGCGCTTCCAAGAGGGGATTATCTAATGCGGGGAGGAGCTGAGAGAGCCGCGGTGGGACCCCAGAAGAGGAGGATCAGGGGCCATTCTGTGCAAAACAAGCTGCACAGTGGAGGTAAGTATGATATGTTTGTTATTTTTTTTTAAAGTAAACCTTTAGTATCACTTTAAATCCCGGCTGCACGTCCACCGTAAATCCCGGCTGTACGTCTGCCTTAAATCCTGGCTGTACTTCCACCTTAAATCCCGGCTGTACTTCCACCTTAAATCCCAGCTGTACTTCCACCTTAAATCCCAGCTGTACGTCTGCCTTAAATCCTAGCTGTACTTCCACCTTAAATCCTAGCTGTACTTCCACCTTAAATCCTAGCTGTACTTCCACCTTAAATCCTAGCTGTACTTCCACCTTAAATCCCGGCTGTACTTCCACCTTAAATCCCAGCTGTACTTCCACCTTAAATCCCAGCTGTACTTCCACCTTAAATCCTGGCTGTACTTCCACCTTAAATCCTAGCTGTACTTCCACCTTAAATCCCGGCTGTACTTCCACCTTAAATCCCGGCTGTACTTCCACCTTAAATCCCAGCTGTACTTCCACCTTAAATCCCAGCTGTACGTCTGCCTTAAATCCTGGCTGTACTTCCACCTTAAATCCTAGCTGTACTTCCACCTTAAATCCCGGCTGTACTTCCACCTTAAATCCCAGCTGTACTTCCACCTTAAATCCCAGCTGTACGTCTGCCTTAAATCCTAGCTGTACTTCCACCTTAAATCCTAGCTGTACTTCCACCTTAAATCCTAGCTGTACTTCCACCTTAAATCCTAGCTGTACTTCCACCTTAAATCCCAGCTGTACTTCCACCTTAAATCCTATCTGTACTTTACCTTAAATCCTAGCTGTACTTCCACCTTAAATCCTATCTGTATGTCCACCTTAAATCCCGGCTGTACTTCCACCTAAATCCTAGCTGTACTTCCACCTTAAATCCTGGCTGTACGTCCACCTAAATCCTAGCTGTACTTCCACCTTAAATCCTAGCTGTACTTCCACCTTAAATCCTAGCTGTACTTCCACCTTAAATCCCAGCTGTACTTCCACCTGAAATCCTATCTGTACTTTACCTTAAATCCTAGCTGTACTTCCACCTTAAATCCTATCTGTATGTCCACCTTAAATCCCGGCTGTACTTCCACCTAAATCCTAGCTGTACTTCCACCTTAAATCCTGGCTGTACGTCCACCTAAATCCTAGCTGTACTTCCACCTTAAATCCTGGCTGTACGTCCACCTAAATCCTAGCTGTACTTCCACCTTAAATCCTAGCTGTACTTCCACCTTAAATCCTAGCTGTACTTCCACCTTAAATCCCAGCTGTACTTCCACCTTAAATCCTATCTGTACTTTACCTTAAATCCTAGCTGTACTTCCACCTTAAATCCTATCTGTATGTCCACCTTAAATCCCGGCTGTACTTCCACCTAAATCCTAGCTGTACTTCCACCTTAAATCCTGGCTGTACGTCCACCTAAATCCTAGCTGTACTTCCACCTTAAATCCTAGCTGTACTTCCACCTTAAATCCTAGCTGTACTTCCACCTTAAATCCCAGCTGTACTTCCACCTTAAATCCTATCTGTACTTTACCTTAAATCCTAGCTGTACTTCCACCTTAAATCCTATCTGTATGTCCACCTTAAATCCCGGCTGTACTTCCACCTAAATCCTAGCTGTACTTCCACCTTAAATCCTGGCTGTACGTCCACCTAAATCCTAGCTGTACTTCCACCTTAAATCCTAGCTGTACTTCCACCTAAATCCTAGCTGTACTTCCACCTTAAATCCTAGCTGTACTTCCACCTTAAATCCTGACTTTAATGACAAGGAAGGGTTAAAAACACTTACAAGATGGAGGTGAAAAACGGGCACATCAATCAATGAATCCATAACGTCATTGATCACGATGGAAACATAAGCCCACCAGTGCTGCCAATCAGTGCCTCCTACTAAGTGTCACCTATCAGCGTCACCTGTCAGTGCCACCTCATCAGTGCCCATCAGTGTCGCCTCATCAGTGCCCATCAGTGCAGCCTCATCAATGCCACCTCATCAGTGCCCATCAGTGCCGCCTCATCAGTGCCCATCAGTGCAGCCTCATCAATGCCACCTCATCAGTGCCACCTCATCAGTGCCCATCGGTGCAGCCTCATAATCGCACATCAGTGAAGGAGAAAAATTACCTGTTTGTTACATTTTGTAACAAACTATGAAAAACATATTATTATTAACTTTTTTTTGTCTTTTTTCATTTATTTAGTAAAAACATGTCCCCCCAATACTTAGCAGCGCCCCCTAACAACACCGGTTCGGTGCCAAGTTGGGGATCCCCAGATTTCACCGAACCAACTTGGCCGAACCCGGCCAGGTTTGCCGATCCCCGTCTGATCGTCTACAATAGTCATTCCTCAATCCGGGAGAATCAGCTCAGTACCGTCTCCAGCACCACTGCACACAATATGATCTGTATGGCGGATACATTGTTACAGTTCGTTGATTAATTACGGATATTGTTTCCTAGGAAAGACCTTCCGCAGCTCGGCCGATTATGGATATTGTTTCCTAGGAAAGACCTTCCGCAGCTCTGCCGATTATGGATATTGTTTCCTAGGAAAGACCTTCCGCAGCTTGGCCGATTATGGATATTGTTCCCTAGGAAAGACCTTCCGCAGCTCGGCCGATTATGGATATTGTTTCCTAGGAAAGACCTTCCGCAGCTCTGCCGATTATGGATATTGTTTCCTAGGAAAGACCTTCCGCAGCTCTGCCGATTATGGATATTGTTTCCTAGGAAAGACCTTCCGCAGCTCTGCCGATTATGGATATTGTTTCCTAGGAAAGACCTTCCGCAGCTCTGCCGATTATGGATATTGTTTCCTAGGAAAGACCTTCCGCAGCTCTGCCGATTATGGATATTGTTTCCTAGGAAAGACCTTCCGCAGCTCAGCCGATCGTGCCCTGAGCAGTCCTAGTTGCCCCTTTCTCTGTCAGTATTTTTATGTAATGATAGTTTGTTTGCGAGGACGGCCCACGTGCTCCAAGCCCCCCCCCCCCCGGCCCCCCGTCACGTGTAACATTATACAGGTGGAATTCACTATCAGAGACGAGGGTACCAGGCGGACTCCATATAAACACATTGGGAGATGGAGTGATGTTTATGGCTGAGATTGTCTATCTGTGAATTGGTATGCTGGAGAGCGACTGACAGAAACTGATCAGCGATGGAGCGCACTACTACATGAAGGCCTCTGTGCCCTCTGTGGCCTCTGTGCCCACTGTGGTCTCTGTTGCCTCTGTGGTTTCTGTGCCCTCTGTGGTCTCTGTGGCCTATGTGGTCTCTGTGGTCCCTGTGGTCTCTATGGCCTCTGTGTCCTCTGTGGTCTATGTGCCCTCTGTGGTCTATGTGCCCTCTGTGGTCTATGTGCCCTCTGTGGCCTATGTGGTCTCTGTGGCCTCTGTGGCCTCTTTGGTCTCTGTGGTCTTTGTGGCCTCTGTGGCCTCTGTGGTCTCTGTGTCCTCTGGGGCCTCTGTGATCTCTGTGGCCTCTGTGGCCTCTGGGGTCTCTGTGGTCTTTGTGGTGTCTGTGGTCTCTGTGGCCTCTGTGGTCTCTGTGGCCTCTGTGGCCTCTGTGGCCTCTTTGGTCTCTGTGGTCTCTGTGGTCTCTGTGGCCTCTTTGGTCTCTGTGGTCTTTGTGGTCTCTGTGGTCTCTGTGGCCTCTGTGGCCTCTGTGGTCTCTGTGATCTCTGTGGCCTATGTGGTCTCTGTGGCCTCTGTGGCCTCTTTGGTCTCTGTGATCTTTGTGGTCTCTGTGGTCTCTGTGGCCTCTTTGGTCTCTGTGGTCTTTGTGGTCTCTGCGGTCTCTGTGGCCTCTGTGGCCTCTGTGGTCTCTGTGTCCTCTGGGGCCTCTGTGATCTCTGTGGCCTCTGGGGCCTCTGTGGTCTCTGTGGCCTCTGTGGTCTCTGTGGCCTCTGGGGTCTCTGTGGCCTATGTGGTCTCTGTGGCCTCTGTGGCCTCTGTGGCCTCTTTGGTCTCTGTGGTCTTTGTGGTCTCTGTGGTCTCTGTGGCCTCTTTGGTCTCTGTGGTCTTTGTGGTCTCTGCGGTCTTTGTGGCCTCTGTGGCCTCTGTGGTCTCTGTGTCCTCTGGGGCCTCTGTGATCTCTGTGGCCTCTGGGGCCTCTGTGGTCTCTGTGGCCTCTGGGGTCTCTGTGGCTTATGTGGTCTCTGTGGCCTCTGTGGCCTCTGTGGCCTCTTTGGTCTCTGTGGTCTTTGTGGTCTCTGTGGTCTCTGTGGCCTCTTTGGTCTCTGTGGTCTTTGTGGTCTCTGTGGTCTCTGTGGCCTCTTTGGTCTCTGTGGCCTCTGTGATCTCTGTGGCCTATGTGGTCTCTGTGGTCCCTGTGGTCTCTGTGGCCTCTGTGGTCTCTATGGCCTCTGTTGTCTATGTGCCCTCTGTGGTCTCTGTGGCCTATGTGGCCTCTGTGGCCTCTGTGGTCCGCTCTCCAGGTGTGGATGGAGGTTTGTAGATTCCTGTACTCAGCCCTGTCTTTAGTTTTATCCTTGTTTATTATTATTTAATGTATAACTGTTTGTTTGATATTATACTAATAACATGTTTTATGTCCTGTGTGAATTAGATGAAATCGATGTATGCAGTGCCCTGAAGAAGCTCATAGCGAAACATGTTGGCTTCCTGCATAATCAAGCATCAACCCATAGTCCATGAATGGGAGACCAGTGAATACTAATGATGCCCCCATGCAAATCATAAAGATAAAGGAACTGCTGCAAAAGTACCCACAGACACTAGAGGGCAGCGTGCACAACTATCCATCCCCCCATCCATCCATTCTCCTGCCACCCCCCCTCCTCCTCCACCCTCAATCCACCCTCAATCCTCCTCCACCCTTCCTCCACCCTCCTGTCTCCACCCCCGTCTTCCATCCATCCACCCTTCTCAATCCTCCACCCTCCCTCAATCCTCCATCCACCCTTCTCAATCCTCCTTCACCCTCCATCCACCCTCTATCCTCCATCCACCCTTCTCAATCCTCCACCATCCCCTCAATCCTCCACCCTCCATCCCCCCTTCTCAATCCTCCACCCTCCATCCACCCTTCTCAATCCTCCACCCTCCATCCAATCCTCACCCTCCATCCCCTCTCCTCCACCATCCATCCACCCTTCTCAATCCTCCACCCTCCATCCACCCTTCTCCAATCCTCCACCCTCCATCCACCCTTCTCAATCCTCCACCCTCCATCCACCCTTCTCAATCCTCACCCTCCATCCCCACCCTCCGCCACCATCCCTCCACCCTTCTCAATCCTCCACCATCCATCCACCCTCTCAATCCTCCACCCTCCATCCACCCTTCCTCCACCATCCATCCACCCCTCCATCCACCCTCCATCCACAATCCTCCATCCATCCACCCTTCTCAATCCTCCACCATCCATCCCCCCTTCTCAATCCTCCACCCTCCATCCACCCTTCTCAATCCTCCACCCTCCATCCACCCTTCTCAATCCTCCACCCTCCATCCACCCTTCCATCCTTCAATCCTCCACCCTCCATCCATCCTTCTCAATCCTCCACCTCCATTCCATCCATCCACCCTTCTCAATCCTCCACCATCCATCCTCAATCCTCCACCCTTCCCATCCTCCCTTCTCAATCCTCCACCCTCCATCCACCCTTCAATCCTCCATCCCATCCTCAATCCTCCACCCTCCATCCACCTTCTCAATCCTCCACCCTCCATCCACCCTTCTCAATCCTCCAATCCCCCCTCCCCCATCCATCTCCAATCCTCCACCACTCTCCACCCCTCCATTCTCCTTCTCAATCCTCCACCCTCCTCCATCCCCCTTCTCAATCCTCCACCATCCATCCACCCTTCCATCCACCCTTCTCAATCCTCCACCCTCCATCCACCCTTCTTCCATCCACCCTTCTCAATCCTCCACCCTCCATCCATCCTTCTCAATCCTCCACCGTCCATCCACCCTTCTCAATCCTCCACCCTCCATCCACCCTTCTCAATCCTCCACCCTCCATCCACCCTTCTCAATCCTCCACCCTCCATCCACCCTTCTCAATCCTCCACCCTCCTCCTCTCAATCCTCCACCATCCATCCACCCTTCTCTCTCCATCCCCCCTTCTCAATCCTCCATCCACCCTTCTCAATCCTCCACCATCCATCCACCCTTCTCAATCCTCCACCCTCCACCCTTCTCAATCCTCCATCCATCCAATCCCACCCTCCTCCATCCATCCATCCATCCTCATCCTCCATCCACCCTTCTCAATCCTCCACCATCCATCCATTCTCAATCCTCCACCATCCATCCACCCTTCTCACCCTCCATCCCTCATCCTCCACCATCCATCCACCCTTCTCAATCCTCCACCCCTCCACCCTCTCCCCTCCATCCAATCCACCCTTCTCAATCCTCCATCCTCCATCCTCCACCCTCCATCCACCCTTCTCAATCCTCCATCCATCCCCCCTCAATCCTCCATCCATCCACCCTTCTCAATAAACCATCCATCCACCCCTCTCCTCTCCACCTCCATCCTCCCCATCCATCCATCCACCCAATCCACCCTCCATCCATCCTCCACCCTCCATCCACCCTCTCAATCCTCCACCCTCCATCCACCCTCCATCATCCACCCTCTCATCCATCCTCCTCCACCCTCCATCCACCCTTCTCAACCCTCCTCCACCCTTCTCAATCCTCCATCCATCCACCCTTCTCAATCCTCACCATCCATCCACCCTCCATCCACCCTTCTCAATCCTCCACCCTCCATCCACCCTTCTCAATCCTCCACCCTCCATCCACCCTTCTCAATCCTCCACCATCCATCCACCCTTATCAATCCTCCACCCTCCATCCATCCTTCTCAATCCTCCACCATCCATCCACCCTTCTCAATCCTCCACCATCCATCCACCCTTCTCAATCCTCCACCCTCCATCCACCCTTCTCAATCCTCCACCCTCCATCCACCCGTCTCAATCCTCCACCCTCCATCCACCCTTCTCAATCCTCCACCATCCATCCACCCTTCTCAATCCTCCACCATCCATCCATCCTTCTCAATCCTCCACCATCCATCCACCCTTCTCAATCCTCCACCCTCCATCCACCCTTCTCAATCCTCCACCATCCATCCACCCTTCTCAATCCTCCACCCTCCATCCATCCTTCTCAATCCTCCACCCTCCATCCACCCTTCTCAATCCTCCACCATCCATCCACCCTTCTCAATCCTCCACCCTCCATCCACCTTCTCAATCCGCCACCCTCCATCCACCCTTCTCAATCCTCCACCATCCATCCACCCTTCTCAATACTCCACCCTCCATCCACCCTTCTCAATCCTCCACCCTCCATCCACCCTTCTCAATCCTCCACCATCCATCCACCCTTCTCAATCCGCCACCATCCATCCACCCTTCTCAATCCTCCACCCTCCATCCACCCTTCTCAATCCGCCCCCCTCCATCCACCCTTCTCAATCCGCCCCCCTCCATCCACCCTTCTCAATCCTCCACCCTCCATCCACCCTTCTCAATCCTCCACCCTCCATCCACCCTTCTCAATCCTCCACCCTCCATCCATCCTTCTCAATCCTCCACCCTCCATCCACCCTTCTCAATCCTCCACCCTCCATCCACCCTTCTCAATCCTCCACCATCCATCCACCCTTCTCAATCCTCCACCCTCCATCCCCCCTTCTCAATCCTCCACCCTCCATCCACCCTTCTCAATCCTCCACCCTCCATCCCCCCTTCTCAATCCTCCACCATCCATCCACCCTTCTCAATCCTCCACCCTCCATCCACCCTTCTCAATCCTCCACCCTCCATCCACCCTTCTCAATCCTCCACCATCCATCCACCCTTCTCAATCCGCCACCCTCCATCCACCCTTCTCAATCCTCCACTATCCATCCACCCTTCTCAATCCGCCACCCTCCATCCACCCTTCTCAATCCGCCACCCTCCATCCACCCTTCTCAATCCGCCACCCTCCATCCACCCTTCTCAATCCTCCACTATCCATCCACCCTTCTCAATCCGCCACCCTCCATCCACCCTTCTCAATCCGCCACCCTCCATCCACCCTTCTCAATCCTCCACCCTCCATCCACCCTTCTCAATCCGCCACCCTCCATCCCCCCTTCTCAATCCTCCACCATCCATCCACCCTTCTCAATCCTCCACCATCCATCCATCCTTCTCAATCCTCCACCCTCCATCCACCCTTCTCAATCCTCCACCATCCATCCACCCTTCTCAATCCGCCACCCTCCATCCACCCTTCTCAATCCTCCACCATCCATCCACCCTTCTCAATCCTCCACCCTCCATCCACCCTTCTCAATCCTCCACCCTCCATCCACCCTTCTCAATCTTCCACCCTCCATCCACCCTTCTCATTACATTACATTATTACATCCACAATGAATATATAACCTTCGATCTTCAAAGTATATAGACTGAGAACATTCGACTTTTTCTCATTCACACAGAATGAATTTACATGCAGTTTTCGACAAACAGCTATAAATAGTTTTTATAATCACACCCCTAGGTAAGTGTCCCCTCTGTGGGAGATATAACTGGACCGCAGAACAGTCCCGGCCCATGCAGAGAAATGCTTCCTCCGGCCTCAGATCCCAATGCTTACAACGCAAGTCTTTCCCCCCGCCTTGTGCATCGTCGAATGTTTACAGATCACTTGTCTGAATGAGGCTTTAATAAGGTTCTTTATCGGGAGGAGATATCCACCTCTAACTTAAATACAGGCCCGGCTTTCCTGGAACGTTCTGTTTACCGACAAAATAGAAATGTCCCTTTGGAGTTCATAAACGTGTTTTATGGACGATAAGCAGCTATAAAACATAAATCTGTCATATGTGAGGCCCCATTCACACCTCGCTTTTCTCAAACACGTGTTTCTTGCACTTTAAAAAAAAAAATTCACATGACATCAGGGATGGACTGGCCATTGGGACTACAGGGAGTTTCCCGGTGGGCCGATGGCTCAGTGGGCCGGCTTTAGTGACAGCGGACTGCCGCCCCCCTCTGCTCCTCTGTCTCTCCCTCCCCGCAGTGCTCACCTGGGGGAAACAAAGATGCAAGGGGAGGACCAGAGGATCAAGGGGGACGTCAGAGGAGCATGGGGGAGGGGACAGACAGCTGACTCAACAGCTATGGCATGGAAGTTTCTCGCCTAATCTTGTCCCATAAGGGGGGCACCAAACTGATTCTTTGCCCCGGGTGAAATAATGTCTAGCTTCCCCACTGGTACTTTCTATAAGAGTACCAGTACCAGCCGTTCTACTCTAATAAAGTAGAATGGCTAGTGGCTAGTGAAGGGGGAGAGGGTGCTTGGGTGGCCAGGGGCGGGGGGGCGGTAGTTGTCCGGCGCCATGGGAGAGACCTGTCAACGTGGGCCAGTCTGGATGAAGTCCAGGGCCAAATTTCTGTCCCAGTCCAGCCCTGCATGACATACATAGGGAAGCCCCACTGATTTTCAATGTGCTGTTCTACGCGCAACAAAGTACCCGACGGAGCTTAGACATGTGCAATTTGTTTCTTACCCAGTTCATTTTTGGACAAAATTTGGCATATTGGTTCATTCAGGAGCACCTGATTAAACGAAAGACTCTTTTGACGAATGCATATGAAAATGCATACAGAAATCTGAAAATTCGAAAATCCAAAAAAGAACAAAAATCAGAAAATAAAAAAGTCAGAGAAAAAGAAAATCCGAAAACAAGAACGAAAGTCCGAAAATTCGAAAATCCGAAAGAACGAAAATCCTAAAAAATGAAAATCAGAAAAAAAGAAAATCCGAAAAAAAGAACGAATGTCAGAAAATCCTAATAAAAGAAAATCCGAAAACAAGAACAAAAATCCGAAAATAAAAAAAATCAGAGAAAAAGAAAATCCGAAAACAAGAACGAAAATCAGAAAACAAGAACGAAAGTCCAAAAATTTGAAAATCCGAAAGAACGAAAATCCTAAAAAAAGAAAATCCTAAAAAAAGAAAATCCTAAAACAAGAAAGAAAGTCCGAAAATCCGAAAAAATTTTAATCCGAAAATTATAAAATCAGAAAGAATCGAAAATTCTTAAATAACTAAATTAAATGTAACTTGAAGGAAAAAATAAAACAGAACAAAATCAGAAAAAAAAAGAAAATCAGAAAACAAGGACGAAAGTCCAAAATTTAAAAAATCCGAAATAACGAAAAACAATGCCACCTACAAGTTTAACCACTTAAGGACCAGGCCTATTTTTCAGAAGTTTTTTCGTTTCGTACCCAATTAGTTTTCGGACTAAATTTGGCATATTCGTTCGTTCAGAAGCATCTAAATGCATACGAAAACAAATTTTCAGAAAGAACGAAAATCCGAAAGAACGTATATCCGAAATTTCCAAAATTAGGAAGAACTCAAATCCGAAAGAACGACAGTCCGAAAATACGAAAATCCAATGACAATAACGAAAGTCCGAAAATTTAAAAATCAGAAAGAAACGAAAATTTGAAAATAAATTATTTCATTAAATGTAACTTGAAGAAAAAATAAAACATAGAACAAAATCAGAAAGAACGAAAATCCAAAATCAGAAAGTCAGAAAATTTTAAAAAATCCGAAATAACGAAAAAAAATTCCACCTACCAATAAGCACCGGGCCTATTTTTCAGATGTTTTTTTAGAAAATAGAATAAAAATTTTTTTTGCTAGAAAATTACTTAGAACATTATATCTAATTTTTTTCAGATAATCTAGAGAAACAAAAAGGCGGTCGTTGCAATACATTCAGTCACACTGTATTTGTGCAGCGGTCTTACAAGCGCACTTTTTTGAGAAAAAAATACACTTTTTTGAATTAAAAAATAAGACAACAGTAATATAGCCCAATTTTTTTTTATACTTTCAAAGATAATGTTATGCCGAGTAAATTGATACCCAACATGTCAAGCTTCAAATTTGTGTTCACTCGTGGAATGGCGACAAACTTTTACCCTTAAAAATCTCCGTAGCGACGTTTAAAAATGTCTACAGGTTACCAGTTTTGAGTCACAGAGGAGGTCTAAGGCTAGAATTATTGCTCTCGCTCTAACAATCGCGGCGAAACCTCACATGTGTGGTCTGATCACCGTTTTCATATGCAGGTGCTTCTGCGTGCGAGCTCAGCGGGACGATGCACCTGAATATTTTTTTTATTATTTTTTTTACTTTTTTTTTTAAAAGAAAATGTTTGGGTCACTTTTATTCCTATTACAAGGAATGTAAACATCCCTTAGATTAGAAAAAAAAAAGCATGACAGGTCCTCCTAAATATGAGATCTGGGGGTCAAAAGGACATCAAATCTCATATTTACACTAAAATGCAATAAAAATAAATAAAAAAAAATGTAATTTGAAGAAAAAATAAATAAATAAATCCCCTTTAAGAGCATTGGGCGGAAGAGACAATTGATGTCGGTTCCTCCCTCCGATGCTGTGAAGCCGAGCGGGGGGCCATCTTCCCCTCACTCGGCATCCAGGCAGTGAGGGGAGAGGAACCGATCGGCTCCACCGCTACTGACAGCTCCAACCCCTAACCCCAACCCCAACCCTAACCCTACCCCTAACCCTAGGACCTAACCCTAACCCTACCCCTAACCCTAGGACCTAACCCTAACCCTAACCCTAGCCCTAGCCCTAACCCTAACCCTAGGCCCTAACCTTATCCCCTAACCCCAACCCTACCCCTAACCATAACCCTAGGCTCTAACCCTAAGCCTAACCCTAGGCCCTAACCCTAAGCCTAACCCCTAACCCTAGTCCTAGCCCTAACCCTAAACCCTAGACCCTAACCCTAACGGAGTAAGGGGTGGAGACAACTGGAGCGCGGCGGAGGGCCCCCCGATATAAGTGATCTTGCGGCGAATCCGCCGCAGAGACCGCTTTTATCGTAAAGAGGACAGTCCACTTTTTAAAAAGACCGGGGTTATGACAGCTAAGCTGCCGCCATTACAACGGTATTTAAAGTCAAAGTAGCGACGTATAACGGCGGCTGGTCCTTAAGTCTATTACATTTGGATAATTTAGTTTTGCGTACTTTCTATTATAATTGAATTATTAACTTTTATTATAGTTTTTTTTTATTATTATTATTTATTAATAATAAATAATAATAATAATAAACTATAAACAAGTAAATTCTAGGTATTGGAATTACCTTTAAAATTTGCCAAACTGTTAGTTAATGGAACGAAAACAAAGGCATCGGAATTTACGAATTATCCGATGCAACGGATACCGCATCTAAACGAATGGATCGGAATGAACGCAGATCCAGTATATATCCTGTAGTTTGTAGACACGATAACTTTTACACAAATCAATCAATATACACTTATTGGGGTTTTTTTTTTCAACCAAAGACGTGTAACAGAATACATTTTGGCCAACATTTATGAAGAGATAACATTTTTACATTTTTTTTTATTGGATATGTTTTAAAGTAAGAAAGTAAAAAATATATTCATTTTTTTTCTATAATAAAAATGTTAAAACCGCAGATCAAACACCTCCAAAAGAAAGCTCTATTTGTGGGAAAATAAAAATAAAAATCAATTTTATTTGGGTACAGTGTGCAATTACCAGTACGGTTGCGGTCACACTTCAGCGTTTTGAATCGCAGGCAGTTTTCCCGCGATTCTGCCCACGATATGGAAGTGTGAATGACAAAAAAAAAATCACAGGACTCGCATTTGACATGCCATTCCTTTAAATAACACCTAACATTGCGGTCGCGCGATAATTCGCGCTGCAGACGCAGCAACACCGTGTCTTGCGGGAACCATTTGGCCCCCCTAAAAAAAAAACGTTTCAGGAGCTACTTTTGGGGCAACATGCTTCCCGCGATTTGTGGGTCTCCCGGGATTATTTGCGACATTTGCATGTCTGGTTCTCTATCAAACTTTTTAAAGTTATAAACTTCAATTTTTTTGCACATCCTAACACAAATAATTTGCGTGATTGGACGCTGAGGGCGTAATCGACGAATCCACGTGTCACGTGTGAGTCGCCTCTCGCCTGCAGGTTGGGAACACCGGGGCCTGAGCACCCTTAGAAACGCTCAGAGACAATAGACGCAGGGCGTGCAGATCAAGCGTGGGCGGCGGCATTCGCCTAATTATAGTTTCGCAATCGTCGCTGATACTTGGGCTGAGCAAAACCGGGCTGCTCCGGTGTGTCACAGGTTAATAGGAGGCTCCGCCCCCTTTTCCCTGGCCTGGCATCACCTGTCAGATGTCTTCCTTACTAAATACCCATAAAAAAAAAGCCCCCCGGTCACGCCTGGGTGCTGGCGGGGAAAGCACGCCAAAATCACAAAGACACGTGTGCTTATCGCACTCCACATGGGCCAGCCAACACATGCACACCAGAGCACGCCGTTTATTGCCGTGCGTTTACAAAGGAGGAGGAAGGCACTTTTTTTTGTTTTTTTTGCATAATTTTCAAATAAATGGGTCTTAACCACTTCAGCCCCGGACCATTTGGCTGGCCAATGACCGGGCCACTTTTTGCGATTCGGCACTGCGTCGCTTTAACTGACAATTGCGCGGTCGTGCGACGCGGCTCCCAAACAAAATTGACGTCCTTTTTTCCCCCCCACAAATAGAGATTTCTTTTGGTGGTATTTGATCACCTCTGCGGTTTTTATGAACAAAAATCGAGCGACAATTTTGAAAAAAAATCCTATAATAAATATCCCCAAACATATATAAAAACTACATTTTTTTCCTCAGTTATGCCGATACGTATTCTTCTACTTATTTTTGGTAAAAAAAAAAAAAAAATCGCAATAAGCGTTTATTGATTGGTTTGCGCAAAAGTCTACAAACGTCTACAAAATTATTAGTATCGTTTTATGGCATTTTTATTAATATATATATTTTTTACTAGTAATGGCGGCGATCTGCGATTTTTATCGTGACTGCGACATTATCGTGGACACATCGGACACCATTTTGACGCCATTTTGGGACCATTGTTATTTATACAGCGATCAGAGCTATAAATAAAAATGCACTGATTACTGTAAAAATGACACTGGCCGGAAAGGGGTTAACCTGTAGGGGGCACTGAAGGGGTTACATGTGTTCTAGAGAGTGATTCTAACTGTTAGGGGCGTGGCTATGAGTGACACGTCACTGATTACTGCTCCCGATGACAGGGAACAGATGATCAGTGACCTGTCACTAGGAAGAACGGGGAGATGTTGTGTTTACACTGACATCTCCCCGTTCTTCAGCTCTGTGACCCGATCGCGGGACACCGGCGGAAATCGAGTCCGCGGGTCCTGTGGGCACGGTCACGTAGGACGCGACAGGGGCGCGAGAGCACGCCGGAGGCGCACGCGCGACCACATGGAAGCAAATTAAAGGGGGCGTAGCTGTACGCCCATTTGGCCAGCCGTGCCATTCTGTCGACGTATATGTTCGTGCGGCGGGCCTTAAGCAGTTAAAAAAGAAAAAGAGATAAAATAGAAACAGCTAGAAAGAGAAAAAAAGAGAAGGGGGGGATTGGTGGGGGGTTTAGAACTAGGTGCCGCTATGGTTCTGGACAGCGGATCTATTGGGGTGTTTGTGAAAGGCTAATCCCGCATCGAACGATCAGAATTTCCGACAACAAATGTTCGATGTGATGCTTTTGGTCGGATATTCCGACCGTGTGTAGGCTCCGTCGGACATTTGCAAAAGTTCTCGTCGGAAATTCCGATCGTGTGCATCCAGATCGGCCGCACAAAAATCCTACGCATGCTCGGAATCGTTGAACTTCATTTTTCTCGGCTCGTCGTAGTGTTGTTGTCCGTCACCGCATTCTTGGCGATCGGAATTTCTGACGAGATTTGTGTGTATGCAAGACAAGCTTGAACCAAAATTTCGTTGGAAAAAAATCCATGGTTTTGTTGTCGGAAATCCCAATCGCGTGTACGCGGTGTCATGTCTTTGGCCTACAAGGAAATACAGTAATATCTTCTGGACTTGTAATTCAAATAATGTCCACTAGACGTCACTCTTAACAAAGGACTGTTAGGCTCCATTCACATCTAGGCGTTTTGTCGCCTGAAGCCCGACGCTGAAGCAGCCTGACATACGCTGGAGGGGGGAATTTACATTGTCGGCTATGGAGATGGTTCACATCTCTACGCCGAACGCCGATACGCCTGAAGCGTGAAGCCTGAAACAAGTCCCGGACCCTTTTTTTCAGGCGTTCGGCCATAGCCGACAGTGTAAATTCTGCCCTCCAGCAAAAAAGCAATAGGCGTTTTGTCGCCGCAAATCGCGGGGACAAAACGCCTATTGCATGTCGCCCGAATACGCCTGCTGCCGCCGACGCCTAGATGTGAATGCAGCCTAAATGGGCAGTGTTCTATGGTCTTCACTTCCTATCACAACTCTTTCACCTCTTTTCTTCCACTGGACAGTCCACATGGAGTCAGCTAAGCCTGCACCACGTTTCCTAAGTCTTGATCCTCCTGGGACAGCATCGCTGGTATGATAAAGGCTGTTTATCTATATGCTTAGTAGACATTTTGGTGTTCATATAATTCTTATATGTTGATTGATCTGTTTATCTCTAGTTTCACCATTATTCATACGCATCTTATATGACCACCGTAATAAAGATCCAAAGTTACAGACAGTCTGGTTATTTAGGATGCAAGGTTTAAGCTGTATGTTGAGCTACATACACGCCAGGGGCAAACGTGTAGCGAGAACAGAACATGCAGCATTAGACTAGGGTGACCACATTTCCCAACTACCATTCAGGGACACCCTTTCTTCCCAAAAATCAGCTTGTTCTGTAACGAATCACAGCACAATGATTGGACACAGGAGGTGGGATTTGTGATTTCTCCAATCACAAGCAGGGGGCGGGGACTGTGCTGCTCCAGGCATTCCCGGCCAGGACAAGTACAGTCAGTGAGTAAAGCAGTGATGTGGTGGCCTTTTTCGGGGGCATTCGTTTTGCTTGGGGGGTGGCTGTGTCAGTTTCATTACGGGACACTGTATTGTCCTGGAATGAAGGTGCCCGGGACAGCCATTTTATTCTCTAGGGTGTTAGAATAAAAAAATATATATATATAATGTTTGAGGGTTCTAATTAGAGGGAAGGAGATGGCAGTAAAAACAGTGAAAAAACACATTAGAACTGCTGTTTTACTTGTAATGCCAACGGCCACCACAAGATGGCGCCAGATCACAGAAGGAAGCTTTGGCCTGCAGAAGGCCGCAAAGCCGGAGAGGGGGGCGGGGACTGTGCTGCTCCAGGCATTCAGGACAAGTACAGTCAGTGAGTAAAGCAGTGATGTGGTGGCCTTTTTCGGGGGCTTTCGTTTTGCTTGGGGGGTGGCTGTGTCAGTTTCATTCGGGACACTGTATTGTCCTGGAACGAAGGTGCCCGGGACAGACCTGCAAAATACGGTGCTATCCTGGGCAATCCGGGACACGTGGTCACTCTACATTAGACTCATGTCCCAAAGAGGGTCTTCCCCTCATCAGAGAATATGAACATATTCCAGAGGGTCCATGTTTTCTTGTAGGTCGTGTCTGTCTTGTGCAGTCATGATCAGGTCCTCCCATCCTATTCACCTCCTCCACTTTCCTCAGCCAAGTCGCAGCAGTCGGTGGACACTGCTGCTTCCAAAACAAGGGGATGAGAAAGACGTAGCTCCCCCCACCGCGTCTATAAGAGGGTCCTGAGACTTCTACGGAAGTTTACGGACAGTGGAAACCAATATAGAGACACCCTTCGACTTAGCAGTCGGGTTGGTAGAATGATATGGGGGTAGAATCCGTTTCGTAGGAGTTTGTCATTTGGGTTTCTTGAATCAAAGCGATATCTGTATGTGACCGCTTTAGGTCGTGTTGTAGCCATGCGTCTCTTCTTGGGTGTATTGAGGCCTTTTCGCATTGAGTGACATTACATTAATGCTGTCCATCACCACAGCGGGGGTGGGGGTTGGGGGCTAGAAAAAGGGGTGGGGGAAATAAAATAAAAGTTTCAGAAATAGTAAACAAGAGGAAACTTGAAAAAAGTGCTCAGTCAAATACTTTGTTAGCTCTCAACATCTAAGGGGAGGAAAAATACCCCCCAGACAGACACACAATCCTAAGTGTGGGGGGGGGAGCCACGACCCCACAAAATATAAAATTACAGTAACTAACTTCAACTCTAGAATCCGTTGTTCCAGGAGAACGCTCATAATCCAAAGCACTCGCATATCAAAGCGAGTTTCCCCATTGAAGTCAATGGAAACGAAAATAATTAGTTCCCCATTGACTTCAATGGTATGCAATACCGCATGCGGCCAGAGGCAGGGGGAGCGTCGGAGAGCCTCGGAAAAGGCACCTCGGAAAGACTTAGTTCCCGAGATTTGCCATGGTCAGTCCAGCTGTCCTGTGTCCTTTCCGTGGATTTCCAAACAGCGCTGATCGGCGTCATTCGGCTCTGCTCGGCTCCGGCCCCCCCCCCCACCTCAGGCCAAATGCAGTACTGCACACCACTTTGGCCTGAATCCTGCTCATTTTGCAAAACGACACTCGCAAAGGGAGTTCCGATTTTTACAAATACATCGCTCGTATTTAGAAACGCTTGTTACTGACAATCCGAGGTTCCACTGTATTGAGATTCCACTCACAGCCTCCTCGCATCCCGTGTAGGATTGTCTTCTGGCGGCACTGGCGTGGAACCCACATCTCGGGTTCTTCTATGTTTCCCCAACGAGCCCCTGTCCACAGGAAGTGCATATAAGGAGGATAGGGTCTATCGGGCCAGATTCTCAGAACTGTTACGGCGGCGTATCTCCAGATACGCCGCCGTAATTTCAATTCTGCGCCGTCGTATGTTTACGCCGATTCTCAAAGGCAGATACGTTAAAAAATAGGCTTCTTCCGCCAACACCGGCGTATAATTGTGTGCAATTATACGCTGGCCGCTAGGTGGCGCTTCCGTCGATTAGCCGCGTCAAATATGCAAATGAGCTAGATACGCCGATTCCCGAACGTAATTGCGCCCGGTCGTCGTATTTTACGTCGTTTGCGTAATCGTATAGTTACCCCTGCTATATGAGGGGTAACTTTGCGTAGGTGAGGCGTACGCAATGTTAAGTATGGACGTCGGGACAGCGTCGCATTATACGTTGTTTACGTCGTTCGCGAATAGGGATTTGCGTAAGTTACGTTCACGTCAAAAGCATTGACTGTTTGAGACGTGATTTCGCGCATGCGCACTGGGAAACCTCCACGGATGGCGCATGCGCCGTTCAAAATAAACGTAAAAAACGTGGGGTCACAACACATTTGCATACAACACGCCCACCTCATCCACATTTGAATTACCCGGGCTTACGCTGGGCCATTTACGCTACGCCGCCGTAACTTAGGACGCAAGTGCTTTGAGAATACGGCTCTTGCGTCCAAAGTTGCGGCGGCGTAACGTAAATAGGATACGCTACGCCCCGCTCAAATATACGCCGGGATACGAGAATCTGGCCCATCATTTTTATCATAGGTGTATTCTTATATGGTGGAGAATGTCAACCAAATATCCAGAAAAATCACACAATACAAATGTTATAAATGGAGTTGCAGTTCAGTGAGTAAATTAAATATTTGATCCCCTACTAACAATAATTCCCCCCCACAGACTGGCTACAGGGGGCGCTCATGTGGTACACAGATCAGTCCTGTCAATGTAAGAAGGTTCTCCTAATGACAACTCGTTATGTGTATAAAAGACACCCGTCCACAGAATCTCTTTCCTCCAATCACATCTCACCATCATGGGGGAGACCAAAGATCTGAGGACGTCAGGGAGAAGATCGAAGATCGGAACAAGGCTGAAAGGGGCTACAAGACCATCAGGAAGAAGCTTGGTGAGAGGAGACAACTGTTGTAGCGATTATTCGCAAATGGAAGAAAAACAAAATAACCATCGATCGTCCTACTCGGTCTGGAGCTCCATGGAAGATTTCTCCTCATGGGGTGAGGATGGGCATGAGAAAAGTAAGGGATCCGCCCAGAACTACATGGGAGGAGCTTGTGAAGGATCTCAAGGCAGTTGGGACCACAGTCACCAAATACACCATTGGTGACACAATACACGGCCAGGGATTGAAATCCTGCAGCCCCCGTAATGTCCCCTCCTCAGTAAGACACAAGTACAGAACGTCTGAAGTCTCCCAATGAACATGATTCAGAGAAGATCGGGAGAAAGTTCTGTGATCAGATGAGACCAAAATTCAGCTCTTTGGAATCAACTCGACTCTCCGTGTTTGGAGGAAGAAAAATGGTGACTATGACCCTAAGAGCTCCATCCCTACAGTCACACGGAGGGGGGAACATGAGGATTTGGGGGATTTCTCTGATAAAGGTCCGGGCCGACTTTCCCGCATTGAGGGGCCAATGGGCGGGGCCATGTATTGTATAAAATCTTGGATGAGAACCTTCTTCCCTCAGACAGAACACTGAAGAAGGGTCATGGACGGGTCTTCCAGCATGGCAATGACCCAAAACACACCGCCAAGGCAACAAAGGAGTGGCTCAAGAAGAAGCACAATAAGGTCATGGAGTGGCCTAGTCAGTCTCCAGACCTTAATCCTATAGAAAATATATGGAGGAGCTGAAACTTCGAGTTGCCAAGAAACCTTAAGGATTTAGAGAAGATCTGTAGAGGAGAGAAAATCCCTCCCGAGATGTGTGGAGACCTGATCACCACCTACAAGAAACGTCTGACCTCTGTGCTTCCCAACAAGGAACCTCCCCCCAACTACTAAGGAACCTCCCCCAAATACTAAGGAACCTCCCCCAACTACAAGAAACGACTGACCTCTGTGCTTCCCAACAAGGAACCTCCCCCCAACTACTAAGGAACCTCCCCCAACTACTAAGGAACCTCCCCCAACTACAAGAAACGTCTGACCTCTGTGTTTCCCAAGAAGGAACCTCCCCCAACTACTAAGGAACCTCCCTTAACTACCAAGGGACCTCCCCCAACTACTAAGGGGGTCAAATACTTATTTTACTCACTGAACTGCAACTCCATTTATAACATTTGTATTGTGTGTTTTTTCAGGATTTTCGGTTGATATTCTGTCTCTATCATATAAAATACACCTATGATAGAAATTATAGACCCTTCATTTCTATGTAAGGGGGAAATCTGCAAGGGAGACGATCGTTATTTTCCCCACTGTAACGTCACACTGTCGTTGTGTGTATGGTGTAATCGGTTAGATTGTTTCAAAGCTGATATCATGGCAATATGATGATAGAGTTCTGTGAACCACTCGTTTACCTGGTACATTTATAAACGTCATAGTAGACCTCCGTTTCCCCGATACCCCCGTGACTCCGGAAGCAACGTGTATTATGACACTTTCGGGGTCACCGACTGTCCCGGGACGTCCCTCTTCTCATTGGCTGAGACAGCAGCAGGCACTCATTGGCTCCCACTACTGTCAATCACAGCCAGTGTGCCAATGAGGAGAGAGCGGAGGGCAGGACCGAGCCGCGGCTCTATGTGTCTTATGAACGTATAGAGCAGCGGCTCGGAGAGCGAGCACGCAGCGGTGCCCCTAGGGAAAGCAGGCACTCACAGGAGTCTGATTTCCACCCACTACGCAGTAGCGGAAACGACAGGGCCCGGTCACGAGTGCGACCTTTGCTACCCTGGTAAATACCCTACTGCTTGTAAACTTAGTGGAAGGTTGACTTTAATCCACCAGGCTTGTAGGATAAGGTGACCAGATTTTTTAAATGAGATCCAGGGACATATATATATATATATATATATTTGTTTTTACTAGTAATGCCCATCGCCGTCACTGCTGCCCACCTCACAGCCTGTCAAGTCTCACTCTCCGGGCCCCGCCTACTACTGGATGGGGAGTGGAGGAAGATCACTCCGCCGGGGAAGGCAAGAAGATAGGCAGGTGACTGGCCGGGATCTGAGCCAAGGCAGAAGAACATGCGAGCGGAGCTGATTGGGCATACACCCGAAACTGAAGAAATATTCCCTCCGCTCCGACCAGCACATGATCATCCGAAAGGGGCACAGATAATGCAAAAAAATACCCCCCCCCCCCCTAAGCTAGTAGAAGCGGCAGAGCTGAGGGGGGTGTGTAATTCAGATTTTTTTTTTTATTCTGCGCTGACTGTCTTTAAATTTGCCCCAGCCCCTGTTCAAATCCAACCCGGGGACAGACTTGGTCCGGGGACAGTGTCCTCAAACTGGGACTGTCCCCGAAAACCGGGGATGTCTGCTCACCCTACTGTAGGAGTCTGCACCACCTAAGCGAAGGTTTTTTTTTTTCATGACTTATTTACCAACATGCCAGGGCACCAGTCGAGGTGTTATATAAAGTGTATTTAATATCACCTTATTGCTTTGGCAACACATTGGCTGCTGGCGGGGGCGGGGGGCGGGGCACGGACAACACGTTTTTCTGGAAGTCTCGTTTAGGAAATTGGCTAATTTTCTCATTGGCAGCCGTCCCGGCTTCAGGAGACGAAAATGGGTAATAGGGGTTATTTATAGGGAAGCCCTGCGGTTGGAAACTATGGGATAGTCTTTTGTTTATAACATGAGTTTTACATTGTGAAATATTAAATTATATACTCCGCAATGTTACAATATTCACCTTCAAGGTGTAATTATACTCATTAGGATGGACATAGCATTGCCGCACGCAGACCCAGGGCCGCTGATAGGGGGGGACCACCAGTCCTCCTGTAGGGGGCCTGGGCACACAGGGGGGCCCAAACACCAGAGGGAAGGAGGGGCAATTACAGGATGCCCTGTGCGGCTCTCGGCAGCACCTGAAAAACACTACCGTCGACTTTTAGCTGTTGCAGGGAGAGACACAGACACAATTGCTGGCTTCCTTGTCCAAAAAAAATATATATATATATTTTTTTTAACCCTGTATTGTTTTAATCCCTTGTAAAAAATAAAATAGAAAATTGTATAAAAATTATTTGTAAAAACTGTAAAATAAAATAATTTATTTATTTAAAAATATATAATATATATATATATATATATATAAAATGTTTTTGTTAAAAAATGTTAAACTATTTAAAAAAAAAAAAAGGGCTAATTCACACAGCTTCTCTGTTATCTGTGTGTCTGCTAAGAATGATTTTAGTATATTTATTGTGAATTTTTTTATTTATATATATATATATATTTGAGGGGGGGGCGTAATTTCTAAGAGCAGCCCTGCGCAGACCCCTTTCCGGGAATCTACATCTTGGTTTGTGGCTCTTATGGAAATCTTTAGTTGTTGCGGCGATCGCAACGCTAATCTGCTTTTTCTGTATTCGGTTTTCTTCTAAGTCTTTAATTACACCTTCCAAATTACAGAGATTACATGAACCTCCTCGAGTGTCATAATCTCATTCCCTGGAATGGCTTCAAGACCTGCAGGATTGTTCCACGTGAAGGAGATGATGATATCTTTTCACCGCCCATAAATATTTTATCTTTTTTTTTTTTTTTTTATTGTATAAAAGTGAAGGCTTCTTTCACCCGCATTTCATTCACAGCCCAAAGCCGTTTCAGCATTCCTCCGCCTCGCCGCGGATTGAGTGACATTACCTGCGTCATCGCTGAACTGTGAGCCAATCACCAGCTATGAGAGAGAGATTGTCTGCTCGGGCCAGAACTGTCACTTTTCAGCATGTCTTGTGTAATCTTCTACAGCAGCCTTTCCCGGCCTTTTTTCACTCCAGAAATAATTTTGAGGTTTTGGGGGAACCCCTGCAAAGCCACCTCATTTTGGACCAGTTGGAAAAATGTCGCTTACGATGGTGGCCAGGGTGAAGAATTCCCACCTTACAGTAGGGCCGGACTGGGCATTAAAACCAGCCCTGGAAAAAATGTAATACCAGCCCCATTAGGGGGGTTACTAATATGAGGGGGGAACCTTTTATATCAGTGCCCTTTTATATCAGCAGCTACACTTTTTGTAGCTGCTGAACTTTTAAATGGGTGGAAATCCGCTTTAAATTCCGCCAGGCGGATTGTTTTAGTGAACTTTGCTCAATAAAATTTGACATGACTTAGTTTTCTAATAAAACCACATGATTAGCCCTGGTTCACACTGGGCTGCGGGAGTGAAATCGCGCGATTTTAGCTGAACTCTCACGATTTCACTCCCTCTGGCAGTCCCGATTTCGGCGCGATTTAGGAGACATTTGTGCAGGGTTCTGCACAGATGTCAATGTAAATCGCGTCCTGAAATCGCAAAAAGTAGTACAGGAACTACTTTTTGAAATCGGTGCAGCGCCGCAGATGCGACGTCGCACCGATTAGGACGGTGTCATTGCCGGCAATTGCCGCCGATTTGAGATGAGATTTCACATGTGAAATCGCATCTCAAATCGAACTAAATCGTACCCAGTGTGAACCAGGGCTCACAGAGATAAACAAAGCCCTTTGATAGTTGAATGGAGCGTTCCTAATACTCTAGAGCAGTGGTCATCAACCCTACCCCACAGGGCCCACTAACAGGCCAGGTTTTCAAGATAACTGAAATACATCACAGGTGATATCATTTGCTTCTCAGTGATTGCAGCATTCTAGTCTGCATCTCCCCCAAGGTAATACATAAAATCTGGCCTGTTAGTGGGCCCTGTGGGGTTAGGGTTGATGACCACTGCTCTAGAGCACTTTAAAGTCCCTTAAAAACTACCCAAAGCCAACCTAATTTATCCTTCCCATACTTCATCCCATTTTTTTGTAAATGGTAACATTTTGTGAAAATATCCACGTTTTGGCCACCTCTTTTTGTGAAGCAAAAACTCCTGATTTTCGCACCAAACCACCATCTAATCCTCCATGGACCTACAAGTGTTTTCTGCAGTCATAACCTTCCTCCCATCTCCAGCTCTGAAACTTTTCTTGGGTTGACCTATTGTCTGGAGCTTGATTTGACTTGCACCCTTACCATAACCATTCAATATTATAAACCAACTCCACCACTTAAGGAGCAATATAATAGTCGGTTCTAGACTTATAGTAAATGTAGGAGATCCTAGTATTATGGTGGCTCCAGTAGGCCTTAAGGATTATGGTGATTTCTTGAGGCCATAGGGCTGTGGTAGCTCCTAGAGCAGGGGTGTCAAACTCAATTTTCTTGGTGGGCCGCATTAGCATTATGATTGCCCTCAAAAGGGCTGGTTGTATCTGTAATATTAGATGTCCAGCGCATCCCCATCCCCTTACATTGGATGTTGAGAGCCACCCCACCATCAGAAGTTGAGTCCCCCACTCTCCCTTACATCACAGTGCACCCCCCTTTCCTTCTGCTGCTGCTGGGAAGAAGCTGGAAGCATTGCTTGAAAGCAGAAAGTAGGGGTCTGAAGAAGCTCTCCTGCAGCTGCATGAGAGGTGTGAGGGCCACATGAAATGGCCTGGAGGGCCAGATTCGGCCCGTGGGCCTTGTGTTTGGCACCTATGTCCTAGAGGTAATATATTGAGAAGGTGTAATTATACTTATTAGGTTGGGCAGGCTATGCGGCATTGTTGGCTAGTCTGGGAATGTATCTCCTACTTAAATGCTCTTACTGAAATCGTTGGCATGAAATATATGAGGCAAGAAATAATCTCCTTTTTTTCTGCATTCAGTTTTCTTTTAAGTTTTTAATTACATCTTTTAAATCTGCCCCAAATAACATGCTGGTACACCAGGATATAAATTAGAGGCAATTACATTGACCCGTATCGTAATCTCATTTTCTGGAAAGCCTTCACAGCCTTCATTGTGCCAAATTGTTCTACAGGATATAGATAACGTTATCTTTTCACCATCAATAAATATTGTATCGTTGTTTATTTTTATGTAAAAGTGAGGGCGTCTTTCACCTGCAGCTCATTCACAGCCCAGAGCCGTTTCAGCATTTCTCTTCCTGCTGCCGATCCGATGACTTTACCTTTATCATCAGAGAACTGTGGGACAACCACAGTTTTCTTGAGAACTGTGAGTGTTTGCTCAGGCCGGAACACAGAACAGTAATTTTTCAGAATTTCTTGTTTAATCCACTAACACAACGTTCACCTCAACATGCCATTCCCTGGAACTCTCTGCCTCACTTGATAAGACTTGTTCCCAACCACTTCAGAAGATCTCATTATGTTCCTAGGTAGGTATCCAAACCATCCATCATTGTTAAATGGCCCCTACCACATGTGATGTACCCTGTCCTAGGCTTTTGGTGACTGTAGGAGATCCATGGTTTATGGTGCCAACAAAAGGTTTATGGTGACAACATGTACATGGCTCCGTAATGCGCTCCACGCTGGACGGCGACCGCGCGATGACGTCATCGCCCGGCGCCGCGTGCGTTCCAGCCTGGAACGTGCCAGTGCCCAGCGCAATCAGCGCTGTATAGGGCTCACATGCCACTCAGGTATACTGTAAACAGAACGGCGTGGATTACACACGTCGTTCTATTATTGTCAGCCGTAGCTCGGCCACTCTACAACCATTGGTGCCATCACTCCCCATGCTGCAAACTACTTCAGGCTTCAACTCCAGAAATATCTGCTGTTACTTAACTGCATCAGTCTGCCATTGCCGGGGACAACCTTGGAGACCTTCCTTGCTGACACCCTACACTACGGAATCCCTTGTTGCTACACTCAAGCCCTGCAAACGGATAAGTAGCAATTGTGTCACTTGTAGTACTATAGAAAGATCTGCTGCAAATATTCCTCCTAAAAAAATTGCTGTTATTTATTATGGCTTGTAGCTATTAACATACTACTTGGGACTGACTGTTGTGTCCTATGTCTGTTTGCTGAGGAACATCTTAAAGGGACATCTACTGTCAAATTACCTGAACTATATTTGCCTCTCTCATGCAACTATTAGTTGTCTTTACCATTCCTATTTACTACGTGCTTGACATAAGTATTACTTGTTTATGGGCCTTTGCCCTAAGTTGCTGAACATGTTTGCTCTAACTTTTCTATGCTAAGGGTTGTAAGTATTTCATACAAACTCCCTTAGTGGCCTAATACATTTCTCTATGCTAAGTGATATAATGTATTGAACCCCCAAACTCCTGTTGCGTGGAGTGATGCCTGGGGTCCCGTACTGATAATCACTTGCATATAAAAGTGGAATCTTCATGTGTATGGTATAATTTTAAACGTTAAGGTCTGGTCGCATGTTCTAATTCTAATACATCCAATCTTAGTAGCTCAACTCCTTTCTTTATGTGAGATAGAGATGATGTAAAGAACCCCCAAACTCCTGGGGTCCAATACTGAATTCTCACATTAAGAAGTGCATTGAATTCCTTTTTAACCGCAGTTGTGGTTCACTCCCGTTCACCAGAGTTGTCACACAACAGAAGATCTAAGTGTTATGGTCACTACAGGAGATCTTAGGGTTATGGTGACTCTAAGAAATGTTAATGTTATGGTGACTATAGGAGATCTTAGGATTGTGGTAAATCTAGTTAATGTTAGGGTTATTGTGACTATAGGAGATTTTAGAATTGTGGTGACCATGAAATGTTAGGGTTAGGGTGACTAAAGGGAGTGTAATGCCCCATACACACATTAGGAATTTTAGTCAGAAAAACCATGGATGTTTTTTCCGACGGAATTCCGCTCAAGCTTGGCTTGCATACACACGGTCACACAAAAGTTCTCTGAACTTTCGACCGTCAAGAGCACGGTGACGTACAACACTACAACGAGCGGAGAAAAATGTCAATGCTTCCAAACATGCGTCGACTTGATTCCGAGCATGCTTGGTTTTTGGTGCGTCAGAATTGCATAAAGACAATCGTATCTTCCTCCAATAACTATTCCTGTCGGAAAATTTGAGAACCAGGTCTCAAATAGCCCTAATGCCGCGTACACACGATCGGAAATTTTGACAGAAAAATTCCGATGGAGCATACACACGGTCAGAAAAGCTCATATCGGACTTTTCTTGTCGGAATTTTCGATCGTGTGTACGCGGTGTTAGGGTTATTTTGACCATAGGAGATTATAGGATTGTGGTGACTAGGAAATGTTAAGGTTAGGGGGACTATAGGGAGTGTTAGGATTATGGGAGATTTTAAGAATATGGTGATTCTAGGGAATGTTAGGGGAATAATGACTATTAGGGTTTTGGTGTCTAAAGGAGATTTTAGGATCATGGTGACTCCAGGAATTGTTAGGGTTGTGGTGACTATAGGAGATCTTAGGATTGTGGTGACTCTAGTAAATGTTAGGGGTATAATCACTATAGCAAATTTTAGGATTACGGTGACTATAGGGAGTGTTAGAATTATGGTCACTATGGGAGATTTTAAGAATATAGTCACTCTAGGAAATGTTAGGGTTATGGTGACTATAGGAGATCTTAGGGGTTTGGTGATTGTAGGAGATCTTAAGATTGTGGTGACTCTAGGAAATGTTAGGGTTAGGGTGACTATAGGAGATTTTAATATTATGGTGACTATAGGGAGTGTTAGAATTATGGTGACTCTGGGAGATTTTAAGAATATGGTGACTGTAAGGAACTTTAGGGGTATGGTGACTATAGGAGATCTTAGGATTGTGGTGACTCTAGGAAATGTTAGGGATATATGGTGACTATTGGAGATCTTAGGATTGGGGTGACTCTAGGGAATGTTTGGGTTTTGGTTAAAATATAGGAAATCCTAGGGTTATCTAGAAGGTTCTAAGGTTATAAAGCCGCTAGGAGATCTTAGAGTTATAGTGAGTCTATGAGGTCTTTGGATTAGGGTGACATAAGGAGCTCTTAGGGCAGTGGTGACTCTAGGAGGTTCTAGGCTTATGGTGACTTAAGTAGATCTTAGAGTTATGGAGACTCCAAGAGCATATAGGGCTATGGTGACTCTAGGAGGTTCTAGGGTTATGATGACTCTAGGAAATCTGTTACACATGGTCACCCTACTTTAGGGGGTTATAGGGTTATGGTGACTCTATGAAGTCTTTGGGCTATGGTGACATAAGGAGCTCTTCGGACTTTGAAGACCCTAGGAGATATTGAGGTTATGGTTACTCCGGGAGTTCCAAGGGGTGTGTTGACTCTAGGAGGTTCTAGGCTTATGGTGACTCAATGAGAATCTTGAAGTTATGGAGAATATAAGAACATCTAGGGCTTTAAGAGGTTCTAGGGTTATGATGACTCTAGGAAATCTGTGACACATGGTCACCCTACTCTAGGGGGTTATAGTGACTCTATGAGGTCTTTGGGCTATGGTGACATAAGGAGCAATTAGGACTGTGAAGACCCTAGGAGATATTGAGGTTATGGTAACTCTGGGAGTTCCTAGGGCTGTGGTGACTCTAGGAGGTTCTAGGCTTATGGTGACTCAAGGAGAATCTTGGAGTTATGGAGAATATAAGAACATCTAGGGCTACGGTGATTTTAGGAGGTTCTGGGGTTATGATGACTCCAAATCCAGGACACGTGGTCACCCTACTCTAGGAGGTTATAGTGACTCTATGAAGTCTTTGGGCTATGGAGACATTAGGAGCTCTTAGGACTGTGAAGACCCTAGGAGATATTGAGGTTATGGTTACTCTGGGAGTTCCTAGGTTTTAGGATTATGGTGACTCTATGATCTCTTACAGATTTAAAGACTCTTGAAGGTGTCAGTCTTATGGTGACTTTAGGAGGTTTAAGGTTTATGGTGAATATTGAAGGCAATGGTTTGCGATATTGATTTTGTATAAGACATTTTATTCATCCATCCTTGTACTGGCATCTAGGACTTCTTGAACAACTACTTGTGTAAAATAGATCCTATGTAACCTAAACATTTAGAGCAAAAGTTTCTAGGAAGTGTGGGACTTGGAAGATGAAGTTCTAAAATATAATCAATATACAAGCAAAAATATATATTTCATAAAGCAAACTCCTATCATAGATAAAACTAAACTGATTATCGCTTTTTCCTGGGTTTGCATACCACCAAAGACACAATTTACACAGAGTTTGAATGTTTTTTGAAAAATTAGTTTTATTCAATTTTAAGTATGGAGTTTGTATGTTATCCATTGTTTGTGTGTTTCCTCTGAACTCTGAAGTAGCATTCCACAGTCCTGAACATACAGGCATTATAACCGGATCTATAGGCATTATAACCGGATCTAGAGGCATTATAACTGGATCTATAGGCACGTGTGGTGGAGACAATTTATTTCAAAGACTGAATGCTACAATATTCTCCATAATTGCCTCCAGAAAAGGGGCCAGCTCCATATCAGTGTGTAGAAAGAACGAGGATGAGAAAGGAATTTGACCTTGACTTTGTGGACATAAGCGCCATACACCTCATCAAACTCTAGAGCTTCAGGGTCCAACCCCCGAACGTTCCTTAATGGGATTGTAGAGCAGATAATTGAACTCATCATCATTTATAAAGCCCCATTTGTGGGTTCTTCTATCACATTCATGTTCAGAGGTTTCCTTCTTCCCACCCAGCAGTTATGCCAAGAATTTCCATCCATGGAGCCCTTCTGGTCATTGAACTTTGAGTTGTGGAACAAACTATTCATTTGGGGGTTTCTGTTTGATGAATTCGACATCCATGGGCACCACAGTTCACATTTTTTTTCTGAGGGCGGTGTGTCTATCTGAGAGGGATAAAGCGAATTGCTCCGCTAAAATGATCTCCGGCTAAGCCGAGTTCTGATAACAAATACTTAGATGATTGCCGTGTTCTGTGTATTTGCTTATTTTACCGCTTAATTGGGATTTATCAGCCCTGCAATAACAAGACCAGCCCTAGGCAACTTCATCGTCTGCAGCTCTGCGGATAACGCTGACCATTTATAAAGACTTAATGGAGATTTGACTTCTTTCAAAAGTCATTTTCAATCTTTGAAAAGCTGAACGCGAAGGGGGGTGTATTAACCATTTCAGCCCCTCCCCCCCCCCTTTCATGACCAGACAATTATTTTGCTATTCGGCACTCCGCTACTTTAACTGACAATTGCGCAGTCATGCAACACTCTACCCAAATTTATATAATTTCTTTTCCCAAAAACATTTTTTTTGTTATATAAATAAAAAGAAAATAACATTTTGGAAAAAAAAAATATATACTGTATATATTTACAGGTATTTTTTACATGCAGTCTAGTTGGCACCTGTCCAGTGTAACAATTCCCTGCCTTCTCCTCATCCTAGTCCGTGATAGGCTGAAAACTGACTCACTGCTGGGAAACTGAATCAATGTTCCATCACGGACGAGCAGGAGGCAGGGTTTTGTCACACTGGACGGCCCCCGACTAGACTGCATGTCACATCGCCGTGAGATCAGGCACATGAGGCAGGGAGATGGGCACAGTGAGGCATGCAGATGGGCACACTGAGGCTGAGGCATGCAGATGGGCCCAGTGAGGCTGCAAATGGGCACAGTGAGGCTGCAAATGGTCACAGTGAAGCAGCAAATGGACACAGTGAGGCTGCAGATGGGCATTTTTGACCCTCTTTTCCACTTACAGTAGCTGATGTTCTCTTTTTAGGCTTATACTTGAGTCAATACATAACATCACACACACAGGTTGGACTAGATGTGTCTTTTTTCAACCTCACCTACTATGTAATATGTAATACAGTGATTAGTAATTAATACTATACACTGTCACTGTACTAATGACACTGGCTTTGAAGGGGGTAACATTTAGGGGCAATCAAAGGGTTAACCGTGTGCCTAACATTCTGTAATGTGTGCTGCTTTTACTAAGAGATGTAATTGTTTTATCTCCCTGCTTTGCCACATCGCTGATCCGTGTACAGGGCCCTGTGTTGTTAATAAACACAGGGCTCTGTGCTGTCATTGGCTAAGCCGATTTATGATGTAGCAGCACAGATGGGGGGCAGCAGGCCCCCTAGCAGGAGAGACCTGATCACGTACATGATAATTGCAGACAAAGGTTTGAATTTACAAATCTCATAACAACATTAGAGAATGGAACTGAAAACATGTAAAAAATAGGAAATTCACATCTGAAAATGACTTTAAAGTGAACTCTAAACATTTAGATAATGACGGATTATACACTGTAGTTGGTCTACAACAGCCGTTCTCAACCTTTTCACCCCAAAGGAACCTTTGAAATAATTTTCAGTTTTTCCAGGAACCCTTCACAAGTCAGTTCTTCTTGGGTCAGGTCAGGTGCATGGGGGGCCCATAATCAGGGCATGAAAAAGGGGGGGGGGGGTGGGTGCTGTTGGGTAAATGTACTGGCTTTTGGCAGCCCGGACCACTCTTCTTTGACAGAAGTAGCTGCAATGTCACTCCTGTCAGAAGGAGCTACGGCTGGCTTCTGCTGGAGAGAGGATTCAGATATCTCCTTCCTCCTGTAGGGTGGCGGAAGAGAACAGGCACTGAGACTGAGAACTCACCTCAGTCTCAGCGTGTGAGAGAGGAAGAAGAAGCTGCCGTCATTGTAGGTGGGAACAGTATTTGTGTCCTGTGAGTACAAGGGGGGGCACAACTCTGTAAGAGGCACTGTGACGGGGGAACCTGAAGTATATGGGCATAGTGATAGGGAAACATGATGTAGGGGTGTACAGATGCAGACTGGTAAGGGGCCCCAGCCATTTATGCTGCCCAGGGGCCCATGATGCTATTAAGATGACACTGGCCACTGGCTCTACTAGGTGGAACTGTGCAGACACCATCAGGTGAGAGGTCCATCAGCCACAGCTCAAGGGACCCCTAGCAGCCTCTGGAGGAACCCTGGTTGAGAATGGCTTCTCTAGAAGAATCTATACAACCTCTTGATATAAATTGTATGAACACACACACACATATACACACACACACCACTCTTAGTAGATGAACAGAACTCACTGTGAATTAGGTCTTCTCTGCTGCCCCTCTCAGTAGACAATCCCTTGGGTTGCTGTGGATCCCAAACCTCTACGAGCCGAGTGTTCAGTTGAGTAGACCTCTTATCTTCTGTGCTCCATTCATGATATTGTTCCTCCTCTGTCAATTTCAATTTGTCCTCCCCACAAACACACCCATAGCGTACAATCCTTCCCGGCAGTTGGTCGGAGATCTGTATTGGATTCCTCCCGTGGTGTTGCAAAGTGGCGGTGAGGTCCCCTAGGGCAAAACCGAGCATCTCCAGGGGGTGAGCCCAGTTTAAATCCAGTTCCGCAGCACCATAATCTGTTGTTGTGGGACGAAGCTTGTCCAGCCCACCGGTTAGGAATGACTGTGACGAGGGACGACGGGTGGACCACGGCGAGCTCGGAGTAGACGCACTGCGTGCCTGCGGGGGAGAGAGAGGAGAAGAAGAGAAAAGTACAAAGCGAAATGTCATTTATCTAAGAAACTCCCAAGTGTCTGCCCATAACTTTGCAATCACGTATTTCGCCCAATCAGATCTGGAACTGCTCCATCTTCTGATTGGTATAAATAATTTAGGGCTGGTGGTGGGGCTTGGCAAACAATATCACAATACAACGTCAGTAAAGTAGGATAACGTAGAATCCATGTGTGTCACTCATGACCACTGACACACATCACCGGTGATCCTTCCTTATTACTTTTACAGATGGTACAAGTCATCTCGCTGTCACATCGACCAAAGTACAGCGACTTGTTTGAGTAATAGGCTGCTTTCCAGGGTCAGTAAAATGACGCAGGACCTTGGCGGGCAACATCTTGTAAATCCTGCTTGAATTAACCATGTTATTACTGGATACCTCAAGTTTCTGGACGGAAGGCTTGCATGCTCAAAATTATTTCTATAAACATGAATCTTGTGATGTCGGGATGGTAGAGTGGATCATCCAAACATGGGCATCCATAAAGTAGACAATGCTCTGCTCCTGACCTCTCTACCTGTTGACCGGCAACATGATGACCCTTTATGAGATAGAAAGTACTCTTCCCATGACATTCTATCTACCCTTCTCATTATACCCACCACCGAGATATCATCCCCTTCATCATGACATTGTATTAGATAGAAAATACTCTGCCCCTGACCTTCTCTCTACCCTTCTGATTGCACCCACCACCAGGATTTCCTACCTTCAATATGGCCCTCCATAGGGTAATGAATACTCTGCTCCTGACCTTCTTTCTACTCTTCTCATTATACCCACCACCAGGATATCCCACCAGCCAACATGACCCTCCATAAGGTAGAAAATCCTCTGCTCCTGATCATTTTGCTACCTTTCTGAGTACATTCCAACACCGGGATATCACATCCCCCAACATGGTTCTCCATGGTACTCCTGACATGCTATCTACCCTTCGCATTATACCCACCACCGGGATAGTACTCCCTTCAAAATGACCCTCCATAAAATAGAAAGTACTCAACATCTGACCTTCTCTTTACCTTTCTGATTACACCCACCACCAGGATATCTCACCTCAATATGGCCCTCCATAGGGTAATGAATACTCTGCTCCTGACCTTCTTTCTACTCTGTTCCTGACCTTCTTTTCTACTCTTCTCATTATACCCACCACTAGGATATCACACCAGCCAACATGACCCTCCATAAGGTAGACAATACTCTGCTCCTGACCTCTCTACCTTTCTGATTACACCCACCACCAGGATATCTCACCTCAATATGGCCCTTCATAGGGTATTAAATACTCTGCTTCTGACCTTCTTTCTACTCTTCTCATTATACCCACCATCAGGATATCACACTGTCCAACATGACCCTTCATAAGATACAAAATACTCTGCTCCTGACCTTCTCTCTACCTTTCTGATTACACCCACCACTAGGATATCTCACCTTCAATATGGCCCTCCATAGGGTAATGAATACTCTGCTCCTGACCTTTTCTCTACTCTTCTCATTATACCCACCACCAGGATATCACACCAGCCAACATGACCCTCCATAAGGTAGACAATACTCTGCTCCTGACCTCTCTACCTTTCTGATTACACCCACCACCAGGATATCTCACCTCAATATGGCCCTTCATAGGGTATTAAATACTCTGCTTCTGACCTTCTTTCTACTCTTCTTATTATACCCACCATCAGGATATTACACTGTCCAACATGACCCTTCATAAGATACAAAATACTCTGCTCCTGACCTTCTCTCTACCTTTCTGATTACACCCACCACTAGGATATCTCACCTTCAATATGGCCCTCCATAGGGTAATGAATACTCTGCTCCTGACCTTTTCTCTACTCTTCTCATTATACCCACCACCAGGATATCACACCAGCCAACATGACCCTCCATAAGGTAGAAAATATTCTGCTACCTTTCTGAGTACGTTCCAACACCGGGATATCACATCCTCTTACATGACCCTCCATAAGGTAGAAAGTACTCTGCTCCTGACCTTCTGTCTACCCTTCGCATTATACCCACCACCAGGATATTACTCCCTTGAAAATGACCCTCCATAAGATCATACTCTGCTTCTGACCTTCTCTTTACCTTTCAGATTACACCCACCACCAGCATACCCCACCTTCAGTATAGACACATGCAAATCCACTTCTTCAACTACCAATGGTAGAAACAAAAGCGCTGAGCGCCGGACATGGAAATGAAAATACTCGCATTGTCTTGCATGAAAAGAAACATTTCCATAGAAGAAGAAGTGACCCGAGAAATATTCAAATGTCCGTCTAATAAAGAGGCCATGGCTGTGTTTTGCATTTTTGTTTTTAGGTCATTTTTTTTAGATACTAAATTTACATTTATGAATGGAGAGGGTTTTATATGACACGGAAGGATCCTTGAAGATGGCCGAGGGGGGGAGGGGTATAAACTTAGTTTTTTTAATTAATATGCAAATGTCACTTTGTGTCCTACTTTGCATCTAGAGAAAAGTGACACCTAGATCCTTCCCGTAAAGTCATGTCTAACCTTTGGCTACAATCATCACTTCCTCCACCAATTAAGAGTACCTGTCATATCTACAGATATCCGCCTATATACGTTGACGCAATGGCTCCTGTGGGCAGATCGACGTATATATATACGTGAGTATATATGTACGTGAGTCCGACCGCGGCTCCCACATAGGGTGACCATGTGTCCTGGATTGCCCGGGACAGTCCCGCATTTTGCAGGTCTGTCCCGGGCACATTCATTCCAGGACAATACAGTGTCCCGGAATGAAACTGACACAACCACCCCCCCGAGTCAATCTGATGCCCCCATAAAAAGGATGCCACATCACCGCTTTACTCACTGACAGTACTTGTCCTGGCTGGGAATGCCTGGAGGAGCACAATCCCGCCCCCTGCTTGTGATTGGAGAAATCATAAATCCCGCCTCTTGTGTCCAATCACTGTGCTGTGATTCGTTACAGTACACGCTGATTTTTGGGAAGGGAGGTTGTCCCTGAATGGTAGTTTGGAAATGTGGTCACCCTAGTCCCGCAGCCATGATGTCCGCGGGATACCCGAGATCGCCCCCGGAGAGGAAGAACGGCGAAACGCTGATGTAAACAAGGCATTTCCCCGTTTTGCCTAGTGACAGGACACTGATCACAGCTCCCTGTAATCGGGAGCGGTGATCAGTGTCGTGTCACGCACAGCCCACCCCCCCTACAGTAAGAAGCACTCCCTAGAAGCACAAGTATTTTTTTTTTTTTTTTAACCAAAAACTTTGTTGCCAAAAGAAAAGATGGCCGTCTTTTGTTTAATGGGTTACTTTGGTCAACGTGCAGCCTTTTTACGTGTGCTCATTATGTGATAATATCCCATCACCAAGGTGGGAATCAGCTACTGACTCAACACAGAAGACTTTTCTCCATTACAGCGGTGAAATCCGAGCAGTAATTGCTTACAGTAGCCTACAGAACCCAACATGACACCATCGATCGACAATACACCATGACACCATCGATCGACAATACACCATGACACCATCGATCGACAATACACCATGACACCATTGCTTGACATGACACCATAACACCCTCACTTCTAAGGCTGAACCGAAGTACTGAAGATTGCAGCAGAGAATGTGGACTCCCTCTGGGGGGGGGGGGATTCGGAATTCCTTCTCTATGTACTTGTCAATGACATTTTAGGATTGTTAGCAGAGCCTTTCGGGAATCTGAGACCTTTCCAAAATGTTTTGACAGAATAAAATGTCATTATGTGTCATATTATCCCTACGGAGGAGTCTTTATTTGGTGACCTAAGTAGCTGTGCCAAAATATATCACACCGTGAGAGAGAGCCATACCGTTCAGGAAGAACTTTGTGTATCCAAAGGTGGCCACACGTGAATCCATATGATCGTTCTATCAATCATTAGAGTGATAAAACTACAGTAAAACCTTGGTTTGAGAGTAACTTGGTTTGAGAGCGCTTTGCAAGACAAGCAAAATGTTTTAATTAATTTTGACTTGATATACAAGCGATGTCTTGATATAAGAGCAGCGTCATTTCCCAACTGAGTGTAAAAGGGAGGAGAGGAGCCTCTAAGTGTAGCAATATGTTTACATTTGATGAAGGTACAATATTTAGCAACTTATTGCTACACTTATGCTGCGTACACACGATCGGTTTGTCTTATGGACCGTTTTCATCAGACTAACCGATCGTGTGGGGGCCCCATCGGTTTTTTATCCATCGGTTAAAAAACTAGGAACTCGTTTTAAAATTATCTGATGGTTAAAAAAACGATCGTCTGTGGGCACGTCCATCGGTTAAAAATCCATGCATTCTCAGAATCAAGTCGACGCATGCTCGGAAGCATTTGAACTTCATTTTTTACAGCACGTCGTTGTGTTTTACGTCACCGCGTTCTGACACGATCGTTTTTTTTTAACCGTGTGTAGGCACGACTGATGAAAGTCAGCTTAAAAAATCCATCAGACCGTTTTCATCGGATGAACCGATCATGTGTACAGGGCATTAGAGGCGCCTGAGTGAGTGAGTGAGAAACTTGTATACTTGCAAACTGAATCACCTCTCTTCTCTTTTATACTCTGTAACTCCTGCTGGATTTTGCTTCTTATGCCGCGTACACACGATCGGAAATTCCGACAAGAAAACCGTATATTTTTTTTTGACGGAATGTTGGCTCAAACTTGTGTTGCATACACGTGGTCACACAGATGTTGTCTGAAATTCCGACCGTGAAGAACGCGGTGACGTACAACACTACGACGAGCCGAGGAAAATGAAGTTCGATGATTCCGAGCATGCGTCGAATTGATTCAGGGCATGCGTGTTTTTTCGTGCGTCGGAAATTGCATACAGACGATCGGAATTTCCGACAAGAACTTTTCTTGTCGGAAAAAATGAAAACCAGCTCTCAAATTTTTGCTGTCGGAAATTCGACAGAAAATGTCCGATGGAGCCTACACACGGTCGGAATCAAAAGCTCACATCAAACTTTTCTTGTCGGAATTTCTGATCCTGTGGACGCGGCATAATCCCCTTGTGGAGGGAAGCTCTACAAAATGAGGGGGATTTCACTCTTGGACAGTTATCACTAGAAGAGGTGTCCCCATTGGGAGATTTCTTCTCTATCCCTGTTCTGGTGGCTTCTCTATTCCTGTTCTGGTGGCTTCTCGATCCCTGTTCTGGTGGCTTCTCTATTCCTGTTCTGGTGGCTTCTCTATTCCTGCTCTGGTGGCTTCTCTATTCCTGCTCTGGTGGCTTCTCTATTCCTGTTCTGGTGGCTTCTCTACTCCTGTTCTGGTGGCTTCTCTATTCCTGTTCTGGTGGCTTCTCTTCCTGTTCTGGTGGCTTCTCTATTCCTATTCCTGTTCTGATGGCTTCTCTATCCCTGTTCTGGTGTCTTCTCTATCCCTGTTCTGGTGGCTTCTCTATCCCTGTTCTGGTGGCCTCTCTATTCCTGTTCTGGTGGCTTCTCTATCCCTGTTCTGGTGGCTTCTCTATTCCTGTTCTGGTGGCTTCTCTATCCCTGCTCTGGTGGCTTCTCTATCCCTGTTCTGGTGTCTTCTCTATCCCTGTTCTGGTGGCCTCTCTATCCCTGTTCTGGTGGCCTCTCTATCCCTGTTCTGGTGGCTTCTCTATCCCTGTTCTGGTGGCCTCTCTATTCCTGTTCTGGTGGCTTCTCTATTCCTGTTCTGGTGGCTTCTCTATCCCTGTTCTGGTGTCTTCTCTATCCCTGTTCTGGTGGCTTCTCTATCCCTGTTCTGGTGGCCTCTCTATTCCTGTTCTGGTGGCTTCTCTATCCCTGTTCTGGTGGCTTCTCTATTCCTGTTCTGGTGGCTTCTCTATCCCTGCTCTGGTGGCTTCTCTATCCCTGCTCTGGTGGCTTCTCTATTCCTGTTCTGGTGGCTTCTCTATTCCTATTCCTGTTCTGGTGGCTTCTCTATTCCTGTTCTGGTGGCTTCTCTATTCCTGTTCTGGTGGCTTCTCTTCCTGTTCTGGTGGCTTCTCTATTCCTATTCCTGTTCTGATGGCTTCTCTATCCCTGTTCTGGTGGCCTCTCTATTCCTGTTCTGATGGCTTCTCTATTCCTGTTCTGGTGGCTTCTCTATTCCTGTTCTGGTGGCTTCTCTATCCCTGTTCTGGTGTCTTCTCTGTCCCTGTTCTGGTGGCTTCTCTATCTCTGTTCTGGTGGCCTCTCTATTCCTGTTCTGATGGCTTCTCTATTCCTGTTCTGGTGGCTTCTCTATTCCTGTTCTGGTGGCTTCTCTATCCCTGTTCTGGTGTCTTCTCTATCCCTGTTCTGGTGGCTTCTCTATCCCTGTTCTGGTGGCCTCTCTATTCCTGTTCTGGTGGCTTCTCTATCCCTGCTCTGGTGGCTTCTCTATTCCTGTTCTGGTGGCTTCTCTATTCCTATTCCTGTTCTGGTGGCTTCTCTATTCCTGTTCTGGTGGCTTCTCTTCCTGTTCTGGTGGCTTCTCTATTCCTATTCCTGTTCTGATGGCTTCTCTATTCCTGTTCTGGTGTCTTCTCTATCCCTGTTCTGGTGGCTTCTCTATCCCTGTTCTGGTGGCCTCTCTATCCCTGTTCTGGTGGCTTCTCTATCCCTGTTCTGGTGGCTTCTCTTCCTGCTCTGGTGGCTTCTCTATTCCTGTTCTGGTGGCCTCTCTATCCCTGTTTTGGTGGCTTCTCTATCCCTGTTCTGGTAGCTTCTTTATTCCTGTTCTGGTGACTTCTCTATCCCTGTTCTGGTGGCTTCTCTATTCTTGTTCTAGTGGCTTTTATTCCTGTTCTAGTGGGTTCACTGTCCCTGTTCTGGTGGCTTCTCTGCATGTTTTGGTGGCTTATCTATCCCTGTTCCGGTAGCTTCTTTATTCCTGCTCTGGTGGCTTCTCTATTCCTGTTCTGGTGGCTTCTCTATCCCTGTTCTGGTGGCTTCTCTTCCTGCTCTGATGGCTTCTCTATCCCTGTTCTGGTGGCTTCTCTATTCCTGTTCTGGTGGCTTCTCTTCCTGTTCTGGTGGCTTCTTTATCCCTGTTTTGGTGACTTCTCTATCCCTGTTCTGGTGGCTTCTATTCCTGTTCTGGTGGCTTCTCTTCCTGTTCTGTTGGTCTCTCTATCCCTGTTCTGGTGACTTCTCTATCCCTGTTCTGGTGGCTTCTCTATCCCTGTTCTGGTGACTTCTCTATCCCTGTTCTGGTGGCTTCTATTCCTGTTGTGGTGGCTTCTCTTCCTGTTCTGGTGGCCTCTCTATCCCTGTTCTGGTGACTTCTCTATCCCTGTTCTGGTGACTTCTCTCTTCCTGTTCTGGTGGCTTCTCTATTCCTGTTCTGGTGGCTTCTCTATTCCTATTCCTGTTCTGATGGCTTCTCTATTCCTATTCCTGTTCTGGTGGCTTCTCTATTCCTGTTCTGGTGGCTTCTCTGCATGTTTTGGTGGCTTCTCTATTCCTGTTCTGGTGACTTCTCTATTCCTGTTCTGGTGGCTTCTTTGTTTCTGTTCTGGTGGCTTCTCTTCCTGTTTTGGTGACTTTCCTATACCTGTTATGGTGGCTTCTCTATTCATGTTCTGGTGGCTTCTCTATCCCTGTTCTGGTGGCCTCTCTATCCCTGTTCCAGTGGCTTCTTTTTCCCTGTTCCGGTGGCTTCTCTATCCCTGTTCTGGTGGCCTCTCTATCCCTGTTCCGGTGGCTTCTTTATCCCTGTTCCGGTGGCTTCTCTATCCCTGTTCTGGTGGCCTCTCTATCCCTGTTCTGGTGGCCTCTCTATCCCTGTTCTGGTGGCCTCTCTATCCCTGTTCTGGTGGCCTCTCTAATATGGTTACATTTGATGAAGGTACAATATTTAGCAACTTATTGCTACACTTATGCTGCGTACACACGATCGGTTTGTCTTATGGACCGTTTTCATCAGACTAACCGATCGTGTGTGGGCCCCATCGGTTAAAAAACTAGGAACTTGTTTTAAAATTATCTGATGGTTAAAAAACCGATAGAAAAAAACGATCGTCTGTGGGCACGTCCATCGGTTAAAAATCCATGCATTCTCAGAATCAAGTCGACGCATGCTCGGAAGCATTTGAACTTCATTTTTTACAGCACGTCGTTGTGTTTTACGTCACCGCGTTCTGACACGATCGTTTTTTTAACTGTGTGTAGGCACGACTGATGAAAGTCAGCTTAAAAAATCCATCAGACCGTTTTCATCGGATGAACCGATCATGTGTACAGGGCATTAGAGGCGCCTGAGTGAGTGAGTGAGTGAGAAACTTGTATACTTGAAAACTGAATCACCTCTCTTCTCTTTTATACTCTGTAACTCCTGCTGGATTTTGCTTCTTATGCCGCGTACACACGATCGGAAATTCCGACAAGAAAACCGTGGATTTTTTTTTTCGACTGAATTTTGGCTCAAACTTGTGTTGCATACACGTGGTCACACAGATGTTGTCTGAAATTCCAACCGTGAAGAACGTGGTGACGTACAACACTACGACGAGCCGAGGAAAATGAAGTTCGATGATTCCGAGCATGCGTCAAATTGATTCAGGGCATGCGTGTTTTTTCGTGCGTCGGAAATTGCATACAGACGATCGGAATTTCCGACAAGAACTTTTCTTGTCGGAAAAATTGAAAACCAGCTCTCAAATTTTTGCTGTCGGAATTTCGACAGAAAATGTCCGATGGAGCCTACACACGGTCGGAATCAAAAGCTCACATCAAACTTTTCTTGTCGGAATTTCTGATCCTGTGGACGCGGCATAATCCCCTTGTGGAGGGAAGCTCTACAAAATGAGGGGGATTTCACTCTTGGACAGTTATCACTAGAAGAGGTGTCCCCATTGGGAGATTTCTTCTCTATCCCTGTTCTGGTGGCTTCTCTATTCCTGTTCTGGTGGCTTCTCTATTCCTGTTCTGGTGGCTTCTCTATTCCTATTCCTGTTCTGGTGGCTTCTCTATTCCTGTTCTGGTGGCTTCTCTTCCTGTTCTGGTGGCTTCTCTATTCCTATTCCTGTTCTGATGGCTTCTCTATCCCTGTTCTGGTGTCTTCTCTATCCCTGTTCTGGTGGCTTCTCTATCCCTGTTCTGGTGGCCTCTCTATTCCTGTTCCGGTGGCTTCTTTATCCCTGTTCCGGTGGCTTCTCTATCCCTGTTCTGGTGGCTTCTCTATCCCTGTTCTGGTGGCTTCTCTATCCCTGTTCTGGTGGCTTCTCTATCCCTGTTCTGGTGGCCTCTCTATCCCTGTTCTGGTGGCCTCTCTATCCCTGTTCCGGTGGCTTCTTTATCCCTGTTCTGGTGGCTTCTCTATCCCTGTTCTGGTGGCCTCTCTATCCCTGTTCCGGTGGCTTCTTTATCCCTGTTCTGGTGGCCTCTCTATCCCTGTTCCGGTGGCTTCTTTATCCCTGTTCCGGTGGCTTCTCTATCCCTGTTCTGGTGGCTTCTCTATCCCTGTTCTGGTGGCTTCTCTATCCCTGTTCCGGTGGCTTCTCTATCCCTGTTCCGGTGGCTTCTCTATCCCTGTTCTGGTGGCTTCTCTATCCCTGTTCTGGTGGCTTCTCTATCCCTGTTCTGGTGGCTTCTCTATCCCTGTTCTGGTGGCCTCTCTATCCCTGTTCCGGTGGCTTCTCTATCCCTGTTCCGGTGGCCTCTCTATCCCTGTTCCGGGGGCCTCTCTATCCCTGTTCTGGTGGCTTCTCTATTCCTGTTCCAGTGGCCTCTCTATCCCTGTTCCGGTGGCCTCTCTATCCCTGTTCCGGTGGCTTCTCTATCCATGTTCCGGTGGCTTCTTTATCCCTGTTCCGGTGGCTTCTCTATCCCTGTTCCGGTGGCTTCTCTATCCCTGTTCCGGTGGCTTCTCTATCCCTGTTCTGGTGGCTTCTCTATCCCTGTTCCGGTGGCTTCTCTATCCCTGTTCCGGTGGCTTCTCTATCCCTGTTCCGGTGGCTTCTCTATCCCTGTTCCGGTGGCTTCTCTATCCCTGTTCCGGTGGCTTCTCTATCCATGTTCTGGTGGCTTCTCTATCCCTGTTCTGGTGGCCTCTCTATCCCTGTTCCGGTGGCTTCTCTATCCCTGTTCCGGTGGCCTCTCTATCCCTGTTCCGGTGGCCTCTCTATCCCTGTTCCGGTGGCTTCTCTATCCCTGTTCTGGTGGCTTCTCTATTCCTGTTCCAGTGGCCTCTCTATCCCTGTTCTGGTGGCCTTTCTATCCCTGTTCCGGTGGCTTCTTTATCCCTGTTCCGGTGGCTTCTCTATCCCTGTTCTGGTGGCTTCTCTATCCCTGTTCCGGTGGCTTCTCTATCCCTGTTCTGGTGGCTTCTCTATCCCTGTTCCGGTGGCTTCTCTATCCCTGTTCTGGTGGCTTCTCTATCCCTGTTCTGGTGGCTTCTCTTTCCCTGTTCTGGTGGCTTCTCTATTCATGTTCCGGTGGCTTCTCTATCCCTGTTCCGGTGGCTTCTCTATCCCTGTTCTGATGGCTTCCCTTCATGTTTTGGTGGATTTTCTATCCCTGTTCTGGTGGCTTCTCTATCCCTGTTCTGGTGGCTTCTCTATTCATGTTCCGGTGGCTTCTCTATCCCTGTTCCGGTGGCTTCTCTAACCCTGTTCTGATGGCTTCCCTTCATGTTTTGGTGGATTTTCTATCCCTGTTCTGGTGGCTTCTTTATCCCTGTTCTGGTGGCTTCTCTATCCCTGTTCCGGTGGCCTCTCTATCCCTGTTCCGGTGGCTTCTCTATCCCTGTTCTGATGGCTTCCCTTCATGTTCTGGTGGCTTCTCTATCCCTGTTCTGGTGTCATCTCAAAATTCTGTTTTCTCCCTGTCTTTTACATCCCAATGACAGTTGTCACCATCAACAGTTTTCCCTCACCTCTTCTTCTGGTGACGACTTCTTGAATTTTGGATCCCCCCTTCACTTTCCTTCTCTCTGACAGTGGCCACCAGTACAGATCGAGGGGCTGACACGACACGGATGCCAATATTAACCCTTTCCCAGCTCCATCCAAATCTTGCCTGTAGACCCCCCTTGAAGGAGAGTTTACATGGAGAAACTTCTGATCTCAGCAGAAGGTTTTGCCGCACCGTCACGCCAGAGACAAGCCGAGACAATTTACTGGAGCTTCACTCCGAAATTGTTACCCTTCACCTAGTAATCTGATTCTCTGCCTGCGAGTCACAGGAATAGCTGAGAGGTAATCTCACAAATTCCTGTTTGGTGTCTTTTTTATATATATATTTCTATCGGTCCCGAGTGTAGTAAACACCTTCCCTCCACCTACGCGTTCGCTTTATGAATCGCAGTGGAACTGGGGGTTAAATACGAGGAATGATCGCCGATCTTGGAACTAATCATCTAATATGAGGAGGACATAATCAGAATTATGAGATCCTTCATCAGCGAAGGGTCTCAAGTTTAAAAAAACTCCCATCCCGCCGCTTTTATATTTTTTAGAGCGCAATCTCACCGCTGAGTTCTGTGTGTGATACTTTATAGTTTTTCATGTGCAACGGTTAATATTTCAAGGCGAGCTGCGAGGGGTTCTAACCCCCCCCCCTTCACCTCGGTCCAAGCAGAACTCACAGCCAAGATCCTGCAGTTTTCTTGCATTATTTGTACATTTTTGTTGCATTTTTTTTTATGCACTTTTATGCTTCGTGCATTTTTGTTTTGGCCAATGATAAGGATTACCTCCTGTCTTGGCTTGTTGTTGTAGCAAAAATGTATAACACATTTACATAAAACACAAGCACGTGCATTTTTGATGCAATGTTATTAAAGTCTGTGGGGACAACATTGCACCAAAAGAGGCATTTAAAAAAAAAAAAAAATTGTTGCGTTGTGCAAACACCCACACCCACCTTAGGAAAAGACGCCGGCGTAAACCTGCGGAGTTATAAGAGGGTAAAAGGGACAACTGCCCGGGCCCCCCCTAACAGAAGGGACCCCCTCTATACAAAATTGTATAAAAAATAGATAAAATATTATAAAATAAAATAATAAGAATAAAATAATATTAACTATATACTAATAAATATAATGATAAAATAATATCAAATATATAGTAATAAAAAAATTACTATCTATACAAAAATAATATACAACAATATAAAAAATTGTATAAAATAATATTAATAATAATAAAAATATTAAATATATATACTAATAAATATAATAATAAAATAATATTAAATATATAGTAATCAAAGATTACTTTCTATACAAAAATAATATAAAAATGTTTAAAGTAATACAAATAAAATAATATTAAATATATACTTATAAATATAATAATAAAATAATATTAAATATATAGTAATCAAAAATGACTTTATATACAAAAATAATATAAAAAATTGTATAAAGTAGTAAAAAATTTAAAAAAAAAATTAAATATATACCTATAAATATAATAATAAAATAATATTAAATATATAGTAATCAACAATTACTTTCTATACAAAAATAATATAAAACAATATAAAAAATTGTATATAATAATAATAAAAAAAAATATATATATACTAATAAATGTAATAATAAAATAATATTAAATATATAAAATAATAATAATAAAAATGATATATATATATATATATATATATATATATATATATATATACTAATAAATATAATAATAAAATAATATTAAATGTATAGCAATCAAAAATTACAAAGATTGTGTAAACTAATAAACAATAAATAATAGTAAAATAGTATAAACTATATACTTATGAAATAATCCTAAATATATACTATTAAAATAATCTAAAGTATATAATAATATAATAATCTAAAATTTATACTAATAAAATAATCTACAATATATACTAATAAAATAATATAACATATATACTAATAAAAAAATTACTTTAATTTATTAAATGTATCTTGGGAAGTAATATTTTGCCAGCCATCATCTGTAATAGTTTTTAGACTGATATATGGTATAATAAAAAAAAAAATAGAATTTTGGCAGCTCAAGCGAACCACAAATCAGAATGACGCTCTGTCATGCATCCCCCTAAACCTGAAGTGCCCTGGGCCCCCCCAGGGTCTAAATCCGACCCCTACAGCTGATGAAAAATATCACACAGATGTGAACAGAGGATTGGATGGAGAAGGAGGAGGAGGTGGTAGAACCCCCCCCCCCCCCCTCCCAAAGCTCATCCTGAAAAATGTAACTGTTGTAAAAATAAAACAAATTTTCTAAAACTGGAGTTCAAAATCTGGTAACCAATCAGCTTCCAACTTCAGATTGTTCAATTAAGCTTTGATTAAAAAAATAAATAAAATGCAAGCTGATTGGTTTCTATGCGGAGCTGCACCACATTTTATACTTCACAGTTTTAGTAAATCATCCCCCAAAGTATCAATGACGGAACTCGGCTACATTGTTGCGGATGCACCAATACAACGACTGGATCTAGATCTGGAATAAGTCCCATCTTGATGACGAGCCCCCAGGTGGAAGGTCCCTGGCTCGTAGACGGTTGTACACAACACACCAACACAACTCCCCGTCAGGTGCTGACCTGTGAAGTAGCGAAGCTGTTAAGGGAAACGATCGATCCTTCCGTCCCGCCACAATACGCTCACGTGAGTGGACAATACAGCGCAAACAATCCAAGGTTCAGAACGGAGGAGGCATTGATACATTCATCGGCAAATATTTGCCGACATCCATACATGGTGACGGTATTTAACCCTAAGGCGGAGGCAATGCTATGGCTCTGGGTTGATAAGGGGTTAACGCCGCCTGTCAGGGGGGGGGGGGCATTTCATGCAACTGGAGCAGGTCGCGACTCTTCGCCAATATCTTCGAAGCACCACCCCGGTGCAGGAAAAGTCGTGCAGGAGGAGCGCCCAGAGAGCGACGACCGGCCAGGAATTCCCTTCAGGTGAAGTGACGAGCGGCGCACACCTTCTGTAAATTCCTACGAATATTCCAGCTGTGCGTCCGCGATCCGGAGGGCGCGAGGCAGGCGAGGTAAAATAATGAGCGGTGAAGTCTGCATGAGACAGGACTTTTATTATACCGGACCCCCCCCCAGACCACCTGGGAGCCCCCCCAACGCGACTCGCAGACGTGGATGTCATCTGACTTACCTTGCTGGTCTGCCTTCACTTGTAAGCAGACGGATGATTCTCTGACCCACCCCATGGCATGCTCTGGGATAGAAGGACTTGTGCTGATCCTATCCTCTTCTCAGCTGACAAGCATTGCTCCCACCTCCTGGGGAGAGAGGAGGGGAGGGGGGGGGGTGGCCGCCCTGCGTTCTGCATTCACACCATCTCAGCGTTTCACAGGCTGGAAGATAAAAAGAAGATATTTTCCTCCGATACATGAAAGACTTCCAGTGATACAAAGTATCCAATGATCAGTGTTGCCAGCCGTCCGTATTTTTACAGACAGTTCGTAAAAACAGTCACTTTTTCCTCCGTTCGTAAATGTCCGTGGTTGCGGGAATGTGCCAGTAAAAATAGCCGAGATCAGTTCGGCTTGAAACTGCGCGTGGAGATTGGAGGCAGGGGGTGATGGTGGCTGCGGTGGCACCGCAGAGGGGGAGATTGGAGGCAGGGGGCAATAGAGGCAGGGGGAGAATGGAGGCAGGGGGTGTTAGTGGCAGGGGGTGTTGGCGGCACCACAGAGGGGGATGGTGGCACCGCAGAGGGTGGGGGATGGAGACAGGGGTTGATGGTGGCACCGCAAAGGGGGGATGGAGGCAGGCGGAGATTGGAGGCAGGGGGTGATGGTGGCTGCAGTGGCACCGCAGAGGGGAAGAATGGAGGCAGGGGGCAATAGAGGCAGGGGGTGTTAGTGGCAGGGGGTGTTGGCAGCACCACAGAGGGGGATGGTGGCACCGCAGAGGGTGGGGGATGGAGACGGGGGTTGATGGTGGCACCGCAAAGGGGGGATGGAGGCAGGCGGAGATTGGAGGCAGGGGGTGTTAGTGGCAGGGGGTGTTGGTGGCACCATAGAGGGGGATGGTGGCACCGCAGAGGGTAGGGGATGGAGACGGGGGTTATTGGTGGCACCGCAGAGGGGGATGGAGGCAGAGGGAGATTGTGGCACCACAGAGGGGGATGGAGGCAGGGGGTGATTGGAGGCAGAGGGAGATTGTGGCACCACAGAGGGGGGTGGAGGCAGGGGGTGTTGGTGGCACCACAGAGGGGGATGGTGGCCCCGCAGAGGGCGGGGGATGGAGACAGGGGTTGTTGGTGGCAGAGGGGGGTGAAGGCAGGGGGTGATGTGACTAAATAATTTTCCCTTATTATATCGAAAATAACAAAAAAAATGTTTTACCTTAATATCTCACATAAATCACATTGCTATTTGCCCGGCGTACTTGTTTGTGGCCTAAATACTGAAATTTGCACCTAAAAATGTAATTTAGTAACTTTTATGAAATGTCAGTAAAAATGTGGCTGCGCCAGTAAATTTCAATCTGGTAGGTTGGCAATACTGCCAATGATACGTTTGGATTCCTCGCAGTCCTCCTGCATGGAATGATCCGTTCCAGAGATCCATCCGAATCACGAGAAGAGCTTCACTCCTTTCTGCACATGGAAGTCATAAAATACGCAGATCTACGCTGGTTATGCATGTGATGGCACATGGGGCTCATTCACAAGCCGCATAAATGCGATCGGAATTTCCACCAAGAAAAATTTGAGAGCTGGTTCTTAATTTTTTCCGACAAAAAAAAATCCAATCAGAAATTCCGACCGTCTGTAGCAATTCTAATGCACAAAATTCCGATGCATGCTCAGAAGCATCGAACTTCATTTTCTCGGTTCATCGTAGTGTTGTATACGTCACCGCGTTCTTGACGGTCAAAAGTTCAGAGAACTTTTGTGTGAGCGTGTGTATGCAAGCCAAGCTTGAATCAGGACCTCGTTCTTCCTGATGAGGACCCCTCTAGTGATATAAAGACCTATATAGAGGAATCAGGACCTCCTTCCTCCTGATGAAGACCCCTCTAGTGATATAAAGATCTATATAGAGGAATCAGGACCCCCTTTCTCCTGCTGGTGACCCCTCTAGTGATATAAAGATCTATATAGAGGAATCAGGACCTCCTTCCTCCTGCTGGTGACCCCTCTAGTGATATAAAGATCTATATAGAGGAATCAGGACCCCCTTCCTCCTGCTGGTGACCCCTCTAGTGATATAAAGATCTATATAGAGGAATCAGGACCCCCTTCCTCCTGCTGGTGACCCCTCTAGTGATATAAAGATCTATATAGAGGAATCAGGACCTCCTTCCCCCTGCTGGTGACCCCTCTAGTGATATAAAGATCTATATAGAGGAATCAGGACCCCCTTCCTCCTGCTGGTGACCCCTCTAGTGATATAAAGATCTATATAAAGGAATCAGGACCTCCTTCCTCCTGATGAAGACCCCTCTAGAGATATAAAGATCTATATAGAGGAATCAGGACCCCCTTTCTCCTGCTGGTGACCCCTCTAGTGATATAAAGATCTATATAGAAGAATCAGGACCCCCTTTCTCCTGCTGGTGACCCCTCTAGTGATATAAATATCTATATAGAGGGATCAGGACCTCCTTCCTCCTGCTGGTGACCCCTCTAGTGATATAAAGATCTATATAAAGGAATCAGGACCTCCTTCCTCCTGATGAAGACCCCTCTAGTGATATAAAGATCTATATAGAGGAATCAGGACCCCCTTTCTCCTGCTGGTGACCCCTCTAGTGATATAAAGATCTATATAGAAGAATCAGGACCCCCTTTCTCCTGCTGGTGACCCCTCTAGTGATATAAATATCTATATAGAGGGATCAGGACCTCCTTCCTCCTGCTGGTGACCCCTCTAGTGATATAAAGATCTATATAGAGGAATCAGGTCCTCCTTCCTCCTGCTGGTGACCCCTCTAGTGATATAAAGATCTATATAGAGGAATCAGGACCCCCTTTCTCCTGCTGGTGACCCCTCTAGTGATATAAAGATCTATATAGAAGAATCAGGACCCCCTTTCTCCTGCTGGTGACCCCTCTAGTGATATAAATATCTATATAGAGGGATCAGGACCTCCTTCCTCCTGCTGGTGACCCCTCTAGTGATATAAAGATCTATATAGAGGGATCAGGACCTCTGTGGTGTGAACTGGCCCTGAGCGTTCCGTCACCTGAGGCAAAACTCCTGTCACTCAAAAAAGTGCATGAGCTTCTTTTTGGCCGATTGGGTCTCATGGACTTCAATGGGAATGCCTGAAAATGTGCGACATTACGAGCATTTTACAAGTGTTTTGTTGTAAGTTTTCTGCTCAAACAGCAGCTCTCCGCCCCCCAATCTCCTCCCTCTTGTACTTCCTATTGGTTAAAAACAAAAATACCTGAAGCTCTCACGTTTTTGAAAGGTGTTTGTTTGGGCGTTGTTGAGTGTTTTTGTACAGCGTTTTTTATTAGCCAATAGAGAAAAATGTCACCTGTTTCATCATTTGTTGCTGTGTTTTTCAGCTTTTCATCCACTTTTATTAATTATTTAATTATTATTATTACTTTTTTTTTTCATTTTATTTTTGTAAAGGGTTAGGAGTTAAAGCGGATCTCCACCCTAAAGTGAAGATCCGCTGATCGGAACCCTCCCCCCCCCTCCGGTGTCACATTTGACACCTTTCAGGGGGGAGGGGGGTGCAGATACCTGTCTAAAGACAGGTATCTGCACCCACTTCCGGCCCGCAGTCTCGGGCAAAAGACGGGCTTTTCCCGTTGTATGCTGGGAACTCTCGGCTCCCAGCACACAGCGGGAGCCAATCGCGGGCACAGCGCGACTCGCGCATGCGCCGTAGGGAAACGGGCAGTGAAGCCGGAGCGCTTCACTTCCTGGTTCCCTCGCCGTGGATGGAGGGGGGAGCAGCAGGGTGACGAGCGATCGCTCATCCTCTGCTGCGGACGCCGCTGGACTCCAGGACAGGTAAGTGTCCTAATATTAAAAGTCAGCAGCTGCAGTATTTGTTGCTGCTGGCTTTTAATATTTTTTTTTGGTGAACCATCCGCTTTAAAGGTAAAGGTTTAATTAACCACTTAAGGACCTGCTCATGTATACGTCCTTTTTTTAAAGATGGATATCTTGGTAACGGCAGCAGCTGCTGCCACAACCGGGGTATCCATCTTTAACATGAGCGGTCCTTTAAATGATAACGGCGGTCTCCGCGACGGATTCGCCGCGAGATCGCCGTTATCGGCGGCGGGAGAGGGCCCGGGAGAACGGCGCCTCCCGCCGTTCTCGCGCGCCCTCCGCCGCTTACCGGAGCCGTCGGTAGCGGCGGAGGCGATCGGGTCCTTCGCCTGGCTGTGTGGGGATGCGAGTGAGGGGAAGATTGCCCCCACCAGTCCCCATAGCTCTGCAGGGCGGAAGTGACGTCAAAACGTCAGTCCCGCCCATGCGTCTTAAAGAAACTTTTTTTTTTTTGACAACATTTCATTTTTTTTGCATTTAAGCTTAAATATGAGATGTGAGGTCTTTTTGACCCCAGATCTCATATATAAGAGGACCTGTCATGCTTTTTTCTAATACAAGGGATGTTTACATTCCTTGTAATGGGAATAAAAGTGATCAAATTATTTATTTATTTATTTTTCAGTGTAAAAAATAATATAATAATTAAAAATAAATAAGAAAACATTTTTTTTTTTTTAAACCGTCCCGGCCCGACAAGCTCGCTCGCAGAAGCGAACGCATACGTGAGTAGCGCCCGCATATGAAAACGGTGTCCAAACCACACAAGTGAGGTATCTCCGTGATCGTTAGAGCGAGAGCAATAATTCTAGCCCTAGACCTCCTCTGTAGCTCAAAAGATGCAACCTATAGAATTTTTTAAACGTCGCCTATCGAGATTTTTAAGGGTAAAAGTTTGACGCCATGCCACGAGCGGGCGCAATTTTTAAGCGTGACATGTTGGGTATCATTTTACTCGGCGTAACATTATCTTTCAAAATATATAAAAAAATTGGGACAAATTTATTGTTGTCTTATTTTTTAATTCAAAAAAGTGTTTTTATTTCCAAAAAAAGTGCGCTTGTAAGACCGCTGAGCAAATACGGTGTGACAAAAAGTATTGCAATGACCGCCATTTTATTCTTTAGGGTGTTAGAAAAAAATACATAATGTTTGGGGGTTTTAAGTAATTTTCTAGCAAAAAAAAATGTTTTAGTCTTGCAAACACCGAATCTGAAAAACACCCAAGGTCTTTAAGTGGTTATTTAATGTATTTTAGGGGTCAGAATTAGGGGGTCAACATTAGGGATGGGGGTTGGGATTAGGGGTTAATAATGTTAGAGATTAGGGTTTGGGGTTAATGTTAGGTGTTAGGATTAAGGGTTAATATTAGGGTTAGGAATAGGTTTGGGGGTTCATATTAGGGTTAGGGGTTAAAATTAGGGTGAGGGGGTTAGGATTAGGGTTAGGCGTTAATAGTAGGGTTAGGGAAGGATTAGGGTTAGGGGTTAATATTAGGGTTAGGATTAGGGGTTATTATTAGAGTTAGGATTAGGGTTAATATTAGGGATAGAGGTTCGGATTAGGCGTTAATATTGGGGTTAAGATTAGGGTTTAGGGTTAGGTGTTAATATTATAATTAGGTTTTAGGATTAGTGTTTAGGATTAGGGGTTAATATTAGGGTTAGGGTTTAATATTAGGGTTAGGGGTTAATATTTATGTTAGGTGCTAAGATTAGGGTTAAAATTAGGGTTAGGGGTAAATATTAGGGTTGAAGTTGGGATTAGGGGTTAATAATGTTAGAGATTAGGGTTATGGTTTAATATTAGGGTTAAGATTGTGGTTAGATGTTAATATTAGGGTGAGGGGTTAGGATTAGGGTTAGGGGTTAAAATTAGGGTTAGGGAAGGGTTAGAATTAAGGGTTAATATTAGGGTTGGATTAGGGTTAGGGGTTAATATTAGGGTTAGGGGTTAGGATTAGGGTTAGGATTTAATATTAGGGTTAATATTAGGGTTAGGGGTTAATATTTGGGTTAGGCGTTAGGATTAGGGTTAGGGGTTAGGATTAAGGTTAGGGGTTAATATTGGGAATATGGGTTAGGAGTTAATATTAGGGTTAGGTGTTAGGATTAGGGTTAGGGGTTAATATTAGGTTTACGATTAGGGTTTAGAGTAGGGGTTAATATTAGAGTTAGGTGTTAGGATTGGGGGGTTAATATTAGGCATAGGCGTTAATATTACGGTTAGGGGTTAAAACTAGGGATAAGGGTTAATATTTGGGTTAGGGTTTAATATTTGGGTTAGGGGTTAATATTAGGGTTAGGGGTTAATATTAGGGTTAGGATTAATATTTGGGTTAGGGGTTAATATTAGGGGTTAATATTAGGGTTAGGGGTTAATATTAGGGTTAGGGTTAATATTTGGGTTAGGGGTTAATATTAGGGGTTAATATTAGGGTTAGGGGTTAATATTAGGGTTAGGATTAATATTTGGGTTAGGGGTTAATATTAGGGTTAGGGTTAATATTTGGGTTAGGGGTTAATATTAGGGTTAGGATTAATATTTGGGTTAGGGGTTAATATTAGGGGTTAATATTAGGGTTAGGGGTTAATATTAGGGTTAGGATTAATATTTGGGTTAGGGGTTAATATTAGGGTTAGGATTAATATTTGGGTTAGGGGTTAATATTAGGGTTAGGATTAATATTTGGGTTAGGGGTTAATATTTGGGTTAGGGTTAATATTTGGGTTAGGGGTTAATATTAGGGTTAGGATTAATATTTGGGTTAGGGGTTAATATTAGGGGTTAATATTAGGGTTAGGGGTTAATATTAGGGTTAATATTCGGGTTAGGGGTTAATATTACGGTTAGGGGTTAAAACTAGGGCTAAGGGTTAATATTAGGGTTGGGGGGTTAATATTAGGGGTTAACTGCAGCACAATGTACGTGTGGTGAAAGCACTGGAAGTGACTGCCCTGGTGTGAACGAGGGCCATTGGAATACATGAGAAGTGTTCTGGATGCATTTTAACCCCCTAAGTTCACATCTATGATGCTGCAGTTGATGTGTTTTTCCTGCCATTTTGCAGCACATTTTTGTACCCGCACTTGTGATGCGTTTTTTGCATGCAGTTTTCATGCATTTTGTGATATATTTTTTTTGCTCTTTAACAAACTGTGAAACGGCTCTTCAATTAGGCAAATTAGGTGGCACAGAGGCCCTTGTGAGTGTGAGGCCTTAGGCGACCACCTAATTAGAGAGCCGCCTCTGAGAAGGAAGATGTGCCCCGGGCGCAGTATCTGCATGTGCACAGGGGAGGGGGGGCACACTGGGAGCTCCAGCAGCAGTGGTGTTTCCTGGGGGGAGGGGAGTTTGGGGTGTCTGATGGGGGAAGTGGTGGGGTGCTGGGGGGAGGGAGTTTCCATCTTCACCCTAGGATGACCACCTGTGTTGTGGTACATGGTGTAGCTCCATTGGGGTGTCATTCATTTAGAAAGGAATGTCAATGCATCTACACTAGTGGTTCTCAACCTCAGTCCTCAAGTACCCCCAACGGGCCATGTTTTCAGGATTTCCTTTACTTTGCACAGCTGCTTTAAATCAAGATCAATGACATGGTATTGATAAGAGCTACTTTATCTAAGGGAAGTTCCCAAAACCGTTCGCCAACCAACCGTATTTTTACGGACAGTTCGTAAAAACGGGCACTTTTCCCCCCGTTCGTAAATGTCCGTGGCTGCGGAAATGTGCCAGTAAAAATGGCAGAGATCGGTTCGGCTTGGAACTGCGCATGGAGATTGGAGGCAGGGGGTGATGGTGGCAGGGGTTGTTGGTGACACGCAGAGGGGGATGGAGGCTGGGGATGATGGAGGCAGGGGGCCTGGGGGAGAATGGAGGCAGAGGGAGATTGTGGCACCGCAGAGGGGGTGAAGGCAGGGGATGTTGGAGGCAGAAGGAGATTGGAGGCAGGGGGAGATTGTGGCACCGCAGAGGGGGATGTAGGCAGGGGGTGTTGGTGGTAGAGGGGGATGGAGGCAGGGGGTGTTGGTGGCAGAGGGGGGTGGAGGCAGGGGGTGTTGGTGGCAGAGGGGGGTGGAGGCAGGGGGTGTTGGTGGCAGAGGGGGGTGGAGGCAGTGGGTGTTGGTGGCAGAGGGGGGTGGAGGCAGGGGGTGTTGGTGGCAGAGGGGGATGGAGGCAGGGGGTGTTGGTGGCAGAGAGGGATGTAGGCAGGGGGTGTTGGTGGTGTTGGTGGCAGGGGGTGATGGTGGCAAAGGGGGATGGTGGCAGGGGGTGTTGGTGGCAGAGGGGGGTGGAGGCAGGGGGTGTTGGTGGCAGAGGGGGGTGGAGGCAGGGGGTGTTGGTGGCAGAGGGGGATGGAGGCAGGGATGTTGGTGGCAGAGGGGGGTGAAGGCAGGGGGTGTTGGTGGCAGAGGGGGGATGGAGGCAGGGGGTGTTGGTGGCAGAGGGGGATGGAGGCAGGGGGTGATGGTGGCAGAGGGGGATGGAGGCAGGGGGTGTTGGTGGCAGAGGGGGGTGGAGGCAGGGGGTGTTGGTGGCAGAGGGGGATGGAGGCAGGGGGTGTTGGTGGCAGAGGGGGATGGAGGCAGGGGGTGTTGGTGGCAGAGGGGGGTGGAGGCAGGGGGTGTTGGTGGCAGAGGGGAGTGGAGGCAGGGGGTGTTGGTGGCAGAGGGGGATGGAGGCAGGGGTGTTGGTGGCAGAGGGGGGTGGAGGCAGGGGGTGTTGGTGGCAGAGGGGGGTGGAGGCAGGGGGTGTTGGTGGCAGAGGGGGATGGAGGCAGGGGGTGTTGGTGGCAGAGGGGGGTGGAGGCAGGGGGTGTTGGTGGCAGAGGGGGGTGAAGGCAGGGGGTGTTGGTGGCAGAGGGGGATGGAGGCAGGGGGTGATGTGACTAAATAATTTGCCCTTATTATATCGAAAATAACTAAAATATGATTTTTTACCTTAATATCTACCTTAAATCACATTGCTATTTGCCTAGCATACTTCTTTGTAGCCTAAATACTGAAAATTGCACCTAAATATGTAATTCAGTAACTTTTGTGAAATGCCAGTAAAAACTTTCAATCTGGTAGGTTGGCAACACTGTGTTGGGGGTACTTGGGGACTGAGGTTCAGAACCGCTGGTCTACACGATGCTTGTGGTGGAGAACCCGCTGAGTGAACATCGTAATTCTTACACTTTGTTTATTTAAAATCTATTAAAGCCGAGTGGATCGGAGAATAGAAAGGTCACAGATCTTCATCACTGGACTGTCCTGGAGCTGCACCTGACAGCCATTCGTCTGAAGAGCTAACACTTTTACTGGAAGCTGTTCGCACATATTACGCTTTTATTGCTTCTAAGTGCAAAGCTTTCTCACGGCCTTTCATAGTGTCATTAATTCACTTGACTAATGACATCCACGTCCCCCCCCCCCCCACACCTCCCAACCATTCCTAACACACAACCAGTAAAGCAGAGTACAGCTTCACCCAACCTCTCCTGTGCCTTACCTCCCCAACCCCACCAACCCCCCCAACCCCATCCATCACCTTACAACTCAGGACCATCCCACCCAGAAGCTGCAAACCTCCAACTCCCCGACCCTCCGATATTCTCCCGTTCTTACAGAATTCATCCAGGCGGAGTGAGACACTTTCTATTGTTGAAGTTGCTAAATAAGTACAATTAAAAATCTCAGCTCATTCACTGGAGGCTTAAATGTTCCTTTCATATTCCTTATCACAAACCAACCACCATCTCTTTTCATATACCCTACCACCAACCAACCACCATATCCCTATCAACCAATGATGTTATCGGTTGTTAGGACGCCAGCGGCTGGAAGGTTGTAATAGTGCAACCTGTGGGTTTGTGTAACTGAAGGGCAGGCTTGATCCACTCTTGGGCTTGTATGCAATTTTTGGGCAGTTTTAAGGCATTTTTCCTGAAGGAATCGGTAAGCACCTTGGTTTAAAAAGGCTGGGTTAGATGGGCAGTGTGTGTGGGGTGGTTTACAAACATTGCTACTCATAATGTGTCTGTATAAATCTCTCTGTAGCAAACCCCTGAGGGAGCTGCTTTTGTTTGTTCAGTCCGTTACTCTGCCTTTCAACCCCAATGAACTGTCCCAGTCCCTCTGGCACACCTAGCAATGTGATTCATGGAATAACTCACCAGGAATACACAACACAGGTCTTCTTGTAGTTTACTTGAAGAAAAGTAAAATTCAGGTTAACATTAGTCAGCCAGGACCTGTGTAAGTACCCAGGACTTAGTTGAAACAGTTTAAAGAAAACAGTCAGGTACACTATGCAAACAACAAAAGCAATAGGTAACAATATGTACAGATTAAATAGACTCCCTTTAGTGTGTGGCTAAAGGGGAACCCCAGGCCGGCCTACGATACCTCTAGTACACATCCAGTGAAATAATCTCAATGGTGTGTCCCCTTTAAGAGCAACCGCGGCAATGTCCGGGAAGCAAAGCCTTGCGTTTTATTATCTTCACCGGCAATGTAGGAGCTCTGTGGGCAATATTTGGATGTGGTATTCTATGAAAAACATTAAAGGTTCCTAGGCAAAGCCCCCTCACCAAATCCTGTACACAGCAGTCCTCCCCTAAACGCTCGATCTTAGATGCTGGTGTGTCGTAGTGACATTCAGTCATTGAGCTGTTACAGGGTGTCCTTCTTTAGTATAGAGAGTCTGTTCCTCTGGGCTGGAGCTGCATGAACAATCTGTTCCTCTGGGCTGGAGCTGCATGAACAATCTGTTCCTCTGGGCTGGAGCTGCATGAACAATCTGTTCCTCTGGGCTGGAGCTGCATGAACAATCTGTTCCTCTGGGCTGGAGCTGCATGAACAATCTGCTCCTCTGGGCTGGAGCTGCATGAACAATCCGTTCCTCTGGGCTGGAGCTGCATGAACAATCTGTTCCTCTGGGCTGGAGCTGCATGAACAATCTGTTCCTCTGGGCTGGAGCTGCATGAACAATCTGTTCCTCTGGGCTGGAGCTGCATGAACAATCTGCTCCTCTGGGCTGGAGCTGCATGAACAATCTGTTCCTCTGGGCTGGAGCTGCATGAACAATCTGCTCCTCTGGGCTGGAGCTGCATGAACAATCCGTTCCTCTGGGCTGGAGTTGCAGGCTGTGTGCCCCTTGGTAGGCTGCGACTCCACACACACATAGAATTCAGATGCTCTCCTGATGGAGTGCATGCAAAAAGAGGCTATGGCCTAGTTCCTCTGGCTTTTTATCTCCTCCCCCACAGTCCTTTGCTGCTGTCTCATGATTGGCTCAGGCTCTTTCAATAGGGAGTTTACAGACAACCTCCAATAGGGAGTTTCCAAACAGCAGTTCTGAGTGTCTGTGTGTGAAGAGAGAAAGGCCACGCTGCTGCAGCTGACAGCCGTCCCCTAATAGATTATATCAGTCCGAAGAAGTACCTGCTACATCTCTAAAGCACAAACCAAGGAAGAAGAAAAAAGAAAGCCGGGCCAGAGGCGGCTCTAGGCTTTGTGAGGCCTTAAACAAAACTTAGACAAGAGGCCGCACTCACTCTCATAATGGGAAAAATAAAGGGGGCCGGAGGAAAAAAGAAAGAAGTAAAGAAAGAAGGAAAGACAGCGGTATAGAGAAAGAAATAAAGATAGAAAGAAAGGGGGATGGAGGGAGAACAGAAGAAGAAAATAAGGAAATAAAGAAAGAAAGAAAGAAAGAGAGGGGGATGAAGGAAGAAAGTAAGAAAAAAAGAAAGAGAGGGGAATAGAGCCAGAAAGATGGTAGGAAAGAAAGAGAGGGGTGGAGGAAGAAAGAAAAAAAAAGAAAGAGGGGGATGGAGGAAGAAAGTAAGAAAAAATAAAGAGATGGGAATGGAGCCAGAAAGAAAGAGAGGGGGTGGAGGAAGAAGGAAAAAAAGAAAGAAAGAAAGAGAGGGGAATGGATGGAGAAAAAATGAAAGAAAGAAATAAAGAAAGAGAGGGGGGTGGAGGGAGAACGGAAGAAGAAAATAAAGAAGGAAACAAAAAAAAGAAAGAAAGAAAGAAAGGGGGGGATGGATAAATTAAATAGGAAAGAAAGAAAGAAAGAAAGAGAGGGGGATGAAGGAAAAAAAAGGGGGAAAGAGAAGGGAATAGAGCCAGAAAGAAAGATGGAAGGAAAGAAAGAAAGAAAGAAAGAGAGGGGAATGGATGGAGAAAAAAATGAAAGAAAGAAATAAAGAAAGAGAGGGGGATGGATAAATTAAAAAGGAAATAAAAAAAGAAAGAGAGGGGAATAGAGCCAGAAAGAAAGATGGAAGGAAAGAAAGAGAGGGGGATGGATGGATTAAAAAGGAAAGAAAGAAAGAGTGGGGGAAGAAGGAAGAAAGTAAGAAAAAAAGAAAGAGAGGGGAATAGAGCCAGAAAGATGGTAGGAAAGAAAGAGAGGGGTTGATGAAGAAAGAGAAAAAAAGAAAGAGGGGGATGGAGGAAGAAAGTAAGAAAAAATAAAGAGATGGGAATAGAGCCAGGAAGAAAGAGAGGGGGTGGAGGAAGAAGGAAAAAAAGAAAGAAAGAAAGAGAGGGGAATGGATGGAGAAAAAAAATGAAAGAAAAAAATAAAGAAAAAGACGGAGATGGAGGGAGAACGGAAGAAGAAAATAAAGAAGGAAAGAAAGAAAGAAAGATAGAAAGAAAAAAAGAAAGAGAGGGGGATGAAGGAAAAAAAAAGTAAGAAAAAAAGAAAAAGAGGGGAATAGAGCCAGAAAGAAAGATGGAAGGAAAGAAAGAGAGGGGTGGAAGAAGAACAAAAAAAAAGAAAGAGAGGGGGATGGAGGGAGAACGGATGAAGAAAATAAAGAAGGAAAGAAAGAAAGAAAGAAAGCAAGAGAGGGGGATGAAGGAAAAAAAAAGTAAGAAAAAAAGAAAGAGAGGGGAATAGAGCCAGAAAGAAAGATGGAAGGAAAGAATAAGAGGGGTGGAGGAAGAAATAAAGAAAGAGAGGGGGATGGAGGAAGAAAGAAAGTAAGGAAAAAAGTAATAGATGGGAATGGAGCCAGAAAGAAAGATGGAAGGAAAGAAAGAGAGGGGATGGAGGAAGAAGGAAAGAAAGAAAGAAATAAAGAAAGAAAGGGAGAAGGATGCAGGAAGAAGGGATGGAAGGGCACCTCTACATGTGTACAGTGTACTCACTGGGAAGCAGGAGGAACTGGATGGATGGATGAGGCTCCATCTTTCCTTTCCATTTGCTGGGCTTGAGCTTGAATCTTCCCGCCCACACACCCCCTTCTCTTAGACCGAATAGAGAACACTGTCGGTAGACACAGGAGAAGAGGGCAGGAGGAACAGAACCTCTCTCCCCTCTCCTGCCTGGCTCTGTGGGAAGCAGGAGGAGGAAGGAGATGATTCAGAACTGGATCTCCCTGGCTGTGAGTGAGCAGACTCGGGACTGTGCTGATGGTGGGGGATCTCTGCTACTAGAAGAAACGGCTCTTTAATTAGGTAAACTAGGTGACCGCGAGGCCCTTTTGAGTGCAAGGCCTTTGGCGACCGCCTAATTAGAGCGTCGCCCCTGAACCTGGCTTAGTCCAGGAAGAGATAAATCCATACATTTCTATCTTCTGGTGGATTATAATCTGCTAGATCTTCTTTGAGCTCATCACTGGATTTCCTTCACTCACTGGCAATGAAGGTGTTTTCATGGGAAGTTTTTCCGAATCTGACACCAGGAGTTTCCAGCAATGTATTTTTGGCACTAACATTGTGTACACAGATACCAAAACGTATCCCGAGCCCAAGAAGTAGCACAGCAATCCGATAGCAGAGATGTTAGATAATAGTAAGAAGAACATCCTGAAATTGTATCCACCAATTCGATTTCATGCTTGAGTGGTGGCCCAAAGTTATAAAGGCGGATCTGTCATCAGATATCTATTTCTTGATAAGTGCAGCATGGTAAGTAATGTATCAGGTCTTTATTACGGTACCTCTAAAAAAAGACATCACAGTACTCCCCCTGGCGGTGTTGTTCAGACATCATCTGGGGTTCCCATCCACGTCCTGGACTGAGATACCGGCTCAGAGACGATGTAACAATGTAAATCCCGATGCCCGTGCAGTCATTGGCTGTGTCCCCCCCCCCCCCCCCCAAAAAAAAAAAACAGATCAGCTTCTTGTGACTTGCTACAAAGTTACAACGTTGCAGTCCGATCACTTGGGGGGGGGGGGGGACTGGGGAAATGCTCTCTCTTGCCTGCAGCAGACTGATGACATCATCTCAGCCTAGGCAAAGTCACTGACTGCTTTGAAGGATGGATTATTTTATTTTTTTATGAAGAAAATAACAGATTTTCTGAAAAATTGTACTGTTGCTGTAAATTGTGACATTGGGGGTTATTTACGGAAGGCAAATCCACTTTGCACTACAAGTGCAAAGTGCATTTGAAATTACACTGGAAGAAGTGCAGTCGCTGTAGATCTGAAATGAGGGGAAGCTCTGCTGATTTTATCATCCAATCATGTGCAAGCTAACATGCTGTTTTTTTATCTTCCTTGCACGTCCCCATCGGATCTACAGCAACTGCACTTCCAAGTGCACTTTGCACTTGTAGTGCAAAGTTGATTTTCCGTTGTTCTCCTATAAACATTTGTTCAAATTTTAGTTCTATTTATAAAGATATCTCTATGTTTGGTGTAATGTATGTATTTAATTGATAATATTGTAACAATTTGTACTTATGTTCTAGGATATAAGGATTATTACTTCCTCCTGGCCCCCTTAAAGAACTAACAGGAATGAAAAAATGGGAAAAGGGAATAGAAAAAAACAATATCAGAGGCTGAATGGTAAAAAAAAATTACAATAATTCATAATACAGCTATAGCGAATAAATATCAAGAACGGAACTATAAAATAGCTATGAGAAGGTATTGGAGCCCCGTAGCATTAAATAAAATAAATTAAGGTCAAATAGAAATGCGTTGGAAAAGTAAAACTGAAAGAGGAATATATATGGTATGAATGTGCCATGGTGAGAAAGTTCTGGGAAATAGTTTATGAAATATATCAGAAGGTATCGGGAATAGAGAGGAGTCTAAATTTGGATACCTCACTATTATGTTTGATGCCAGAATCAATAAAGAATATTAAGAACAGGAGCGGTGCGTCCATAGGGACGCCGGAGCGCCGCCCCCCTCTGGCTCGCTCGCTCACAGCCAGTGGCTGGCTCTCTCACAGCCACTAAAATATACAGATTCATGCATTGTATGAATCTTCGCCACTGCCGCCCACTATTCAGCTGGCCGGACATCGAGCGACGGTCAGCTGAATAACGGCAGCTGGCTGGCTGGCTGTGTGGAAGTGCCTCTGAGAGGCTTTCCGAGTACAGCCCTGAGGCTGTAGTCTGCTTCCTGAAGCTTATCCTCGGGACGTAGCGACGGTGCTTTCCTTGGATAAGAATGACAGGCGTCTCAGCCAATCAGGTAATCTGATTCTGGTAATCAGTAACCTGATTGGCTGAAGCATCATCAAGGGCGGGACGAGGGACATCGAGGGACGTATAAGCCAGAAAGGTAAGTGCCGGGGGGGGGGAATTTTACTGTGGGCGCGGTGGCTACAATTGCGGGGCACAGTGGCGACAATTGCGGGTCACAGTGGCGACAATTGGGGGCACAGTGGCGACAACTGGGGGCACAGTGGCGACAATTGATGGCACAGTGGTGACAATTGATGGCACAGTGGTGACAATTGATGGCACGTTGGCTGCGTTTGATGGCATGGCACAGTGGCTGCGTTTGATGGCATGGCACAGTGACTGTTTGATGGCTTGGCACAGTGCTTGCATTTGATGGCATGGCACAGTGACTGTTTGATGGCTTGGCACAGTGCTTGCATTTGATGGCATGGCACAGTGGTGACAATTGATGGCACAGTGGTGACAATTGATGGCACGGTGGCTGCGTTTGATGGCATGGCACAGTGGTGACGATTGATGGCACAGTGGATGCGTTTGATAGGCACAGTGAGACTGCAATTGTTTTTTTTTTTCGTTTGTGCCCCCCCCAAAAATGTTGAGCACCAGCCGCCACTGTTTAAGAAAGATATTTTTCACCATATGACATGTGCAGCTAGAACAATAATAACATGTAAATGGAGAGATAAAATAAGAGCCCAAAGGTTGAAGACTGGATATGTGAAATGAACGAAAAAGAATATATGGAAAAACAAATAAGAGAAGAAGGATATATTAATAGTCAAATGCCAGTAATATGGCAAAAATAATGGGATGAATTTAGGTTTTCAAAAGGACTGGAAGAATACTTATGATGAATTGAAAACTGGGGAGAATTTGAAGGGGAATCATAAGGGAGAAGGAAAAAGAGTAACATTTTATAAAGGGAAAGGGGGAAGATAGGGAAATGGGGATTTTTTTTTTGTCATTTTATGGGTACGTGGGATGAATGAGGATGAATAGTAATGAAAGTAGAATGGATGTTGTATATATTGTTTTAATGATAATGAGGTTTCTGGAAGACTAATCAGGAATATGTATATCAAATAATAAGTAAGTATAGATATATAATGTAACAGAATCCTGGATAAATGCTAAAACTTTTTGCATTAAAGAAAAAAAAAATACAATAAAGATAAATTGAAAACAAAGTGGATTTGCCTTTCATAAATAACCCCCATTGTCTTTCATTGTGGGGTGTTGTTTTTTTTTTCTTTAAGAAAATCTTACAGCTTTTATTTGCCATTGATGTAGCATAAGTTTACAAGATTGGTGGGTGGAATGAGACGTACATTGGAGGGGCAAGAAAATGACGCCATAACGCAGTGAAGTCCTTTTACGGCTTTCCTCGCGATGGTGAATTATGGGGCTCCAGAACGAGGAGGATCACATGGCATCTCCTGTACGATCTCCGAAGATGAATATTTGATTCTGGGACCTTTACAAACATTTTTAATCACCGTTCCTCGTAAATTTCCATTACAGATGTGACCTTTAGCAGCCCTGGATTTGGAGGTGATACGGCAATATATCTCGCAATACTCAGGGGACTTCCGTGAATACTTATTTGTGAGTTGAAGTCAGATAAATCTCAACATCACAAGACAGCTAAGATGTGACTGGAAGGAAAGACTTTGACTTCTCATGTTAAGGCCGTAACTCACAAAAATAAAATAAAAATTCTGAGCAATGAGCTTGCAGAACACAGAACCAGGGCTCAGAGAATCTGCTTTTCCACGTGACTGTAGAGGGGTGACAGGTCCTCTTAAATGTGACGATGAAGTTGCCATGATTTGGTTTGTGACGAATCGGCATGGGATAGGAATGAGGGCGTGGGCAGAAGGCTGAAAGAAGTCAAAGTCACCACCGGCAGGGTGAGCTGGGCTGCTGAGTCCCTGCTGAAAGGGGGGTGAGGAGATGTAAGCTGATGGTAGGGGGAGCAGGGAGAGCTAAGTTTCTGAGTCACTGCTGGAAGGAGGGAGCATAGACAGCTGAGCTGCTGGTAGGGGGGGGGGGGGAGCAGGGAAAGCTGAGCTGCTGAATTACTACTGGGAGGGATAAGCAGGGAGAATTGAGCTGCTGGTACAGGGAACAGGGAAAGCTAAGCTGCTAAATCACTACTGGGAGGGAGAAGCAGGGAGAGCTGAGCTGCTGAGTCACTACTGGGAGGGAGAAGCAGGGAGAGCCGAGCTGCTGGTATGGGGAGCAGGGAAAGCTGAGCTGCTGAATCACTGCTGGGAGGGGGGCAAAGAGATCTAAGCTGATGGTAGGGGGAGCAGGGAGAGCTGCATTTCTGAGTCACTGCTGGAAGAAGGGAGCATAGACAGCTGAGCTGCTGGTAGGGGGACCAGGGAAAGCTGAGCTGTTATGTCACTGCTGGGTGGGAGAAGCAGTGAGAGCTGATCTGCTGGTAGGGGGAGCAGGGAAAGCTGAGCTGCTGAATCACTACTGGGAGAGAGAAGCAGGGAGAGCTGAGCTGCTGGTATGGAGAGCAGGGAAAGCTGATCTGCAAAATCACTACTGGGAGGGAGAAGCAGGGAGAGCTGAGCTATTGGTATGGAGAGCAGGGAAAGCTGATCTGCTAAATCACTACTGGGAGGGAGAAGCAGGGAGAGCTGAGCTGCTGGTATGGAGAGCAGGGAAAGCTGATCTGCTAAATCACTACTGGGAGGGAGAAGCAGGGAGAGCTGAGCTATTGGTATGGAGAGCAGGGAAAGCTGAGCTGCTGAATCACTTCTGGGAGGGAGAAGCGGGGAGAGCTGGGCTGCTGGTAGGGGGAGCAGGCAAAGCTAAGCTGCTAAATCACTGCTGAGAGGGGGTAAAGGGATCTAAGCTGATGGTAGGGGGAGCAGGGAGAGCTGCGTTTCTGAGTCACTGCTGGAAGGAGAGAGCATAGACAGTTGAGCTGCCAGTAGGTAGAGCAGGGAAAGCTGAACTGCTACGTCACTGCTGGGAGGGAGAAGCAGGGAGGGCTGAGCTGCTGAATCACAGCTGTACACATGGGCTGAAAGTCGGCCGATTCAGCTGATGTTCAGCCCTGTGTACCCTGCTTTAGCGCCTATTTGACAATAGTGATAGACAGGGAGTCTTTTCATGAATGTAGATCAACAACATTTTATGGAACCAGTAAAAGTTGGATGTTAGGGAAGATGCTGTAGAGCAGAGGTGGTCAAACTAAAATAGCCTCAAGTGTGGTCCTTGACATCAGCAAAGGGCTCCACATGAATGCAATCCTGCAAAAGCTGTCAGAGCCTGAAGACATGGCAAAAAGAGATGGCCGGTGACCATAGACATGCTATATGAGTTGTTGGAGACTCAGGAACTTCTTCAGGAGCCAACCACAGACTGGAGACATGTTACATGAGACTGATAGAGATGATTGCAATTACAGCGCCTTTAGAAGTCAATGTTTACCAGTGGCCGTGCGTCCATAGAGGGCACAGGAGCGCCGCCCCCTCTCTCTTCTGCACCGCCACTGAAATACAATACAAAGATTCATGCATTGCACATCATTCATGATGGCACAGTGGCTGCCTTTGGCATTGCACAGTGGTGACAATTAATGGGCACAGTGGCGACAATTGATGGTACAGTGGTGGCTGTGTTTGATGGCATGGCACAGTGGCTGCGTTTGGCATGGCACAGTGGCGACAATTGATGGGCACAGTGGCGACAATTGATGGAACAGTGGTGACAATGGGCACAGTGGCGATAAATGATGGCACAGTGGCTGCATTTGATGGCATGGCACAGTGGCGACAAATGATGGGACAGTGGCTGCGTTTGATGGCACAGTGGCTGCGTTTGATGGGCACAGTGGCTGCGTTTGATGGGCACAGTGGCTGCAATTGTTGAAAAAGGTAAACCAAAACATTAACTACTAGAATACACTCAAAAGAAATGTATTTCACTGGCCTGATAACCAAAATTAGATCACCATCTGCATTGGCCCCAAGAGACACACAGTAGCCCTCACAGGGATGCATGCAGCCTTTGAGTCACAGCTTGGGCACCAAGGGTTTAGAACAGGGGTCTCCAAACTTTCTAAACAAAGGGCCAGTTTTTACTGTCCTTCAAACTTTAGGGAGGCCGGACTGTGCCCATTGGGAGTAGAAAAGTGTCCGATGTCAGTAGGAAAAAACAATTCCCCATTGTGGGTGTCAGTCGGAGGAGTTGTGCCCCATCACTGGTACAATTGAGCCCCATTGTTGGTGTCATTGGGAGAAATTGTGCCCCATCTTGGTGTCCATCAGAGGAATTGTGCACCATTATTGGTGTCAGTCAGAGGAAATATGCCCCATCGTTGGTGTCATGATGGCAGAAGGTCTTTGCCAGTAAGTTACGCTGGGACCATGTGTTGGAGGAAGAAGGTTCTAAGCCAGGATGTGCCCAACCAGTGGCCCGGGGGACACATGTGGCCCACGGAGCCCTCTGATTTGGCCCGCGACTTTCCCCTCTGTGGTGGGCAGGTTGGCATAAGTCGATGCTTTGTGTATAGCGCCAACTCCTGTCACAGGCGGAGTGATATCAAATTCTCTATAGAAAGCTCTATAGTATAAAAGCAGATTTAGGCCCCTTTGACATGGTTAGTCTGACCCAATCAGACCCTCCGTTCACCTCCTATTGAGCCAAAGATGTAAAACGGACTTGTGGCCGTCTACAAAAAAAAAACAGAAGGGGGATCCATCCCCTTCCATCTGGGCAGATCGGAGGGCCAATAGAGTAGAGTGGGCTGTGTCCCTGTCTGCTCTGCATATGCAGAGCGGACATCAGCCTGTCATCTGCCTGCTCCGCTTATTGTGGCCCGTGACCAATTACCAAGTCGCTTAAGTAGCCCTTGCTCTTCAAAAGGTTGGGCACCCTTGCGTTTAAGCTAAGAACCCATACAGGAAGGTTCCTACATGAAATAGGCTGAAATAGTCTGCCCCAGGTGTCCTGGTAGATGTGAGGCTCCCGGAGACGGCAGCTCAGCATAGGACTGAACTGTGAATAAATTCCTTCTTTGGATCCTTGAGGGACGTAGGACATGTAGTAACCTTCAGCTTTAAAAAAGGCCCTTTTGTTGGTTATACAAGCTTCACTTTTGTTCCCATACACCAAACTGATGATGGCCAACAATCCCGAGACCATGGGGTGCAGTTTGTAATAAGTTTCTCTGTCATATTAGGCTGTACCTGTATTATAACCCACTGGTCCTGGAAGTACACTTGGCTCGGGCAAAATAGAATGACTTGTGTGGCCCCCCCCCCCCCCCCATTACGAAAAAATGAAGATTTATCATTGGGATCGGGATTTGCGGTGAAGACACCTTTTGCTTTAGGACTCTTACCAAAAACTTTTACCAGCATGGTGAGCAGATTTGAGTTTATTGCCTCCGGTTTTGTCTTGCGGTAAAGACTGTGGAAACCCTTCCCATGTTGTCCTTGTCTTCTCCTGACCCCGCTCCCCCTGCTCCCCCCCCCCCGTATCATCATTACATCACATCAACAGCAAGGTTTTCCCTTGTTGGGACTCAAGAACATAAACCAGAGAAAAAAAAAACAGATTATGATACTTATTATAGAAAGACTCGCAGTGAAAGGACTGGGGAACATCTTCTCTCTCCATTCCTCCGAGGCTCGTAAGACTAAATTCTTGTAAAGATTTGAATTCCTGAGCTGTTTGCTATGAAAAAGACAGACTAGTGCCTCTGCTCTGTTATATAAAGATCCAACTTCAAGCAGCTGCGAGGGCCAACATAAACACAGCTTGCCGTTATGGTCTGAGCAGGTGGAGGCCAAGGGGGGCTTTAACCCCTCAGGACAAGCAGGAAAGAAAGTCGGCACATTGGGTCATACCTCTGCTGTTCAGTAGAGGAATGAAAAGATACTTCAGAAGTACCGTATATACTCGAGTATAAGCCGAGGCGCCTAATTTTACCACAAAAAATGGGAAAACCTATTGACTCGAGTATAAGCCTAGGGTGAGAATGCAGCAGCTACTGTATGCTGAAAAGAGGGTCAACAATGCCCAACAATGTAACCTTACTGTGCCCATTGCAGCCTTCCTGTGCCCATTGCAGCCTTACTGTGCCCATTCTCACTGTGCCCATTGTAGCCTTACTGTGCCCATTCTCACTGTGCCCATTGCAGCCTTACTGTGCCCATTGCAGCCTTACTGTGCCCATTCTCACTGTGCCCATTGTAGCCTTACTGTGCCCATTGCAGCTCTACTGTGCCCATTCTCACTGTGCCCATTGCAGCCTTACTGTGCCCATTGCAGCTCTACTGTGCCCATTGCAGCCTTACTGTGCCCATTGCAGCTCTACTGTGCCCATTGCAGCCTTACTGTGCCCATTCTCACTGTGCCCATTGCAGCCTTACTGTGCCCATTGCAGCCTTACTGTGCCCATTGCAGCCTTAGGGCCAGATTCTCTAAAAATCCGCGGTGGCGTACCCTAAGCCATTTACACTACGCCGCCGCAACTTACTGGAGCAAGTGTCGTATTCTCCAAGCACTTGCTCCGTAGTTTGCGGCGGCGTAGTGTAAAAGGCCCAGCGTATCCCCGCGTAATTCAAAGGGGGTGGCTTGTATTTAAATTAAGCTCGCCCCCGCGCCGGCCAGCGAAGCAATTACATCTAAGATCCGACGGTGTAAGTGTCTTACACCTGTCGGATCTACGCCGTATCTATGCGTAAGTGATTCTAGGAATCAGACGCATAGATACTCGGGCCAAAAAACAGAGATACGACGGTGTTTCTTGCGATACACCGTCGTATCTCTTTTGAGAATCTGGCCCTTAGTGTGCCCATTCTTACTGTGCCCATTCTCACTGTGCCCATTGCAGCCTCAGTGTACCTGTATTCTTGCATTCTTCCATTTTTCAAAAGTCGCGGCTTCCTCCTGGTCCCGTTCAATCAGTGTACCTGTCGGGTTGCGGGCGTCCATTTTTGAAAACTCGTGGCTTCCTCCTGGTCCGTGATAAGCGTTTGACATAGTGTTCGGCTACCGCCTATCACGGAGGTCCTCTCATCCTCGGACTCAGTTTCCCAGCAGACACTGTGTTCAGTGTTCCGCCAATCACGGACCTTATTTCATTCTCGGACAAGAGGACGTCCGTGACTGGCGGAACACTGAACACAGTGTCTGCTGGGAAAGTCTGAGGATGAGAGGACCTCCGATGTCAAACGCTTATCACGGACCAGGAGGAAGCCGCGAGTTTTGAAAATTAGGAGAGGCGCTAATTTACTAATTAGGTGACTTCTGAAGGCAATTGGTTGCACTAGATTTTAGTTAGGGGGAGGGTTGTCCCGATACCGAGCATTTGCCTGAGTACTTGTACTCAGGCAAATGCTCCGATGCTTCCCCCGATACCTGGGCAGTCAGGGTGATCAGTGCAGTGGGAGAGTAACAAGCACTGATCACCGCTGTATAGATTTTAAAGTCTGACAGCCGGTCCGTTCCTCCCCCCCCCCCGCGTGCGGCTTTCAGCTGTTTTAGGGAAATCAGCAGTGATCGGTGCTTCTAACTCTCCCACACACGATCACCGCTGACTGTCCCCGTATCCTCCTCCAGTCCCCCTTCATGCTGCTGTCACCCTCGGTTCTGCTGTGTCCTTCTCTGTGCATCTGTCCCCCTCTCTTCTTACCCTGCGTGCTGCTGTCCCCCTCCGTGCATCTGTCAGGATGGAGAGCGGAGGTAGGAGCCGGTAAATCCGGCTCCTTCGTTTTCTGAATGGACAGAGTCATTGATCACTGACTCTGTCCATTCACATAACTGAAACATTGTAACCTCCTGTGATTACGATGTCTCAGTTAATGAATGGAGAGGAGCCGTTGTCTTCTCTCCATTCATTTTCAGTGCAGCTGAGGCTGCTGAGAAAGGGACAGAGGAATCTGTATCCCTTGTCCCTTTCCTTGTCTCAAAGGGGAGATGCCAGAGCTCTGTTAAGACCCCTGATATCTCACCAAAGCCCCCCAACAGGGCTGATAAAAAAATTGCAATAAATAATAAAAAAAATTGTAAATAATAATAATTAAAAAAACCAACAACACACAAGGGATGTTTACATTCCTTGTAATAGGAATAAAAGTGATACATTTTATTTCAGTGTAAAAAATTATAAAATAAATAAAAATAAATAAGAAAACAGAAGCGAACGCATACGTGAGTAGTGCCCGCATATAAAAACGGTGTTCAAACCACACAAGTGAGGTATCGCCGCGATCGTTAGGCCGCGTACACGCGAACGACCGCAGACCGGTTTCATCGGACCAGTTCGATGGTGTGTACGGCCTATCGGACCGTTTTCCATCGGACCAAAGTTTTAAAACTTGCTTTAAAACCTGTCCGATGAAAACCTGTCCGTCAGACATGTTCGATGGTTAGTACACAAAATCATCGGACCAAAAACCCGCGCATGCTCAGAATCAAGTCGACGCATGCTTGGAAGCTTTGAACTTCGTTTTTTCATCACGTCGTTGTGTTCTACGTCACCGCGTTCTAACACTGGGATGTCATTAAAGTTTGTGCGTGTAAAGGCCGGTGTCCCAATACTTTTGGAAATATAGTGTATTTCACCTCCAAAGTTTCCCATTCAGACCACCTTCCACAGGTGTCACACATTTGTTTTGTTTTTTTGTGGATGGGTTTTGCAGACGATGTCATAGGTTGCTCCACTTTTCCAATGGCTTTTGCAAGTTGTCTCCCCTTGTTATAGGCTGCACTTCATTTTTCAGCACCACATGGGACAACCTGGATATCGTTTAACCACTTGGTTACCGGGCACTTAAACCCCCCTCCCACCCAGACCAATTTTCAGCGCTGATGCACTTTGAATGACAATTGCGCGGTCATACAACACTGTACCCAAATGACATTTTTATCAGTTTCCCCCCACAAATAGAGCTTTATTTTGGTTGTATTTGATTACCTCTGCGGTTTTTATTTTTTGTAAAAAAATAAATAAAAAGACTGATTTAAAAAAAAAAAAAAATGTTTTATATTTTGTTATATAATTTGCAAACAGGTAATTTTTCTCCTTCATTGATGTACGCTGATGAGGCTGCACAGAGAGATGACACTGAAGGGCCTTGCTAGGTGGAACTGGTGGGCACTGAGAAGTAGCACTAATAGGTGGCAGTGATATGCACTGATGGGTGGCAGTGATGAGCACTGATGGGTGGCAGTGATGAGCACTGATGGGTGGCAGAGATGAGCACTGATGGGTGGCAGAGATGAGCACTGATGGGTGGCAGAGATGAGCACTGATGGGTGGCAGTGATGAGCACTAATCATCACTGGTAAGTTACAATAATAGGCAGCACTGCTAGGTGGCACTGATTGGCACCAATGGTGGGCATTGATAGGCGGCACTGAGAGGTGACACAGAGAGATGACACTGAAGGGCCTTGCTAGGTGGCACTGAGAAGTAGCACTAATAGGTGGCACTGATGGTTGGCAGTGATATGCACTGATGGGTGGCAGTGATGGGCACTAATGGGTGGCAGTGATGGGCACTGATGGGTGGCAGTGATGAGTACTGATGGGTGGCAGTGATGAGCACTGATCGTCACTAGTAGGTTACAATAATAGGCAGCACTGATTGGCATTGATAGGTGGCACTTGTGGGCATTGATAGGTGGCACTCATGGGTTTTGATATGTGGCACTGTGGACACTGGCAGGGGGTACAGATTGGCACAGATGAGGCAGATGTGCCTCCTTCTTCTTCGGGATGGATGTCCCTTGCAACTAAGCCAGTGATTGGCTTTTTTCTTCTCCTCACGCTGGTAGCCCAATTGCCGGGATCGGCCCCTTACCCGGAACCAGATCTGTGATCACCCGAGTCTCAGTGATTTGGGTGATCACATCGCGCGCCTAGCAGGGGCGCGTGACGGGGAGGATGTCTATTGACGGCCTCCCAGCAATTGGGGTCCGCGCTGTGGCCGTCATTCGGCTATAGCGCGGACCCCTAGTGGTTAAAAGTTAAGACAGTCACTGGCTCTCTGCTCACTGAAGACCAAGAACTGAGCAATCAGCGGTGTTTGATCGCTGTACGGTTTACTCCTAAAGCGTACAGGTTTAGGAGATATTCATTTTGCCTACAGGTAAGCCTTATCAGAGGCCTTATTATAGGCTTACCTGTAGGTAAAAATGACCAGGCGGGCAATACAACCGCTTTAATGGACAGGCCGCCCCTGCTCCAAAGCCACCTTCTGTATGGACCAAGCAGTTGGCTTGAGATCTCCTCTCGATTTTCCCAAGGCATCCTCACCGAAAATCCCAACAACCAGATAATCAGCGCACGCAATGCCCTCGGGATGTGAAGGAAATGAACCGGTAAAGCATTCTCTCCAGTGTACATACACCAGCGATTGCGGCGGCTTTATAGTCCTAATCTGCATCTGGCTCCCGTTGACATGGACGGCGGCCCGCGCGCCTTCAGGAAACACCGCTCCTCCCTGCACTGACCTGGCAACCTGTCCCAGAATTATTCGCTTTCCCATAAATATTTGCCTTAGCAGTCCAAGAGACGGGGATGACTCAGATACGCCTGCATTCATTCAGAAAACAAGAGGTTGATCTTTGCACGCGAGGGAGTGCACCCTATGGTCATTCTCCCAGTGCAGAGAATATTCTCCGTCTTTTTCATTTGTGCCAAATTCCAGTAACGCCTTCCCAATCCACACCCAGCTCAGCACAGCCCCGGGTCTCACATTCCCTGCCAGCGCCGCACACACACACACACGAGGGCCTATGGGCGTGCAAATGAGGATGATACAATAGATATGAACTTGTAACCTCCAAAGAAGAGCAGCATAAAAAACACAAAACACGCTGGAAGTCATCGCAGCACATCTCCGCTCTCTCTTCCGGGATCGGGCTCTGGAAGGCCGAGGCGCTTCTGGTTACAGAGCCCGATGGAGAGGCAAGATCTACAGGAATCACGGAGATGGAGGCAAATCCACTTCTACGTCTTCATTCACAATTCGTTTAGTTCCGAATTAGGTTTTTAACAAATTTGCACAAACTATTTAAAATCCTGAAATTTCAGAATTATTCAATTTCGGAAGTTTTCAATATCGGAATTTTTTAATTTCCGAAACTCTGAATTTCCGAATTTTCAAATTTCCAGAATTTCCCGAAAAAAGCAACATACTTGAGGTGATTTTTGTGAATCAGTACTGCTCGGAATTTAACTAGTTTGTCAAAATGTGTTAAAAATATAGGGCCAGATTCACAAAGCATTTACGTCAGCGTATCTCGAGATACGCCGCGTAAATACCAAGAATAGCCGGCGTATCTTTTTTTGCTCTTCAGAAAAGAAGATATGCCGGCTCTCTTCTAAGATACGAGCGGCGTAATTCGCTTACACCGTCGTATCTTAGTTGCATATTTACGCTGGCCACTAGATGGCGCTTCCGTTGTTTTCCGCGTAAAATATGCAAATGAGCAATTTACGCCGATTCAGAAACGTACTTGCGGCGGTACATCGTATTTTACGTCGTTTGCGTAAGCATTCGAGCGGCGTAAGGTTACCCCTGCTATAGGAGGCGTAGCCAATGTTAAGTATGGACGTCGGGACTGCGTCAAATTGAACGTCGGTTATGTCGTTTGCGTAAATCGTTCGGGAATGGAGCTCGACGTAAGTTACGTTCACGTCGTTTACATTGAGAAAAAGCGACGTGATTTCGCGCATTCGCCGTCCAAAAAAAACGTCAGTTACATGGGGTCATGATTCATTTACATGAATCACGCCCCCACTTCAGACATTTGAATTGCGCGGCCTTACGCCGGGCATTTTACGCTACGCCGCCGCATATTATGGAGCAAGTGCTTTCTGAATAAGGCACTTGCCCATAATATTTGCGGAGGCGTAGCGTAAAGACGAAACGCTACGCCGCCGGAAAGATACGCAAATGTATCTGAATCTGGCCCCTAATTCGTAACTAAACGAATTGTGAATGAAGACGTAGAAGTGGATCTGCCTCCACCCTGCATCACTGCGATTCCTGTACATCTTGCCTCTCCATCGAGCTCTGTAACCAGAAGCCCCTCGGCCTTCCAGAGCCCGATCCCGGAAGAGAGAACGGAGATGTGCTGCGATGACTTCCAGCGTGTTTTGTGTTTTTTACGCACCCGAAAGCTCGTCCATGAAAAATGATATGTTAATGCAAATAAAATAAAAAAAGTATCACGGACAGTACTCAATTTTCTCAGAAAAAAAAACCGAATGAAACGAAAACAAACAAATTTTTCGGCAGTGCTCATGTCTAATTTACACCACGGTCATCATTGTTCATAGGATCACTGCAACAGAGTTACATAGTAGGTGAGGTTGAAAAAAGACACAAGTCCATCAAGTCCCCCCTATGTGTGTGATTATATGTCAGTATTACATTGTATATCCCTGTATGTTGTAGTTAGCTAATAGTTTTTTTTAAACTATCGATGCTTCCCGCTCAGACCACCGCCTGTGGAAGGAAATTCCACATCCTTACCACTCTTAAGCCGTGTACACGATCGGATGGAATCTAATTCGATGGATTTTTTCATCAGATATCCGATGAAGCTGACTTTCATCAGTCTTGCCTACACACCATCGGTTAAAAATCCGATCGTGTCAGAACGCGGTGACGTAAAACACTACGGCGTGCTGAGAAAAATTAAGTTCGATGCTTCCCGTGCATGCGTCGACTTGATTCTGAGCATGCGTGGATTTTTGACCGATGGATTTCCCCACAGATGATCGTTTTTTTTTATCGGGTTTTTAACCATAAGAAAAATTTAAAACAGGTTCTATTTTTTTTCGCCGATGGATAAAAATCCATCAGATTTTCATCAGATGAACAGATCGTGTGTACAGGGCTCAACAGTAAAGAAACCTCCACGTAGTTTAAGGCAGGGCTTTTTTTCAGGGGGAACTTGGGGGAACTCAGTTCCACCACCTTTGGCTTAGACCCTTTGGTGCCTGCTCACCACAATCACTTGTAAACACAGAAGTCTGGTTTCTGTGTTTACAAGTGACAGCTCTGCACTCTGTGTGTAACCCCCCTGAACTCTGCACTCTGTATGTAATGCAATCCTGGTATTTAATGCCCCTTTAAGACTCTTCTACTGTTTGTGAAATCTGAACGGGTCGTGGTTGAGTTCCTGCACCTATTTTCTGAGAAAAAAAAGCTCTGGTTTAAGGTTAAACCTCTCTTCTTCTAATTTTAATGAGTGGCCACGTGTCTTGTTAAACTCCCTTCCACAAACAGTTGTATCCCTATTGTGGGGTCACCAGTACGGTATTTGTAAATTGAAATCATATTCCCCGTCAAGAGTCTCTTCTCCAGAGAGAATACGCTCACAACCTTTCCTCATAACTAATATCCTCCAGATCCTTTATTAGTTTGTTGCCCTTCTTTGTACTCGCACCATTTCCAGTACATTCTTCCCGAGGACTGGTGCCCAGAACTGGATGGCATACTCCAGGTGCGGCCGGACCAGAGTCTTGTAGAGCTGGAAAATTATTGTTTTATCTCTGGAGTTAATCCCCCTTTTTAAAGTGGTTGTAAACCCTGAATATTTTTATTTTTCTTTAAATCACCTGCAAGACAAAGCCATAATAAGCTAGGATGCTCATTATGAGTGTGAGCGAGTGAGTGAGTGAAAAATGTATATAGCGCAACACATGCAAACTGAATCGCCTCAGGGCGCTTGGTATCCATTCCCTACTATCTTTTGCCTTCAGAATAGATGGGTTTTGTGTTTTTTTCTGAAGGCTTGGATTATGCATTACTTACCTTAGATCGAAGCCCCCAAACCCATCCTCGTGTCTCCCTCTGGCCGCTGACATCTCTCCACAAATACCCGGAAGGTTACTTCCGGGTATCTCCACTCCGGCGCTGTGATTGGCCGGAGCGATGAAGACGTCACTCCGCACTTTCGCACGGGAGCCGGCAAACACGGCATTGCCGTTTTTATGAATGGAATTCTCACTGCGGCTGCGCCATTGTCTACGCATCCTGTAGACAACGGTGTATACCTTTTGGCAAATATCTCCTAAACTGTGTAGGTATTGCAAACACCTACAGGTAAGCCTTAAGCTAGGCTTACCTGTAGGTGTAACTTCCTGGGGGGGTTTACAACCACTTTAATGCATGCCAATATTCTGTTTGCTTTGTTAGCAGCAGCTTGGATTGGAATTGCATGCCATTGCTGAGCCTATCCTCTACTACAGGGGTGCTCAACCTTTTGAAGCGCAAGGGCCACTTGAGCAACTTAGTAACTGGTCGCGGGCCACAATCAGCAGAGCGGGGGGATGGCAGGTCCATGTCCGCTGTGCATATGCACAGTGGACATGGACACAACTGGATCGGATTGGGGGTAGGACACTCCAGTTTACATCTGCCACTCCTAAGAGGTGAATGGAGGGTCCAATTTGGTCAGACTGACCGTGTGAAAGGGGCCCATGGCTGCTTTCACACTGATGTGCTGTGGTTTACACGCACCGGGGGTACAACGCAGTGTACCTTTGGCTTTTCTACACTGTGCAATGGACTTCTATTATATTCTGCATGTTTGGTGCACTTTCAGAAAGCTCACAAAACTTGCAAGTAATAACAGATGTCTGTGGCTCAGTGCAGGTAACCCGCAGGTGCGCTGCTCTGCATCTGTGGATCAGTTTGAAAGCAGCCCAGTAACCACTGCAGAACACATATGCCCAAATATACCCTGTGATTTTAGTAAGAAACTTACATTTACAACAGTATTCTATTCCATGCCAGAGCAGGAGGTCACGGGCCACATCAGAGGGCTCCGCGGGCCACATGTGGCCACCGGTTGGGCACCCCTTCTCTACTAGGACCCCCAGGTCCTTTTCCATCCTAAATTCCCACAGAGGTCCTCCCCCCGGTGTATAAATTGCATTCAGATTTTTGCCACCCAAATGCATTATTTTACATTTTTCTACATTAAACCTCATTTGCCATTTAGTTGCCCCCACCCCAATCATTTGTTCAGATCTCTTTGCAACATAAACTTTTTGCAGTACGCTGCAATGTATTGATGTTTTTTTTTGTTTTTTTTATGGACTTAAATTTAATTAAGTAACTTTTTTGCCTACTGTGTGTTTCATCGCGAGGTACTGAGATACAATACAACGTGTTTTTTTTTCCCCCCCAGTGTACACAAACACAGGACACCAGTGTGAATGGGCACCATTAATTAAAAAAAAGGCTATTTGCCTTGTCCCTGCCTTGGGGTTGCTTTGAGCAATGCAGGTGGAGTGATGGAGTCTTCACTGCTCCCATTTTATCAAAGTATCCGAATGATGAATCGTCGGTTTGTATTGCACACTGTAGACAATGAGCATTTGCCTTTCCATATTCTACTTCTGTGTTTCTCAACCTTTTTTCAGTCGAGGCACCCTTTACAAATAATAGACGATCTTGAGGCATTCTTTAAAAATGATGAAGTGTCGAGGCACTCTTTAATAATTATGGAGTGTCGAGGCACCCTTTAATAATTATGGAGTGTCGAGGCACCCTTTAATATTTATGGAGTGTCGAGGCACCCTTTAATATTTATGGAGTGTCGAGGCACCCTTTAATAATTATGGAGTGTCGAGGCACCCTTTAATATTTATGGAGTGTCGAGGCACCCTTTAATAATTATGGAGTGTCGAGGCACCCTTTAATAATTATGGAGTGTCAAGGTACCCTTTAATAATTATGGAGTGTCGAGGGACCCTTTAATAATTATGGAGTGTCGAGGCACCCTTTAATAATTATGGAGTGTCGAGGCACCCTTTAATACCTATGGAGTGTCGAGGCACCCTTTAATAATTATGGAGTGTCGAGGCACCCTTTAATAATTATGGAGTGTCGAGGCACCCTTTAATAATTATGGAGTGTCAAGGTACCCTTTAATAATTATGGAGTGTCAAGGTACCCTTTAATAATTATGGAGTGTCGAGGCACCCTTTAATAATTATGGAGTGTCGAGGCACCCTTTAATAATTATGGAGTGTCGAGGCACCCTTTAATACCTATGGAGTGTCGAGGCACCCTTTAATACCTATGGAGTGTCGAGGCACTCTTTAATAATTATGGAGTGTCGAGGCACCCTTTAATACCTATGGAGTGTCGAGGCACTCTTTAATAATTATGGAGTGTCGAGGCACCCTTTAATACCTATGGAGTGTCGAGGCACCCTTTAATAATTATGGAGTGCCGAGGCACCCTTTAAAAATAACGGCGATCTCAAGACACCCTTTAAAAATTATGGACAGTGTCAAGGCACTCTTTAAATTATGAACTATCAAGCCACCCTTTAAAAATTATAGAGTGTCTTTTTGATTAAAAAAATAAATAAAAATTATGGCGTGTCGAGGTACCCTTTAAAAATTATGGACAGTCCTGAGTCACCCTCTAAAAATTATGGACCGTGCTGCAGGCGCTACTGGGATGTCCGGTGGAGGGTACATCTAAACACATAAAAAAAATTAATTGCCTTTATTTTTACAGCTGCCAGAATTTCCATAGCTAGGTCTTGGAGGTCCTCCTCTGTCCCCTTCCACCTTTTGAAATCAAAATTATCCTGGATAATGGTAAATGAAAGACTGTCGGCTATTTTAAATGATAAAGTTGCCATGTTTCACAAAGTGTGGGACCCATGGATCACATACCTTATGAACGCGTACTGAACGGAGGTTATGGCCGAGACTCCCTACGGAGCAGGAACGCACCACCCCTCCCCCTTCTCCCCCCCTTTTTTTTTTCTCTTCCTCTCTTCTTCCCTTCCTCTTTCTCTTTTCCTTACTACCGGAGGTAATATTTGATTAGATGACTCGCTGATTTCAATGATGATTATTATTACTTAGTAGCTCCTTAAGAGTGGTCAATACACAAACCGTTAGACCCCGAGCTAAATTTGAGTTGGCTCGGCTACGTTTGGGTAATTCACATTTTGCAGTGGTGTTTGAGACTAGGATATGGACCGGATTTGAAAATGTTTATGATGCTTCTGTTATTTACTCATTTGCCCATTACCCTGGAAGACCGCTGTAATTGTATTTCTTGTTTTTCTCGTTTATTCATCTAACATTTGTACTCCTTTAAAATTTCAAATAAAAATATTGAACCAGAAAAATTATGGATAGTTTCGAGGCACCCTATAAAAATGATGGAGTGTCAAGGAACCCATTAAAAATTAGGGAGTGTCAAGGCACTCTTTATTAATTATGAAGTGTCTATTTGATTTAAAAAAAAATGATGGAGTGTTGAGGCACCCTTTAAAAATTATGGACAATATCAAGGCTCCCTTTACCAATTATGGAGTAGTCGAGGCACCCTTTAAAAATAATGGGCGATATCAAGACACCCTTTAAATATGATGTAGTGTCTTTTTGCAGTGATCATATATTTACTGATCACTGCATTTAGTGTCAGTGTGACAGTTACTGTGACAGGCAGTTAGTGTTAGGTCCAGGGTAGCCCCGTACCCCCCCTAATAAAGTTTTAACCCCTTGATCACTGCCCTAGTTAACCCTTTCACCCCCTATTGCCAGTGTCACTAAGCGATCGTTTTTCTGATCGCTGTATTCGTGTCGCTGTTCCCGCTAGGTAGCTAATTTTTTTTTATTGCAATTTTTTTTACTAAAGACATGTGGCTGAATACATTTTGGCCTAAATGTTTGACTAAAATTTAGTTTATTCGATTTTTCTTATAACAAAAAGTAAAAAATATTGTTTTTTTTTTCAAAAATGTCGCTCTATTTTTGTTTATAGCGCAAAAAAAAAAAATCGCAGAGGCAATCAAATACCATCAAAAGAAAGCTCTATTTGTGGGAAGAAAAGGACGCAAATTTTGTTTGGGAGCCACGTCGCACGACCGCGCAATTGTCAGTTAAAGCGACGCAGTGCCGAATTGTAAAAACACCTTTGGTCATTTAGCAGCATATTGGTCCGGTCCTTAAGTGGTTAATTATGGACCATGTTGAGGCACCCATTATTAATTCTGGAGTGGAGTGTCGAGGCACCCTTTAAAAATAATGGGCAATCTAAAGACACCCTTTACAAATGATGGACAGCATTGAGGCACCCTTTAATAAATGATGGAGTGTCGAGGCACCCTTTACAAATGATGGACCGTCTTGAAGCACCCTTTAAAAAAGATGGACCATCTTGAAGGACCCTTTAAAAATTATGGACCGTCTTGAGGCACCCTTTAAAAACTATGGACCATCTTGAGGCACCCTTTAAAAATTATGGACCGTCTTGAGGCACCCTTTAAAAATTATGGACCGTCTTGAGGCACCCTTTAAAAATTATGGACCGTCTTGAGGCACCCTTTAAAAATTACTGACCGTCTTGCTTTTGCCTTCTCGGCTCCACAGAGAGAAGATGCCCGGAGTAACAGTGAAAGACGTTAACCAGCAGGAGTTCGTCAGGGCCCTGTCTGCTTTCCTCAAGAAGTCTGGGAAGCTAAAAGTACCGGAATGGGTAGACACTGTTAAACTTGCCAAACACAAGGAACTGGCACCTTATGAAAACTGGTTCTTCACCCGTGCTGTCTCCACAGTTCGTCATTTGTACCTCCGTTATGGTGCTGGGGTTGGCTCCATGACAACAATCTATGGTGGTCGCCAGCGCAATGGCGTCATGCCAAGCCCCTTCAGCAGTGGATCTAAGAGCGTGGACAGGAAGGTGATGCAGGCTCTGGAGGGGCTCAAAATGGTGGAGAAAGACCCCAATGGAGGTCGCAGACTGACTCCACAAGGACAGAGAGACCTTGACAGAAGTGCTGGACAGGTTGCAGCAGCCAAGCAGAAACATGTGTAATCAAAAAATTAAATATTCTGTTCCAGAAAAAAAAAAAAAAAAAATGATGGACCGTCTTGAGGCACTCTTTAAAAATAATGGGCAATCTAAAGACACCCTTTATAAATGATGGACAGCATTGAGGCACCCTTTAAAAGTGATGGAGTGTCGAGGCACCCTTTAATAATTATGGACCGTCTTGAGGCACCCTTTAAAAATTATGGGCGATCTCGAAGCACCCTTCAAAAATCATGGGCAGTTTCGAGGCGGCCCATTCTAAAATGTTAAAACTATTCTAATAGATTTACATAAAGCAGGAACATCCACAAGTCCAAGTAGGACACCCAACGTTAGAGGCGATTTATTGTTCCAAAGCAAATACACTTTTGCAAACTGGTACTGACTAGTATTCCAATGTTTCTCTTCTCCCCCCCATCAGTCAGCTAATGTGACCCCAATGCTGATGGATAGAGGGGCAGGGGAGGGTCAAACAAGGATGACTGACATCCTCCTTATCAACTGATGATGCTTTTGGTTGCTAGGACACCGGCGGCTAGAAGGTTGTATCGGTGCATAATAAAAACCAGTGGTAAAAAAAAGGTATTCTTCATCCACACGCCGGCTTGTATACAATTTTTGGGCAATTTTTAGGCATTTTGCCAGGGCACCTCTAAAGACACCCCAGGGCACCTGGCGTTGAAAAACGATGTACTACTTTTTTTTTTTTTTCTACAAAAGCTTAGCTTTTGTTGACTTTCAAAAGCTCTCAGTGAGGTAGCTGCTCTGCTATGCACAAAACCCTGACCCAGAATGAGCTGGGTACAACCAGCCTGTTAGATTTTACACACAATTATTGCCAGCAGCTGCTACAATTGCAAAGCTGCAAAGCAGACTCATTTTTTGAGTCCTTTGCACACCGGTATCCTTCTAGAGAGCTCCCCTCCACCTCGAGTTGCTGTGAACGTCTATCATTTTTCTGGCCGGGTGGCAGATCAGACACAACGACATACCAGCCATTAGCTTTGCTATAAACACGCTGGCAGTCAGGATAAACCTCATTTACCTATACATGAGATTTACATGAATTGTCTAAACAAGCGAGACTTGGTGACGCCAGAATCAGATGCTGGAAGGTATTGGTTTACACAGAGGAGAAACTCTGTGTATTTTATGTATTAAAGTAATGAGCGCCGCACTGACAGTGCATAAATGACACAAGTGCTGAGATCAGGCGGCATCAATCTCCCTCCATAATAATGAGTGCCAACGTCGGGGCTGCGTTCAGTTTCCCTCCATAATATTGAGTGTTGATGTTGGGCTGCGTTCAGTCTCCCTCCATAATGAGTGCTGACGTTGGGGTGCGTTCAGTCTTCCTTGATAATAATAAGCGCTGACGTCGGGCTGCATTCAGTTTCCCTCCATAATAATGAGTGCTGACGCTGGGGTGCGTTCAGTTTCCCTCCATAATAATGAGTGCTGACGTTGGGGTGCGTTCAATTTCCCTCCATAATAATGAGTGCTGACGTTCGGGCCTCGTTCAGTTTCCCTCCATAATAATGAGTGCTGACGTCGGGCTGCATTCAGTTTCCCTCCATAATAATGAGTGCTGACGTTGGGGTGCGTTCAATTTCCCTCCATAATAATGAGTGCTGACGTTCGGGCCTCGTTCAGTTTCCCTCCATAATAATGAGTGCCGACGTTGGGGTGCGTTTAGTCTCCCTCCATAATAATGAGTACTGACGTTGGGGTTCAGTCTCCCTCCATAATAATGAGTGCTGACGTTCGGGCCTCGTTCAGCCTTCCTCCATAATAATGAATGCCAAAGTCGGGCTGTGACGTCAGGGTGCGTTTAGTCTCCCTCCATAATAATAAGTGCCGACGTCAGGCTGCGTTCAGTCTTTCTCCGTAATAATGAGTGCTGACATCGGGCTGCATTCAGTCTCCCTCCATAATAAGTGCTGACGTCCGGCTTCGTTTTGTTTTCCCCATAATAATGAGTGCTAACGTCGAGCTGCGTTCAGGCTCCCTCCATAATAATGAGTGCCGACGTCGAGCTGCGTTCAGGCTCCCTCCATAATAATCAGTGCCGACGTCGAGCTGTGTTCAGGCTCCCTCTATAATAATCAGTGCCGACGTCGAGCTGTGTTCAGGCTCCCTCCATAATAATGAGTGCCGACGTCGAGCTGCGTTCAAGCTCCCTCCATAATAATGAGTGCCGACGTCGAGCTGCGTTCAGGCTCCCTCCATAATAATGAGTGCCGACGTCGAGCTGCGTTCAGGCTCCCTCCATAATAATGAGTGCCGACGTCGGGCTGCGTTCAGGCTTCCTCCATAATAATGAGTGCCGACGTCGGGCTGCATTCAGTCTCCCTCTATAATAATGAGTGCTGACGTTGGGGTGCGTTCAGTTTCCCTCCATGAGTGCCGATGTCGGGCTGTGACGTTGGGGCTGCGTTCAGTCTTCCTCCATAATAATGAGTGCTGACGTTGCGGCTGCGTTCAGTCTCCCTCCATAATAATGAGTGCCGATGTCGGGCTGTGACGTTGGGGCTGCGTTCAGTCTTCCTCCATAATAATGAGTGCCAAAGCCAGGCTGCATTCAGTGTCCCACCATGATAATGAGGCTGCGACGTCGGGGTGTGTTCAGTCTCCATCCATAATAATGAGTGCCGACGTCGGGCTGTGACGTTGGGGCTGCGTTCAGTCTTCCTCCATAATAATAAGTGCCGACGTCAGGCTGCGTTCAGGCTTCTCCATAATAATGAGTGCTGACGTTGGGGTGCGTTCAGTTTCCCTCCATAATAATGAGTGCCGACGCCAGGCTGCATTCAGTGTCCCACCATAATAATGAGGCTGCGACATCGGGCTGCGTTCAGTCTTCCTCCATAATAATGAGTGCTGACGTTGGGGCTGCGTTCAGTCTCCCTCCATAATAATGAGTGCCGATGTCGGGCTGTGACGTTGGGGCTGCGTTCAGTCTTCCTCTATAATAATGAGTGCCAAAGCCAGGCTGCATTCAGTGTCCCACCATGATAATGAGGCTGCGACGTCGGGCTGCGTTCAGGCTTCCTCTATAATAATCAGTGCCGACGCTATAGGCTGGGTTCAGTCTTCTCCATAATAATGAGTGCCGACGTCGGGCTGCATTCAGTCTCCCTCTATAATAATGAGTGCTGACGTTGGGGTGCGTTCAGTTTCCCTCCATGAGTGCCGATGTCGGGCTGTGACGTTGGGGCTGCGTTCAGTCTTCCTCCATAATAATGAGTGCTGACGTTGCGGCTGCGTTCAGTCTCCCTCCATAATAATGAGTGCCGATGTCGGGCTGTGACGTTGGGGCTGCGTTCAGTCTTCCTCCATAATAATGAGTGCCAAAGCCAGGCTGCATTCAGTGTCCCACCATGATAATGAGGCTGCGACGTCGGGGTGTGTTCAGTCTTCCTCCATAATAATAAGTGCCGACGTCAGGCTGCGTTCAGGCTTCTCCATAATAATGAGTGCTGACGTTGGGGTGCGTTCAGTTTCCCTCCATAATAATGAGTGCCGACGCCAGGCTGCATTCAGTGTCCCACCATAATAATGAGGCTGCGACATCGGGCGGCGTTCAGTCTTCCTCCATAATAATGAGCGATGACGTCGGGCTGTGTTCAGTCTTCCTCTATAATAATGAGGACTCCGGGTCCTCTTGCATTGCTGTGTGTGTGTGTAAAATGCCACCTGCCAACAATGGCCCCAGTCTTTGCCGCCATATCTGCTGCCAGTTTGCAATTTACAGCCGTAATTTTCACATCTGCTCCCTCAGGTTTTTATGATGAAGTCCCACTTTGCCATGAAAATAAACTTGACTCCCCCTCTTCCCTATCCCCTCTCCTTTCTCTTTTCTCCAACTCTCCTTTTCTTTTTTATCCTCCCTTTTACGTCTATTTTTGCTTCTCTTCTTCTATTTTTAGTTTAGTTATGGAGTTTAGCCGCGGGATTGGGCTCCCTACTGTATCATTCGGATATTATGTTTTGTTACAAGTGTTGACAGAAAGATAATTATATTAGACATACCAGTTATTTTCAACTGTGTGAACCGACAACGCCTCTGTATGCAGCTTAGATTGTTAGATGTCTTACTGATTGTGGACATGTGTAGCCCCATGTTCCTAAAAATGGGGCTACAGTGTAAAATTCCTTTTTGGCTGAGCTCAGTGGCAGCTGGTGCTCCAATATTTTTTTTGAGGGGGGGGGGCGCAAACAAACGAAAAAAAAAAAAAAAAACATCAATTGCAGCCTCACTGTGCCCATCAATTGTCGCCAATGTGCCAATCAATTGTCGCCACTGTGCCAATCCATTGTCGCCACTGTGCCAATCCATTGTCGCCACTGTGCCATCAATTGTCTCCACTGTGCCCATCAATTGTCGCCACTGTACCCATCAATTGTTGCACTGTGCCATCAAACGCAGCCACTGTGCCATCAAACGCAGCCACTGTGCCATCATTTGTCACCACTGTGCCATCAATTGTCGCCACTGTGCCCATAAATTGTCGCCAATGTGCCATCAATTGTCGCCACTGTGCCATCAAACGCAGCCACTGTGCCATCAATTGTCACCACTGTGCCATCAATTGCCGCCACTGTGCCATCAAACGCAACCACCGTGCCATCAATTGTCGCCACTGTGCCCATTAATTGCCGCCAGTTTGCCCTGTAAAATGCTGCCAGTTTGCCCCCTCAAATACCGCCAGTTTGCCCCGTAAAATGCTGTCAGATTTCCCCATCGAATCCTGCCAGTTTGCCCGCTCGGCACTTACCTTTCTCAGGTCAGCCATACTCCTGCACACTCCCTCGATGTCTTCTCCCGCCCTCAATGTCGCTTCAGCCAATTAGGTGACCGGGAATCAGACCCAGTGAACCTGATCATGGGGCTACAGTGTAAAATTCCTTTTTGGCTGAGCTCAGTGGCAGCTGGTGCTCCAATATTTTTTTTGAGGGGGGGGGGCGCAAACAAACGAAAAAAAAAAAAAACATCAATTGCAGCCTCACTGTGCCCATCAATTGTCGCCAATGTGCCAATCAATTGTCGCCACTGTGCCAATCCATTGTCGCCACTGTGCCAATCCATTGTCGCCACTGTGCCATCAATTGTCTCCACTGTGCCCATCAATTGTCGCCACTGTACCCATCAATTGTTGCACTGTGCCATCAAACGCAGCCACTGTGCCATCAAACGCAGCCACTGTGCCATCATTTGTCACCACTGTGCCATCAATTGTCGCCACTGTGCCCATAAATTGTCGCCAATGTGCCATCAATTGTCGCCACTGTGCCATCAAACGCAGCCGCTGTGCCATCAATTGTCACCACTGTGCCATCAATTGCCGCCACTGTGCCATCAAACGCAACCACCGTGCCATCAATTGTCGCCACTGTGCCCATTAATTGCCGCCAGTTTGCCCTGTAAAATGCTGCCAGTTTGCCCCCTCAAATACCGCCAGTTTGCCCCGTAAAATGCTGTCAGATTTCCCCATCGAATCCTGCCAGTTTGCCCGCTCGGCACTTACCTTTCTCAGGTCAGCCATACTCCTGCACACTCCCTCGATGTCTTCTCCCGCCCTCAATGTCGCTTCAGCCAATTAGGTGACCGGGAATCAGACCCAGTGAACCTGATCGGCTGGGACGCGTGTCAGTGTTAACCAGGGAACGCACACCCTGTGAGGCCTCTGGTCAACCATTTGGAAGCCGATTAGAGCCCACAGGCCACTGGCTCTAATAGACACTTCCAAAATACACCCACTGCTGTTATTGAGATGGCCGGCGCTCAACAGGGGGCTAGCCATCAGAATAGTGGGCGGCAGTGGCGACAATACATAGATTCATGCAATGCATGAATCTTTCTTTGTATTGTTGAGTGATGGGCGCAGGAGAGGGGGCGACGCTCCTGCGCCCACTATGGACGCACCGCCACTGGCTGAGCTGTAAACAGCTCAGATTTGATTGTATATTTGGTTCTGACCTAAACTTGGAGTTGTGCATTTCTCACTGTTGCCAGTAGGTGTCACTGGTACCACAGGCCAGTATGAGATTTACAACAAGGTTGAGTTGTAACAAATATTCTTTTTCCAGGAAACAGCCCAATAGGAGGTTCCTGGCCGCTGTGCATTCTGGGAAGGGGTATTTATTTGACAGAGCCATGTGCTTTTGGGGAATCTTCACCTCTTGGTCCTCCTGGCCTGAGTCCACGTTGCTGCAAGCTCTGCAAGTAGGCCCAGAAGCTTGTCTGGGGTCTACTAATCCTGAGGTGGTCTTTAGGCTGTCTTGCCTTTTTGGAAGAAGCTGAGCCAAACTGAAGAGATCCAGAGGAGGACCCTTGCTGGAGAGAGCCAGGATGAAGGCTGGTCTCTCAGGAGGGCCTGGTGGCTCGGCTGGAGGACACACCTACATATAATCTATTCTTACAGTACTGCTGGGTCGGCTTAGGTTCTGGTACTGTGAAGCTGTTCTACAAATCTAAATAAAGGTAACTAACTCCTGGCTGCTAAGTCCTGTGAGAGCGACTTGTCCAGGAGTTCTACTGGCTGCTAAGTCCTGTGAGAGAGACTTGTCCAGGAGATCTACTGACTGCTTAGTCCTGTGAGAGAGACTTGTCCAGGAGTTCTACTGGCTGCTAAGTCCTGTGAGAGTGACTTGTCCAGGAGATCTACTGGCTGCTAAGTCCTGTGAGAGAGACTTGTCCAGGAGATCTACTGGCTGCTAAGTCCTGTGAGAGAGACTTATCCAGGAGATCTACTGACTGCTACTGTAAGTCCTGTGAGAGAGACTTGTCCAGGAGATCTACTGACTAAGTCCTGTAAGAGAACAAAAAAGAGGATTTTACACATCCGGACAGTCTGAAAATGGCCACATCCCTAATAATTATAGAAAAGAGAGAATACCCCCAAGGAGGCGGGACTTTGAAGGCCAAGTTCAAAACAAAGAGTATTTTAATGGATTATAAAATTACAGACCAAAACACATACAAATAGGATACTTGTTGGGAAGTTGACCTATATGGTCCACTACCTTTTTGTGATAATCACTAAATAGGCATGGAACATCAGGGATGAGAGAAGTGCACCCGGTGAAAGAAGTAGAAAGAGAATAACATCAAATAATAATACAACATGATAAAAAACACAATCTCCGTGGGACAGAGTTGAAAATGCCCGACGCGTTTCTGGTCTCTTAATTTCAAAAGAGGACCGTCATCAGGGGCCAGGGAGTTGTACCGCATAAAAAGTTTTTTTCCTCAATTCTAAAAATAACAAAAAACAACATGGGATAAACAGTCAGACAAGGCACATTTAAAACCAATATGTTTGATTTGCAGTACAATATTAGTATTGGTTGCAAAACCACCTACCGCTGGCTTTTGCAGAGAGAGGGACAGGAATCCCCTGTTTGGGATACCGGCGGTCGCGGGTGGGTTCGAACTGGGTCGCTAGGGGGTTGTAGCCCTTCCTACATGAATACTCACACTCCTATATGCAATACAAAAGGGAGAAGGAGAAAGAACACAAGTAGGTTGGTACTTTCTTCAGTGCTTAGTGGACAAAAAGCTATACGCCACAGTCATTATCCACTGGTACTAGCATATGTATTTAGTACAGAAACTATCATAATATTTACCCGATGTGGGAGAAGGGTGAGTTTATTTCAAATCGCCCTGAGAAACTCCTATGTGATAGTGTTCAAGTAATCCCCTTAGATTAGGGCAACGAGACCTATGAGAAAAAGGGGAAGTGTACATATAGCTAAACCGGTCCTAATGCAGATATATTCAAGGTAAGGTGAGATATAGTGTTGGACTTACAGTATATCGAGGTGTCCACAGCTCAGTAGCGTTATCCCCAACGTGTAGAGGGTGCCTGAGTGTTCAGAAAGTGGCATGGAATATAAAGGATTATTCGATTGTGCGTCGAATCCGCGTTCTCTGACATAATCACGTATAGCGTCCCATCGTGCAAAGCGCCACGTTGGTCATGTGACCCCGTGGTGTTATCATTAATGTGTATGTGATATCTGGACGCTTAGAGTCTGAAGTAGACCTGTATGTGTTTTTCCGTTTTAGCGTCGAATCTCGCGCTGAATGATGACGTCAGCACGTATGGTGTGCTGACATTCACAGCGCAGTGGGTCACATGATCGCGGCGACCTGTATGTGGTTTTCCGTTTTAGCGTCGAATCTCGCGCTGAATGATGACGTCAGCACGTATGGTGTGCTGACATTCACAGCGCAGTGGGTCACATGATCGCGGCGTCCCGCTCTAATTGGGGAAGATTTTAGAATGGGAAGACTGATTGTGAGAGAAACAGACGGCATGCCAAACATATTGGTGGACACTTCCGTTTTCCTCACTACTGTCAGCAAAAGAGGCGTTTATGGAGGAGGCCAAACCTATAGCAAAAAATACAAAAAATATATCAAAAAGAATGTGTAAAAGTAATTCATGGAGGGTACCCAGATCGGACCCAAATCCCGACCACCGGAAGGCCACCCAAATGGCCAAATACAAAGTACAATTATAGCACAAAAAAGGGGGCATGATTAATGGTGCAAAAACAATACATAAACAGTCAGACCAGTATATTTAGAGCAGAAAGCATAATCTCGTAGGATGGTAGGTATGCATGATATTGACTAACATTACTGCAAAAGTTATATTTGGTATTTAGTTATTATTTACTTAGTCTGCAAATTTTCTATACATCGGATTTGTCTGTACATTTGAAATGTTTGAAACATTTAGAGTGTTTAACCCTCACCCTCCCAGGTACCTGATTTATATCCCTCTAGGAAGGGCCGATAGCTAACCTTGCTATTTAAGCCTGGAGGCAAAGTAGCCTGGAGGGCTACTATCCAGCGGGTCTCCCGCTGGAGTAGTAGTTTGTCCCAATCCCCCCCTCTTGGATTGGGGTGAATTCTATCCAAAGCCAAGAACAGTGTTTTCGGAATATTTCCTTGATGGACATCTCTCGAATGTCTCCCTAAAGGCAGGTCAGGGTTCGATGTTTTAATACTTTTTATGTGCCTGGAGATTCGTTTCCTCCATTCTAATTTAGTTTTACCTACATAGAAGCAGCCGCACGAGCAAGTTAGTAAATACACAATCCCATAGGTGTTACAATTGGCGAAGTGTCGCGGTTTGTATTGGCGACCGTTCGGAAGTGTGATATCTTTTTGAGTGTTAATGTATTGACATTGTGCACAACCTCCACAAGTGAAAGTCCCCCATCGTTTACAGGGATCTCCCCTGAAAGTTCCAGTGTATTCACTGGTAACTAATGAGTCCTTGATGGATCTAGCCCGTCTGTAGGTAATTAGAGGTTGGTTCGGGATAAATTGACTAATGATGGGGTCAATCTGAAGTACGTGCCAATGTTTTTTGATTATCCGTTTTATTTGTTTGTGTTGATTGTTGTAAGTCGTGATGATTCTTGTAGGTAAGCACTGGTTTTCTTCTTTCTTGGTAATTTTCTTTGGAGGAAACAGTATGTCCAATCTTGACTGGCTCTTCACTTTTCTGAAGGCTTTTTTTAAACACGTATGTGAGTATCCCCTTTGTAAGAGCCTTCTTTTTAAGTTGTCTGCTTCCTTAATGAAACTATCTTCATCCGAACAGTTTCTCCTGACCCGGAGGTACTGTGAATATGGAATTGATCGTATGAGTGGTTCTGGGTGGAAGCTTGAGGCTTGTAGAATAGTGTTGCCGGCCTTTCTTTCCGGTACAGAGAACTTGAGAGGTGTCCATCAAGGGTTTTAAAGATGGTGACATCAAGAAACGTAATTGTTTTATTACTGTGGATACTGGTGAACTTCAAATTGAAGTCATTAATACCCATATCATTGATACAGGTGGCAAGATCTTCAGTCGTGCCATCCCATATCATGAAAATATCATCAATGAACCTATGCCAGGTCAGGATGTTGGATGTGTGCAGATTTTCCCCTTCGGCAGATAAGAAACGGCTCTCCCACTCCCCCAGATACAGGTTGGCATACGATGGGGCACAACATGTCCCCATCGCAACCCCCTGCATCTGGAGGAAGTGGGAGCCATTGAACGAGAATGCATTATGGTACAATATGAACTCGAGAGCTTGCACAATAAATTTGTGTAGGGGTTTATCATCCCTATGAGACTGTCGGATAAAATGTTCAATCACCTCCAATCCCTTTACGTGGGGTATAGAGCTGTATAAAGCCTCCACGTCTACTGTGACTAAGAGTGCCTTAGTGGGTATGGTGAGATTTTCAAGGGTTTGGAGTAGGTGAGTGGTATCTCTAATATAGGATGGTAGATTAGTTACCAATGGTCTCAGTTGTTCATCGATGAACTGGCTCAATCGTTCAGTAATACAACCTCGTCCTGAAATAATCGGTCTGCCTGGGGGATTTAGTAGGTTTTTATGCACTTTGGGCAAGCTGTAGAACGTTGGAATCTTGGCATGATCGGTTCTGATGAATTCCCATGTTTGTTGGGTAATTGTGTTTTCCACATATGCTTTGTCAACCATCTTAAAGAAATCACTGTTAAATCTTTCAATTATAGGTTTGGAGATGGGTCTGTACCAATCTCGATTGGATAGAATATTCAGACACATCGTTTGGTAGCATTCGTTTGCTCATTATTACAATATTGCCCCCTTTATCTGAGGGTTTTATTGTAAGTTGTTTTTGGTCGGCTAGTTTTTTCAGAGCCACCCTTTCCTGGGTGGAGATATTTTCTGACGTCGATCTTGATTTCAATCTCAAAATGTCTTTACTTGTCATCATTATAAAGGCATTGAGATTTGAATTAAGGGTCAGTGGTGGAAATTTATTTGATTTTTGTTTCAACACGGATTTAACTGAGAGGCCCCCTTCTGTTGGGGTTAGTTGTTCTTCCAGGATCGCATTCAAGTCAATCCTGTCAATTAGGTCTCTGTTACTTTGTTCGTCTAACAGAGTTATTAGATCATTCAAGGCCTGTTCTTCTCTGGTGGATAGTTCTTTGGTGATAGCCGGTTTGGCGTATAGACCTTTCAGGATAAGTTTTCGGGCAAAGAGGTGTAAATCTTTTATTGTCTCAAAAGTATCGACATCTCTAGATGGGCAGAAGGTTAGGCCTTTGTTTAGGATCATCAATTCATCCTCAGATAGGTTGTACTGGGAGAGGTTGATGATACTCATGGGATCCGCACAGTGCCCATGTTCAGCCCCGTGTCATTCTTGATTGTTTCGATTGGATGGAGGATGAGTTCCGTTTGTCGTTCTTCCTCGATTAGATTGGGTACCCCTTAAATCCCCTCTAGTGGGATTGTATTCAATACTCAGGGTAGGTTGTGAGGCAGGACCATTGTCACTTATGTGTTTCTTATTTTCGTTACCCCTTTCGGGTGAGGTCCATTTTTGTTTCTTGGTGCCCCGTGTACCCATTTGTGAATGGGCAGAGGATAGGGAGTTGAGAGAAGAATTTGATCCTAATTCATTCTTCCAACCTTTCGTTTTTCTTAGATTTGTTCTTCTTTGGGGGTGTTTTTGATTGTTTGCGCGTATGTGCCAACGGTAGGCTTTACCCTCTTTAAATGCCGTCTTATCCCTCCAGAAGTTTTGCTCCTTTTTAGTGATGAGATCTTTCGCTGTGTTGTCAATATGTGCCTTAATAGTGGATTCCTGTTCTTTGTATGTTTCTATGTCCTTAAAGGATTCCAATTGACTATATAGATTATCTATTTCCTTGTCAACGATCAGGATTCGTTTTTGACATTCTTCAACTAGTAAGCGCATCATGAGTTTGGTGCATTGCTGTAAGTTATTTTCCCATCTTTTCTTAAAGGTGTTGTCCATATCATCAAATGAAGGGAAAATTTGTATTCTCAATCCCAAAGGGTTTATTTCTTCTTCGATGTAGTGTTCAAAGTTATCTATTTGCCAGAACATTGCTACTTTTTTCTCCACCAAAGTTTTAAGTTGGGAGAACAGTGCTGTCATTTCTGACCCTTTGGCCTCCTTTGCCCCGTGTTCTTTGTATTGACCCATTAGGGTTTCAAATTCCTTGCCCCTAAACATGGTTTAGCTAAGTATAGTACTGCGTGTGCGAGATACGTTAAAGATATCTCGAATTTATTGCTTTATTTGTTTGCGTATGCCCATTGTTGTGGCTGGTACATTTAGTATGAGAAAAAAGACCAAAATGTAATATAGTGACAAAGATACATACAAAATTTCTTTATATATTAAAATACTAGAGTGCTAAGTGAAATAAAGTGAACCCTGATGTTGCATATCTAGGTTCCCAACATGCGTACCAATAAAGACATAAAGTCCTATCCACGTTAAGGGTGTTGGTAAGCAATAAATTGGTTATAGTCTGTACTCAGTTAGAATATAACTATCCGGAGTGTTCCAAACAAAAAATGGGGGTTTGGGTATTTGCTACCCGATTAGTATAAGAGAACAAAAAAGAGGATTTTACCAACCTGTAGGTAATTTTACCAACCTCTAATTACCTAAAGACGGGCTAGATCCATCAAGGACTCATTAGTTACCAGTGAATACACTGGAACTTTCAGGGGAGATCCCTGTAAACGATGGGGGACTTTCACTTGTGGAGGTTGTGCACAATGTCAATACATTAACACTCAAAAAGATATCACACTTCCGAACGGTCGCCAATACAAACCGCGACACTTCGCCAATTGTAACACCTATGGGATTGTGTATTTACTAACTTGCTCGTGCGGCTGCTTCTATGTAGGTAAAACTAAATTAGAATGGAGGAAACGAATCTCCAGGCACATAAAAAGTATTAAAACATCGAACCCTGACCTGCCTTTAGGGAGACATTCGAGAGATGTCCATCAAGGAAATATTCCGAAAACACTGTTCTTGGCTTTGGATAGAATTCACCCCAATCCAAGAGGGGGGGATTGGGACAAACTACTACTCCAGCGGGAGACCCGCTGGATAGTAGCCCTCCAGGCTACTTTGCCTCCAGGCTTAAATAGCAAGGTTAGCTATCGGCCCTTCCTAGAGGGATATAAATCAGGTACCTGGGAGGGTGAGGGTTAAACACTCTAAATGTTTCAAACATTTCAAATGTACAGACAAATCCGATGTATAGAAAATTTGCAGACTAAGTAAATAATAACTAAATACCAAATATAACTTTTGCAGTAATGTTAGTCAATATCATGCATACCTACCATCCTACGAGATTATGCTTTCTGCTCTAAATATACTGGTCTGACTGTTTATGTATTGTTTTTGCACCATTAATCATGCCCCCTTTTTTGTGCTATAATTGTACTTTGTATTTGGCCATTTGGGTGGCCTTCCGGTGGTCGGGATTTGGGTCCGATCTGGGTACCCTCCATGAATTACTTTTACACATTCTTTTTGATATATTTTTTGTATTTTTTGCTATAGGTTTGGCCTCCTCCATAAACGCCTCTTTTGCTGACAGTAGTGAGGAAAACGGAAGTGTCCACCAATATGTTTGGCATGCCGTCTGTTTCTCTCACAATCAGTCTTCCCATTCTAAAATCTTCCCCAATTAGAGCGGGACGCCGCGATCATGTGACCCACTGCGCTGTGAATGTCAGCACACCATACGTGCTGACGTCATCATTCAGCGCGAGATTCGACGCTAAAACGGAAAACCACATACAGGTCGCCGCGATCATGTGACCCACTGCGCTGTGAATGTCAGCACACCATACGTGCTGACGTCATCATTCAGCGCGAGATTCGACGCTAAAACGGAAAAACACATACAGGTCTACATCAGACTCTAAGCGTCCAGATATCACATACACATTAATGATAACACCACGGGGTCACATGACCAACGTGGCGCTTTGCACGATGGGACGCTATACGTGATTATGTCAGAGAACGCGGTTTCGACGCACAATCGAATAATCCTTTATATTCCATGCCACTTTCTGAACACTCAGGCACCCTCTACACGTTGGGGATAACGCTACTGAGCTGTGGACACCTCGATATACTGTAAGTCCAACACTATATCTCACCTTACCTTGAATATATCTGCATTAGGACCGGTTTAGCTATATGTACACTTCCCCTTTTTCTCATAGGTCTCGTTGCCCTAATCTAAGGGGATTACTTGAACACTATCACATAGGAGTTTCTCAGGGCGATTTGAAATAAACTCACCCTTCTCCCACATCGGGTAAATATTATGATAGTTTCTGTACTAAATACATATGCTAGTACCAGTGGATAATGACTGTGGCGTATAGCTTTTTGTCCACTAAGCACTGAAGAAAGTACCAACCTACTTGTGTTCTTTCTCCTTCTCCCTTTTGTATTGCATATAGGAGTGTGAGTATTCATGTAGGAAGGGCTACAACCCCCCTAGCGACCCAGTTCGAACCCACCCGCGACCGCCGGTATCCCAAACAGGGGATTCCTGTCCCTCTCTCTGCAAAAGCCAGCGGTAGGTGGTTTTGCAACCAATACTAATATTGTACTGCAAATCAAACATATTGGTTTTAAATGTGCCTTGTCTGACTGTTTATCCCATGTTGTTTTTTGTTATTTTTAGAATTGAGGAAAAAAACTTTTTATGCGGTACAACTCCCTGGCCCCTGATGACGGTCCTCTTTTGAAATTAAGAGACCAGAAACGCGTCGGGCATTTTCAACTCTGTCCCACGGAGATTGTGTTTTTTATCATGTTGTATTATTATTTGATGTTATTCTCTTTCTACTTCTTTCACCGGGTGCACTTCTCTCATCCCTGATGTTCCATGCCTATTTAGTGATTATCACAAAAAGGTAGTGGACCATATAGGTCAACTTCCCAACAAGTATCCTATTTGTATGTGTTTTGGTCTGTAATTTTATAATCCATTAAAATACTCTTTGTTTTGAACTTGGCCTTCAAAGTCCCGCCTCCTTGGGGGTATTCTCTCTTTTCTATAAGTCCTGTGAGAGAGACTTGTCCAGGAGTTCTACTGGGTGCTAAGTCCTGTGAGAGAGACTTGTCCAGGAGATCTACCGGCTGCTAAGTCCTGTGAGAGAGACTTGTCCAGGAGATCTACTGACTGCTAAGTCCTGTGAGAGAGACTTGTCCAGGAGTTCTACTGGGTGCTAAGTCCTGTGAGAGCGACTTGTCCAGGAGATCTACTGACTGCTAAGTCCTGTGAGAGAGACTTGTCCAGGAGATCTACTGACTAAGTCCTGTGAGAGAGACTTGTCCAGGAGTTCTACTGGCTGCTAAGTCCTCTGAGAGCGACTTGTCCAGGAGATCTACTGGCTGCCAAGTCCTGTGAGAGCGACTTGTCCAGGAGATCTACTGGCTGCTAAGTCCTGTGAGAGCGACTTGTCCAGGAGATCTACTGGCTGCTAAGTCCTGTGAGAGCGACTTGTCCAGGAGATCTACTGGCTGCTAAGTCCTGTGAGAGCGACTTGTCCAGGAGTTCTACTGGCTGCTAAGTCCTGTGAGAGCGACTTGTCCAGGAGATCTACTGGCTGCTAAGTCCTGTGAGAGAGACTTGTCCAGGAGATCTACTGGCTGCTAAGTCCTGTGAGAGAGACTTGTTCAGGAGATCTACTGACTGCTAAGTCCTGTGAGAGAGACTTGTCCAGAAAATCTACTGACTGCTAAGTCCTGTGAAAGAGACTTGTCCAGGAGATCTACTGACTGCTAAGTCCTGAGAGAGAGACTTGTCCAGGAGATCTACTGACTGCTAAGTCCTGTGAGAGAGACTTGTCCAGGAGATCTACTGACTGCTAAGTCCTGTGAGAGAGACTTGTCCAGGAGATCTACTGACTGCTAAGTCCTGTGAGAGCGACTTTTCCAGGAGATCTACTGACTGCTAAGTCCTATGAGAGCGACTTGTCCAGGAGATCTACTGACTGCTAAGTACTGTGAGAGAGACTTGTCCAGGAGATCTACTGACTGGTAAGTCCTGTGAGAGAGACTTGTCCAGGAGATCTACTGACTGCCAAGTTCTGTGAGAGCGACTTGTCCAGGAGATCTACTGACTGCTAAGTCCTGTGAGAGAGACTTGTCCAGGAGTTCTACTGGGTGCTAAGTCCTGTGAGAGCGACTTGTCCAGGAGATCTACCGGCTGCTAAGTCCTGTGAGAGAGACTTGTCCAGGAGTTCTACTGGCTGCTAAGTCCTGTGAGAGTGACTTGTCCAGGAGATCTATTGGCTGCTAAGTCCTGTGAGAGAGACTTGTCCAGGAGATCTACTGACTGCTAAGTCCTGTGAGAGAGACTTGTTCAGGAGATCTACTGACTGCTAAGTCCTGTGAGAGAGACTTGTCCAGGAGATCTACTGGCTGCTAAGTCCTGTGAGAGAGACTTGTCCAGGAGATCTACTGACTGCTAAGTCCTGTGAGAGAGACTTGTCCAGGAGATCTACTGGCTGCTAAGTCCTGTGAGAGAGACTTGTCCAGGAGTTCTACTGGCTGCTAAGTCCTGTGAGAGCGACTTGTTCAGGAGATCTACTGGCTGCTAAGTCCTGTGAGAGCGACTTGTCCAGGAGATCTACTGGCTGCTAAGTCCTGTGAGAGAGACTTGTCCAGGAGATCTACTGACTGCTAAGTCCTGTGAGAGAGACTTGTCCAGGAGTTCTACTGGGTGCTAAGTCCTGTGAGAGAGACTTGTCCAGGAGATCTACCGGCTGCTAAGTCCTGTGAGAGAGACTTGTCCAGGAGATCTACTGACTGCTAAGTCCTGTGAGAGAGACTTGTCCAGGAGTTCTACTGGGTGCTAAGTCCTGTGAGAGAGACTTGTCCAGGAGATCTACTGACTGCTAAGTCCTGTGAGAGAGACTTGTCCAGGAGATCTACTGACTGCTAAGTCCTGTGAGAGAGACTTGTCCAGGAGATCTACTGGCTGCTAAGTCCTGTGAGAGAGACTTGTTCAGGAGATCTACTGACTGCTAAGTCCTGTGAGAGAGACTTGTCCAGAAAATCTACTGACTGCTAAGTCCTGTGAAAGAGACTTGTCCAGGAGATCTACTGACTGCTAAGTCCTGAGAGAGAGGCTTGTCCAGGAGATCTACTGACTGCTAAGTCCTGTGAGAGAGACTTGTCCAGGAGATCTACTGACTGCTAAGTCCTGTGAGAGAGACTTGTCCAGGAGATCTACTGACTGCTAAGTCCTGTGAGAGCGACTTTTCCAGGAGATCTACTGACTGCTAAGTCCTATGAGAGCGACTTGTCCAGGAGATCTACTGACTGCTAAGTACTGTGAGAGAGACTTGTCCAGGAGATCTACTGACTGGTAAGTCCTGTGAGAGAGACTTGTCCAGGAGATCTACTGACTGCCAAGTTCTGTGAGAGCGACTTGTCCAGGAGATCTACTGACTGCTAAGTCCTGTGAGAGAGACTTGTCCAGGAGTTCTACTGGGTGCTAAGTCCTGTGAGAGCGACTTGTCCAGGAGATCTACCGGCTGCTAAGTCCTGTGAGAGAGACTTGTCCAGGAGTTCTACTGGCTGCTAAGTCCTGTGAGAGTGACTTGTCCAGGAGATCTATTGGCTGCTAAGTCCTGTGAGAGAGACTTGTCCAGGAGATCTACTGACTGCTAAGTCCTGTGAGAGAGACTTGTTCAGGAGATCTACTGACTGCTAAGTCCTGTGAGAGAGACTTGTCCAGGAGATCTACTGGCTGCTAAGTCCTGTGAGAGAGACTTGTCCAGGAGATCTACTGACTGCTAAGTCCTGTGAGAGAGACTTGTCCAGGAGATCTACTGGCTGCTAAGTCCTGTGAGAGAGACTTGTCCAGGAGTTCTACTGGCTGCTAAGTCCTGTGAGAGCGACTTGTTCAGGAGATCTACTGGCTGCTAAGTCCTGTGAGAGCGACTTGTCCAGGAGATCTACTGGCTGCTAAGTCCTGTGAGAGAGACTTGTCCAGGAGATCTACTGACTGCTAAGTCCTGTGAGAGAGACTTGTCCAGGAGTTCTACTGGGTGCTAAGTCCTGTGAGAGAGACTTGTCCAGGAGATCTACCGGCTGCTAAGTCCTGTGAGAGAGACTTGTCCAGGAGATCTACTGACTGCTAAGTCCTGTGAGAGAGACTTGTCCAGGAGTTCTACTGGGTGCTAAGTCCTGTGAGAGAGACTTGTCCAGGAGATCTACTGACTGCTAAGTCCTGTGAGAGAGACTTGTCCAGGAGATCTACTGACTGCTAAGTCCTGTGAGAGAGACTTGTCCAGGAGATCTACTGACTGCTAAGTCCTGTGAGAGAGACTTGTCCAGGAGATCTACTGGCTGCTAAGTCCTGTGAGAGCGACTTGTCCAGTAGATCTACTGGCTGCTAAGTCCTGTGAGAGAGACTTGTCCAGGAGATCTACTGACTGCTAAGTCCTGTGAGAGAGACTTGTCCAGGAGTTCTACTGGCTGCTAAGTCCTGTGAGAGCGACTTGTTCAGGAGATCTACTGGCTGCTAAGTCCTGTGAGAGCGACTTGTCCAGGAGATCTACTGGCTGCTAAGTCCTGTGAGAGAGACTTGTCCAGGAGATCTACTGACTGCTAAGTCCTGTGAGAGAGACTTGTCCAGGAGATCTACTGGCTGCTAAGTCCTGTGAGAGCGACTTGTCCAGGAGTTCTACTGGCTGCTAAGTCCTGTGAGAGAGACTTGTCCAGGAGATCTACTGACTGCTAAGTCCTGTGAGAGAGACTTGTCCAGGAGATCTACTGACTGCTAAGTCCCGTTTCGCTGATTAACATATTCTCGGCGTTAATCAGCGGGAATGCCCCGAGCGCCATTTTTAAAATTGCAGTTCCGATACGACGACGAAATACAATTACGCCGCTCGTATAGGAACTCCAACCCGGCGTTTCTTGTTTTCTGCTTACTGAAAACACAAACGCCGGCTCAAAGTGAGAGTTAGGCTGGAGTATCACTGATACTCCAGAGTAACTCTACCTGAATCTGGCCCTATATAGGTTGCTAGGTCTGTGTGTGAGGCCTATCCAGGTATCCAAGCTGTTTTGTCTTTGGATTCAAGGAGTCTGTAAGTGATCTGCAAAAAGGGTATCTGAAACCTCCCCTAACCCTCTATCCTATTACTGCTTTCAAGTTCTCCATTAAAGCACTGAAAAAATACAAAGTGACTGGCTCCCAAATTCTGTTCTCTGCTCGCTCCCCGTCTCTGGAGGTACCTCTTTGCTCCCAGTAGACCCAGTGGGGCGCTACATATGGTATCAATGTAATTTCTGGGCTTTGCCCACCTCAAGTTTTAATTTATATTTGAAAATGAACTTAATCCACAAAAAATATCATCGGCACTCTGCGCAACAGCACTCCGCCAAATGATATTATCCCCACCAAACTGCTGAAGGAATGCGCCGACATCCTGGCACCTCCTGTCACGCAGCTTATCAACCAATCCTTCAGGGAGGGCATAATGCCCTCCCAGCTGAAGGAGGGCTTCATTCAACCCATCTTGAAGAAAGCCACCCTGGATCCTAAGGATCCACTCAACTGGCGCCCCATAACAGGCCTAAATGTTCTCTCCAAGGTAATGGAGAAAGCAGTGGTACAGCAGCTGCAACAGCATCTAGATACCCACAACTTACTCGACCCATTTCAATCAGGATTCCGTCCCGGACACGGGACGGAAACAGCATTGCTTAAGATATGGGACGACGTTCTCGAGGCCGCAGACGAAGGAGAATCTTCTCGTCTGGTTCTGCTGGACCTAAGCGCAGCCTTTGATACAGTAGATCACAAGCTGTTATTGACTCGACTGGCCAAAATAGCCAAAGTCGCAGAAAGCGATCTATCCTGGTTCTCCTCTTTTTTGGAAAACCGATCGCAAATAGTGAAGCTAGGACCCTTCACTTCTGAACAACGCACATTATCGTGCGGGGTCCCTCAAGGATCTCCCCTATCGCCAATGTTATTCAACATCAGCAGCCAAAAACTGCTTTATCATTCATATGCAGACGACACGCAACTGTACTTCCGCATTTGCAATAAAAAGGATCACCGCCTCAATCTAGAGACTTGTCTCTCTTTGATAGAGGACTGGATGACAAAGAGTTATCTCAAACTCAACGGAGCGAAAACAGAACTTCTGTTTCACGCCAAGCGTAGGAATCATTCGGCAACAACCTGGATCCCCCCGCCCATTCTGGGCAAAATCATCACCCCTAGCGCCAAAGTCAAAAGTCTTGGGGTCATCTTTGACTCCGACATGACAATGAACGCACAAATAGGGTCAGTAGTCAGCGGATCTCACCATCTTCTGCGCCTACTACGCAGACTCACGCCTTTTATTCCCAAGAAAGACATAGCGGTCGTGGTGGGAGCGATTGTAAACTCCAGACTGGACTATGCAAATGCCCTTTACCTCGGACTCCCCAAGTACCAAATCGCTCGTCTTCAAGTCGTTCAAAATACGGCCGCCAGACTTGTGACTGGGAAAAAACCCTGGGAATCAATCTCACCTTCACTGAGATCCCTTCACTGGCTACCAGTTAAAGACAGAATCACCTTTAAAGCTCTCTGTCTAACGCATAGATGTATCCATGGGAATGCCCCCCATTATCTATGCGAAAAATTAAAACTTCACAATCCCAATCGTATTCTACGATCCACCAATCAAAATCGGCTTCAGATACCGAAAGCCAGATACAAGTCCAAAGGAGACAGGAGATTCTCTGTCCAAGGTCCCAGACTATGGAACGCCTTACCAGCCAGCATTTGGCTGGAGAACTACTTAGTCTTCAGGAGAAAGATTAAGACTCATCTCTTTTGATCTCAAAGGAGACAGGAACAACAAGCACCCAGAGGCGATTTACTTCGCATGTGCTGCGCTATATAAGTTTTTCATTCATTCATTCATTCATTCAATCCCATAAAAAAAGCATTTCCTCTGCATTTGTGAAGAAGGCTTCAGGGTGCCGAAGAAAATCCAGCAAGCGACAGAACCGTCTCCTACAATTGATTCGGCTGCAGGATCGGGACACCACCAGTGCAGAGCTTGCTCAGGAATGGTAGCAGGCGGGTGTGAGGACATCGGCACACACAGTTAGGAGAAGACTTGGGAGGATGGTCTGGTGTCGAGAAGGACAGCAAAGAAGCCGCTTCTCTCCAGCGACAGACTGATATTCTGCAAAAGGTACAAGGATTAGACTGCTGAAGTAAAGTAATTTTCTCGAAACGAATCCCTGTTTCTGATTGTTTGAGGCATCCAGAAAAAAGCCTTGTCGGGAGAAGAACAGGTGAGTGCTACCATCAGTCCCGTGTTATGCATCCTGAGACCATTCATGGGTGGGATTGCTTCTCAGCCAAGGGAGTGGGGGGCTCACTCAAGAATAATGTATGGTACAAAAACATCCTCTGAGAGCAACTTCTCCCAACCATCCAGGTGACCAACAATGTCTTTTCCAGCATGACGGAGCTCCTTGCCATAGAACAAAAGTGATAACTGAGTGGCTTGGGAAACACAACATGGAAATTTTAGGTCCCTGGCCAAGAAACTCCCCAGACCTTAATACCATTGGGAACTTGTGGTCAATCCTCAAGAGGCGGGTGAACAAAAAATTAAAAAAAATTCTGACAAACTCCAAGCATTGATTATGCAAGGATGAGGGGCGGCCATCAGTCAGGATGTGGTCCAGAAGTTAATTGACAGCATGCCGGGGGGAATTGCAGAGGTTTTGAAAAAGAAGGGTCAATACTGCAAATATTGACTTCGGCTCTTTGCTCCCCTCCTCCTGGACCACACTGCTGTCTTATACGCACAATGCTCTGGCTCTCTACCCTCCTCCCCTGAATCACACTGCTGTCTTATACGCAGTATGCTCTGGCTCTCTACTCCCCTCTCCCTGGATCACACTGCTGTCTTATACACAGTATGCTCCGGCTCTCTACCCCACTCCCCCTGGATCACACTGGAAACCTTATACACACAAAGCTCTGGCTCTCTGCCCCCTCCTGGATCACACTAGAAAATCTTATACACACTATGCTCTCTGCCCCCCCCCCCAACGTCCGCAGTCAGTATCACACTGCTGCCTTGCACAGACTTATCATTGGATCTCACCTCCGTATCCAGCTATGTGCTCAAGCTCCATGCTCCCTCCCACAGTCTGGGATCAACGCTGTCATTGAAAGTCCCCTCCTTCTTCACCTCCGGCTTTCTGCACTACTCCAGGCACCTCCCTCTGAGTTCACAGGAGCTGAAACTACAGAGGAGACCAAAGCACGCTGACGCATTGAGAACACAGGAAACAACCTCGGGGCGAAATACATCCGCCACAATGTTGGTCTTCGGCAGAACCCCTAGGGACCACTAACATTTTCTCGTGGACCATCAGCGCTCCAGGGTTGGCGACCGCTGGTCTAATTGACTTTTTACAAGTATTAGGAGCAGCTGAACTCCAGGCAGATATAAAGACACAAATTAAGTCATTACATTATGACATGTATTAATGAATGCAGGTGTGTACGTACCTGAATTTGACTTGGTATCAACAGCCTCTTGCAGTTCCTGGACTGAAATATTCATCTCACAAGGAAATTTCTTTAAAAATTAAATTTGAACTGAAAAGAAACGTCAAATGTAGCCAACATGTTTTGGCGGCAGGACTCTTACTTCTTCAGGGCATTTTCTGGAAAAACGTAGAAGTTTGCTAAAACTGGTCTGAATGTCAGTTCTGTCTGAAATAAGGGCAGTCAACTGAATCTTGGCTGCCCTAATTGTGGTCAGGTTTCCGTGACATCATTTAAATCCTGAAGAGGGTGGAGCACTGTCCACTGAAATGCGTTGCCTGTATTTAATATTCCTGTCCAATACATGTTTTTAATGAAGAACAAGCAAGATGAAGATTTTTTCGATACACAACTAACACCATATCCAGAATTTGATCTTCTTATATTCCTCTATCGTGATCCAAGAGGGAGTGGTCAAGGATCTAAACCAGTTAAGGAAAGTGGAAAAATTTCGCCGGACCCAGGGCTGTCTTAATGCATTGACACTGCCCAGGGGCCCCAGGTACACTGGAGGCCCCATAATAATTTTGCATTACATTATACTTGCCAACTGTCCTAGATTTGCTGGGATGGCCATGTCCTGGGCATCATACCGTAACCTGTACTGGGCCCTCCTTATCCCGGTATTGTGCCCTCCTGACTGCCCTTGTACTGTGCGCTTCGCCCCCCCTCCCCTCCATACTGAGCCCTTTGTGTTGATTAGTCTTCGATTTATGCCACGTTTTCCTATTGTTTAAAATCTTTACTGAAAGTATCAATATATATATGTTTAATTCTATCAACTATTTATACAGTACTTTAATTCTTGAGAGTAGGGGTGTAAATTAGGGCAGGCTGGTAGGGGTTCCAGTGCATTACTTTGCCCAGGGGCCCATGATGTTATTAAGACAGCCCTGGCTGGACCCATAGGGCTGTCTCACTGGTATCGTTATAGCGTTTTGAAGTTTATGTAAATAATCTGTTTGCTGGGCAGGTGGCCTCCACACCCCAGAGGATCTCCACCGTCTCCTTGGCTTGTAGTATAATGTTAAAAAAATGGAAACACACAACCACAACACTGCTAAGAGGTCCACACAGATCCAACTTTATTCTAATAAGTCAGAGGGATAATCCAAAAATTACCAACACATTTTCGGAGGTCAACAATTCCCCCTTCATCAGGGCTAGGGAAAAAAAACATACAAACATCGCCATATCAATCTGGTGTCAATCCAATATCCCCTCCTCCGCATCATATTTAAAATACCCCAAGGAGGGGATACTTTATTGATATCGGATTGATACAGAGATGTTTTTTTTTCTAGCCCTGATGAAAGGGGTTCTCTTGGACCCCAAAACACATTGGGTACCTTTTTGATAGTCCCCCTGACTTTTATTGGTATAAAGTTGTATCTGGACCTCTTAGCACTTCAATTTCCATTTTTTGCAGACCGTGGAGATCCTCTGCGGTGTAGAAGCCACCGGCCCAGGAAACAGATCATATACACAGTTGGTAAGGTTGAATAAAGACACCAGTCCACTCAGTTCAACCATGAGAGTGTGTCTTATATTTATTCTACAAAAATCCTCCTGCGCTCTGGTGTATCGCCAAACTGGGTGTATCAGTATGGTATAAAGGCAAAGTCTTAAGTCTTGCAGCCCTCCACAGAACAAAGGGTGTTCATATGGCTAAAATGAAAAAGAAAAGAAAGGAGGGCGCACCGACCTTGTGCATTACCACTTATACATTTTAATAAACACAAAAAAGCAATGGTCCTACTTACAAACATTCAGTAGTAAGCGCATTTAAAACAGCTAAAACTGGACCTAGGTGGTCTGTGATCACAGACCACCTAGGCTTTGAGGAAGGGGGTACGCCCCAGAAACGCGTCAGCTACATTGGTGTCTAGGGTCTGACTGGCAGGTGCCGTGAGGTCCAGTTTTAGCTGTTTTAAATGCGCTTACTACTGAATGTTTGTAAGTAGGACCATTGCTTTTTTGTGTTTATTAAAATGTATAAGTGGTAATGCACAAGGTCGGTGCGCCCTCCTTTCTTTTCTTTTATATTTATTCTAGCCCTGATAAAGGAGGCATTCTGGGACCTTTGAGATACATTGGATACTTTTTGGATTGTCCCCAACTTTTATTGAATCGCAGTTGACCTCTTAGAAGTTCTTGATGCTGCAATTTAAATTTTTGTTACATAGGACCCAAACCAGGTCCACACACAATACTTTTGTTGCAGGTTCACCTCCTCCAAGTACAATGCCCCCCCTCTTTTGTAGTTACACCAGATCCAATTCTCATCTGTATTGGTCCAGCAATACCAAGTATCTACCAGATCCTGGAGCTAAGCTATATGAAACGCCAGTTTCAGTAGCTGATTATTTAAACCAATGGAGCAGCAGAAGACCGAGGTAGTGGTTTGTAGCTGCACTGCAAAGATAAGCTTTATAGTCAGCTAATATTTATTTTGTATCAGCTAAAAATCTATAAAAGAGAACAAGCAGAGAGAGGAGAACACCACTACAAGTTGCCCGAAAAAGGATTGGTGCATTTAATTTACGTGAGCACATCTGCTCTTTACATCTTGTTTTTCAAGTAATCTAAAACCATCAGAATGAAAACTCTGCCAACTATGGGCCAGATTCAGGTAGATGGGCGAATCTTTAATTTGGAGTAACGTTTCTCATTTACGTTACTCCGCCGAAACTTTAGGAGCAAGTACTGTATTCACAAAGCACTTGCTCCTAAAGTTGCGGCTGCGTAGCGAAAATGAGCCGGCGGAATTCAAATTGGGCGGGTAGGGGGCGTGTATTATTATAACTAGGCACGATCCCGCGGCGTCGACTGTCAGTGCGCATGCTCCAAATTCTGTCAGTGAACGTCAATGACGTCAATCCCCATTCACGGACGTTTTACGCAAACGACTCGAATTTTTTTTTTTTCGATGTGATGACGACGGCCATACTTAACATAGGATACTCCACTAGGGGACATGTATTTCTTTATGCCGCGTATCGCTTACGGAAACGTCGGAAAGTCACTGCGTCGGGCCCGAATACGATCATGAATTGCCGATTCTCGCTGATTAACATATTCTCGGCGTTAATCAGCGGGAATGCCCCCGGCGCCATTTTTAAAATTAAAGTTCCGATACGACGGCGAAATACAATTACGCCGCTCGTATAGGAACTCCAACCCGGCGTTTCTTGTTTTCTGCTTACAAAAAACAGAAACGCCGGCTCAAATTGAGAGTTATGCTGGAGTATCACTGATACTCCAGAGTAACTCTACCTGAATCTGGCCCTATGACATCACAGTGCTAAAGATAAAGACAACCCCAGAGGATCTCCATGGTCTCCTTGGCTTGCAGTATAATGTAACAAAAATGAAAACTGTACTGCCACACCATTACTAAGAGGTTCAGATACAACTTTAGTCTAAAAAAAAGTCAGGTGCTTCGGGGGTCCAAGAACACCCCCTTCATTAGGGCTAGAAAAAACTTACGGACATCTCCATATCAATCTAATATTCCCATCCCTGCATCATATTTAAAAACAAAGAAAACGAGGAGCGGATATTGTATTGACATCAGATTGATACAGAGATGTCGTTATCAGTGGTGGCCGGAGACGAATGGGAAGGCAGATGGTAGGGCTGCTGCTCTTCGCTCCGGGGGCTGTTGCTTCTCCTCCCGGCTGAACAGGAAGTGGGCCCTAAGATCCGATTGGCCAGGAGCCCTAAAACCTGCTTCCTGATCGCTTGAGCGGAGAATCAAGAAGACAATAGCGAATATTAATTGGCTATTGTCACACAAGTGGGTAAGCTCTAGCCCTAAACCCACCCTTATTTTTAAGCCAATTAGAGCCTCAGGCATTTAAATCCATGTGCCCTGCATGAAGATTACGGGCTGGATACACAGATTATAGGGGCGGCGCCCCTGCGCCCTGTATGGATGGGCCGCCACTGGTCATTATGTTTTTTCTAGATCTAGAAAAAACTCTTAGGCCCCGTACACACGAGGAGACATGTCTGATGAAAACAGTCCACGGACCGTTTTCATCGGACATGTCTCCTGCAGGATGTACACACCATCAGACGAAAATCCCCTCGGACAGAGAACGCGGCGCATGCGGGGGATTTCGGTCCGCTGGTTAGTTGTACTAACCAGTGGACATGTCCGACGGACAGGTTTCCAGTGGATACGTTTTAAAGCATGCTTTAAAACTTTTGTCCGCTGGAAACCTGTCCGCTAGGCCGTACACACGATCGAATCTGTCCGCTGAAACTGGTCCGCGGACCAGTTTCAGCAGACTTTCTTCGATCGTGTGTACGTGGCCTTAGAAGTTCTTAGCTTCCTTATGTTTCAAGCCTTGATGAAGGAGGCACTCTGGGACCTTTGAGATGTGTTGGAAACATTTTGGATTGTTCACTTGACTTTTACTGGAATAAAGTTGTATCTGGACCTGTTAGAAGTTCCTGACGCTTCAATTTCCATTTTTGTTACATAGGACCAAAACCAGGTCCACAACTTTCATTGCTGGTTCACCCCTTCCAAGGATAACACCCCCCTCTGTATTTGTATTTACACCAGATCCTATCCTCATCCTTATTGGTCCTGTACAACCATGTGTCTACCAGATCCTGAAGTTAAAATTATTGTAAACCTAGGATTTTTTTTTTTGTAAATAACAAACCAGTTGTACTAACCTGCTCTGTATAATGGTACTGCACAGTGCAGCCCCCGATCCTCCTCTTGTCAGGTCACCATGCGGGCTCTCCTGGCTCCTCCCTTCTGACAAGTGCCCTCATGGCAAATACTCGTGCGTACTCACTCCCCAGCCCCGCTATGGACACACAGAGCACAACTCGGCCCGTTCCATCTCTCCTCACTAGCCAATGGCTCCTGCAGCTGTCTCTAAGCCAATGAGGAGAGAGAGAATCGAAAGAGCTGCTGCTCTCTCGTGAACATCGCTGGATCAAGATTGGGCTCAGGTAAGTAGACCACTACAAATGGCTATATTGTCAAAAGTATTGGGAAACCTGCCTTTACATGCACATGAAGTTTAATGGCATCCCAGTCTTGGTCCCTAGGGTTTAATATTGAGTTGGCTCCGCCCTTTGCCATAGACACCCTCCTAAACCTTGTGGACGACCTTCCCAAAAGAGGTGAAGCTGTAATAGCTGCAAAGGGCGGGGCCAACTCAATATTGAACCCTACGGACTAAGACTGGGATGTCATTAAAGTTCATGTGTGTGTAAAGACAGGCGTCCCAATACGTATAACAATATAGTGTAAGTTACGTGAGCGCAACTGCCCTTCATCTTGTTTTTCAAGTAATCTAAAACCCTCAGAAAATGAAAACAATCACCAACAATGACATCACAGTGCTAAAGATCAAAAGGCGGACACAATGTAGCGTTTCTGGCACAGAATGGAGTTTAATGATGCGTCCAATTCCAGGAATTACCCTTTGACAGTCCTGGAACGAGGACCGATATACAGGCGATGAAAGTCTAGTGCTGGCCGAGGAGTCATTACTGATATGAAATGTATTGCTGATGTGTCTGGGAGTCATAGTTGTCTGTGGTGGAGGAGCCGCTCTGTGCTCAGATCACGCTGCCAACCTGTAGCTGGGTAAGGTAGGCCATGACACCACGCCCCACCCCCCTCCCCTGAGGCCGACAGTTCTACTTCTTGTAGGTGCAAAGGATTCAAACACTGTTCAACGGCGCAATTCTAACACTGACTGGATGATCGTACAGTATACAAGTTTCCCCTCCCCCTCCCTCCCTCAATCCCAATCGAACATAACAATAAACTCAAAAGACAGACATATATAGATAGACCAATATTTGCCCATCTACGTTATTAGCAGCACCAACAATGCCCCCCCCCCCCCACCCCGACCCTGGACGGTGATAAGTTAAAGTCTGCACGAAGCAGCCAGAGATATGTCACAATGCAGACGGATTAGTGTAGTTTCCCGCCATATCTCCACCTCCTGCGCACAGCGATCCCATGCTTGTACCTAAAAATAATACTTTATACATTCATGATGTACCGCCCCGCACCTCGCATACCTAATCCCGAGGTACGTTTGGCACGGTGAATCCTGTACGCATTGTAAGTGTTCTTCATTCAAAGTTCTAACTACTTTAAAAAAAAAAAATCAGTTCTTTGAGAATAGTGTGTTTGCAGGTCGCCATAATCACAACTCTTCCTCCTTGTATGGCAGCCGAGTCCGTAAGCCGCCCCACCCCCCCCCCTGCCATGGAAATCCGGGACGCTCTCTAATGGCATGCAAGCCTTTCCGCGCTTCCTCTGGAGGGTTCGGGAGTTCCGCTCTGGCAATGGTTAGTGTTCGGTGAACGTCCCTTCGCTTCCATCAGATGCCGCTAGTGAGGTCGTTAATTACACGCCATTTCACCAGTTTCCGTAAGAATTCCTTCTCCTTTTGGATATTATGCGTCCAAGACTAAGAAAAGAGCAGAAAACCTCATGTTACACGTGAACAACAGACATGAAGAAATTAAAAATATCAACCTGTTGTCGCCCATGTTTCGTATTTGCCTCGCTCGTTCAGGATTCAATCCAAGTGATTGGAAGAAGCAAGACAGGTGTGAAACGCGTTAATCCACCACACTGTCTTTGAATAATGAACAAGCTACTAGTTGTGTTGTACTAGATACTGCGATCTCAATGTTTCATGTTTTTAAGGATGTTTTAATTTTATACTATAGCTATTGTTTTTATGGATATATGTCTACTCTGAGGCACATTCAAAGTCCCTTGGTTACATTCTCCACCATGACAACTGTATATTAGGGTTGTCCTGATACTGAGCATTTGCAAGAGTACCTGTACTCGTGCAAATGCTCCGATGCTTCACCCGATACCTGGGCAGTCAGGGTAATCAGTGTGGTGGGAGAGTTACAAGCACTGATCACCCTGTATAGGTTTCAAAGTCTGACAGCCGGTCTGTTTCTCTCCCCCCCCTGTGGCTTTCAGCTGCTTAAAATCAGAGGTGATCGGTGCTTGTAACTCTCCCACACACGATCCCCGCTGTCTGTCCCCGTATCCCCAACCAGTCCCCATCAATTCTGCTGCTGTCCTCCTCTGTGTCCCCCTCCATGCTGCTGTCTCCCTCATTTCTCTGTGCCCCTCTCCGTGCTGCTCCGTGTTCCCCTCCGTGCTGCTGTCCACCTCTCTTCTGCTCCGTGCCCCCCTCTGTGCTGATCTGTGTCCCCCTCCGTGCTGCTCTGTGTCCCTCTCTATTCTCCTCCATGCTGCTCCGTGTCCCCCTCTCTTCTGCTCCGTGTCCCCCTCCATGCTGCTGTCCACCTGTGTTTACAAAGTTTATGAATTGAGAGGAGCCGCTGTCTTCTCTCCATTCATTTTCAGCGCAGCTCAGGCTGCTGAGAAAGGGACTGGGGAATCTGTGTCCCTAGTCCCTTTCCCTGGCTCAAAAGGGAGATGTCAGGGGTAAAAAAACAAATTGTAAAAAAAACAAAAACAAACTACTGACACATGAGATTAAAAAAAAGTATAGGTAATTGGTATCGGCGAGTACTAAAAATAAGTATCGGTACTTGTACTCGGTCTTAAAAAAAGTGGTATCGGGACAACCCTAAAGGATATATTAGAATTGATGAGTTTGGGATGGTGCCATAAGGCACATGAATAGGATGGTTTCACTCATGATATAATATGGAAATGATGCTAAAAGATGCTGAGGGAGACTGCTGCTGGGTGAAAAGGCTGACTGCTAACAGAACACTAAAAGATACAAGACTTGCCTGTTTGTTTCAGGGATCCCATCAGGGGGACCATGTTGGCCAGGCATGGACTTACATTTAGGTAACGGCTGGGACGAGCAGATGTTTTGTTTGTTCTATATTACCGACTTGCTGTACAAAGTTCTCCTGATAGGAACGGAGTTTGCTGCATTGCTGAATAAAAGTGCAGAAGAAACCTGCATGGACTTTTCCAGGGTGTCCCCATCCTGTGCATGATTTACTGCTGCCAATACTAGTTTAAAAATATATGTAACTAAAATACAGTGGAACCTTGGATTACGAGCATAATCCGTTCCAGGAGAATGCTCTCAATCCAAAGCACTCGCATATCAAAATCGAGTTTCCCCATAGACGTCAATGGAAACTGAAATAATTTGTTCCACATTGACTTCAATGGCATGCAACAGCGCATGCGGCCATGGGTGGGGGGCACCAGAGAGTTTCGAAAACACTCGGAAAGGCCCGAGGACAGCTCTGCTAAACTCGGACAACCTCAGAAAGGCTCGGGAACTGAGTATTTCCAAGGTTTTCCAAGCATTTCACATCGGCTCCGGTGCCCCCCACCTCAGGCCAAACGCGGTTCTGCACACCGCTGTGGCTTGAATACTGCTCATTTTGCGAGTCAGGATTTTTTTTAAATATTGCTCGTATTGCGAAACGCTCGTTAACCGCATTACTCTCAATCCGAGGTTTCACTGTATATACATATATACAGTAAATGGAAGTTCTCTAATAAACCCGTGGTTTCTATACTTCGACACACTGCAGGTCTCCCCCGTCCATTCTGAACACATTGACTTAATTTTGTACATGAAAGAATTTTTATTGATCAATTATAAATGAGATACTTTTTTCCCCAGAACGGATCTCACATGTGTTTAAACTTTCCCACTTAGAAGTGTTGAAGGGCATTAAGAGAGAGGGGTTAAGATCTAAAGATTTTTAATGTCTTTTATACATTCTTTGTCTTCTCTCTGTGGGGTGTCTGTCTTTAGGACCCTTCTTTGGGCACTACAAGGAGGGGAAGCCTCTAACGGTTTAAGAGAAGCAAGCTGGGGAAGAGTACCTACCACCTGTAAATTATTAGAGAGGTGCGCCACCTGTATTATATTACTCAAACCCTTTACCAAAACCCAACTACAGACAAAGCTTTTTTTATTTTCTATCTTTGGATGGAGGGTCACTTAGAACCTTTGCCAACTATTTTCTTGTTTAGGAACTAGGACAAGTAGTAAGCAGAAATCTATCCAAGACGTGTGGCGAGAGCCCAGTCTGGCAGGCCGGGAATGCATCCATTCATAACCTAGAATTACCCGGAGTAGTTCAGTTCTCATTCTAGTGAATAAATGGAGCCATCACCAGATGCACTCATGGACCCAATGGTTGCACCATTGTCCGTCTGCTCAATTTCAGCATAACAGCAAGCAAAAAAAGAATTCTGGTTGGCCGCACGTCCAGTAAAATCACCTCTATTTCAGAAAGTCCATAAAAATATGTCTAAAGACACAAACAGAGGGGAACAGCATCACCAACTACTGTGTTTTACACTTCCTTGGCGCTTAGTCATAGCTCACTAAGCATAGCAGTCCTGTGAGAGGTCTCTTCCACTGGCCTCTGAAGTCAAGCTAAAGCGAGACCAGGTTGGCCAATTCTTTTAAGAGGAGTACAACTAGTACCACTAAGCCTGTGAGGACGGGTGCCCCTCTTAAGGTGGCCAAGGACATAGACTGCAGGGCAGTAAGTGTTGGTCAATTCTTCTAAGAGGAGTACAACTAGTACCACTAAGCCTGTGGGGACAGGTGCCCCTCTTAAGGTGGAAGAGGACAGGTTGTAAGGACACTTTATAAAGAGAGAAGGGGAGAATGTCCAAAAGGGGTCTCCGCTCCCCAATCCCACCTATCCAGACCAGCCAGATTTACTGTCCCTGGGGTAGAACCTGAGCTGGATAGCATGGGGGGGGGGGGGGGGGGCTGCAACTACCACAAAGGACTTGTATATCAATGTTCCAATGTTGTTCCTGCTAGGCCTAAGGAAACATGAAGATATTAAGAATTTTCTGAGCTTTTTCTTTATTGTCTATGACCCTTTTGTTTCCTGGTTTAGGTGGGCAGAGCCACACTCTCGTGTGTAGTCCTGGAAGATATGTAACACCTTATCTTCACCATCTGCTGGTCATTATTCATCATTGAAGCTCAGGTCTTGACAGTGCACACTTGCCCTAATCAGGAGAGCGCTAGGGAGACTGCTGGTCATTCAGCCTATGCCTGATGAACAGGTTTGTTTGGCTGCTCATACCCGGCATGTTCTATAGAGTGTATAATCAGCCATCGGGAACGAGCGCGTCTACAGCTGATGAACAGCTCGGATTTTTCCGTTGGCTCGGAACAATATCAATGGTAGGAACCAGCTTGTCAGAACACCGGCATACAGGTCTGCCTGACTGTTCATGCCCTGGATGATTTCTGTGAATTGACTGGATTGCATTTGTACTTACCCTGATTGTTACTCTGTCTGCCTGTTTGGATTCTTTTGGATCGGTTTGTTTGCACCTGATCTGTCCATCAGCTTGTTGACTTTGCTAAGATTTTCCATTTTCTCTGACCAACTGTCCATGGACTCACACCACAACTGTCCTACCTCTTAGTCCTCTGTTGCCCCTGTGCAGTGCCGATCCTGACCACCCAGGGGCCCTAAGCAAAATGAAAGTTGAGAAGCGCAGGGGGGTGCTGCCGACAGTGACATGTCACATTAAAGATTGAAGTTGAGAAGCGGGGTGAGGGGGTGTTCTGCTGTCGGAAATTACATCTTACATTAAAGTAAGATGCTGACTTCTTACCTCTTCTCCCATGCTTCCATAGAGAGCCTATAGGGCCCTGCCCCTGTGACATAAGGAGTCACTCAAACTCTGTGACAAAACCATTTGCCACATTTTACAGATGGTCCATGTGTGTTACATAGTTTGTAAGGTTGCATAAAGGCACTAGTCCATCCAGTTCAACCTGCGAAGGGGTATGTGTATTTTGATCTCTACCACTTCCCATATCCCTGTAAATATTGTTCAATAAGTTGCCCAACTAAAAGGTTTTCGAAATGATCAACACTTCAACACTACCACTAATTGTGGAAGGGAATTCTTGATGCTCCAACAGTAAAAAAAAAAGTCCTTACGCAGTTTTAGCTTAAACCGCTTCTTATCCAACTTCATAAAGTGGCCATGTGTCTTCTTGAGCAACCTAAGGCTGAACAGTTTCCTCCATATGCTGGAATCACCATTTAGATATTTGTATATTGCTATCAAATCTCCTCTTAAGTGCCTCTTCTCCAGGGAGAATACGTTTAATGTTTGCAGCTGTACCTCATAACGGAGGTCCTCCAGCCCCCTTTTTAGCGTTGTTGCCCTTCGCTGGACTCTCTCCAGTTTCAGCACATCCTTTCTGAGAATTGGTGACCAGACCTGGATGGCAGACCCAATATGTGGCTGTACCAGAGTTTTGTAAAGTGGTAGAATTATAGTTTTTCTCTTGAGTGCATACCCTTTTTTTTATGCATGCTAATATTTTAGTGGCCTTGCTTGCTGCAGCCTGGCATTGGAAGTTTTATAAGAATAGTCACCTAAGCAGCTCTCCCTTACCACTGCCTGCCTCAGGGCTGCAATACATGGGCCAAAAAGTACAGGTAATGGCTTCAATTTCAAGTTACCTCTTTAATGGCAGCCATCTTGATTGTCTCGTAGTAATGCAAAGGGGCGTTGGGAAGGTTCATGTCGTACCCAAACCCAGCCACAGCTACCTCGTCACAGTTGTGAAGTGCCATTGTAATGGCCACGCTGCCCAGGGTAGGAATGTTCTGCGGACAGAATAGAGAATTAGGTAAAGAGCCATGTAACAAAAAGTGTAAACAGACATCGCATATTTCAGTGAGCATTGTGCACCATATGCCAGGGATTTGTGGGCACCTTTCATATGTAAAGTGGATGAAGAATATTTACAAAGACTTATTTTTTTTTTCCCACGAGAAATACAAATACTTTTTTAGATGTAGATGTGAAAAAGATCAGCTCAAAGGTTAACTCTATGTGGCCCGATTCTGGGTGTACCCCCTCCCCCCCACATCATGCTGGGTTAATTAAAAAAGAAAAAAAATACTCAAAATTCCCCAAATACTTACCTAAATCAATGATCATTTGAGACGCTGGGTCGGAAATTCTTCTATCTTCTTGCCTGCAGGGAAGGCGATGGGGTTCTTTCATGCTCCAGGAGTGAAGAACGCCCCATGGTAAGCATGGGCACAGACTACCACTCTGGATTAACTGGTCATCAGTCCCTGAAGGGGTACCAGCAACATGCAGTACACTAATGGCAAAGTTAGATGGATGAACCAAATGCTTCAGAAGGAAGTCATCAGTGACCGGTGAATGGGTGGGAGGCAACAGGAAAGCTTGGCCTGGAGATGGGCATTGATGTAATTAATCTCATTACTGTATGATAATGTTTAAAAACCTTTCATTCTTTGTTTACAATAATCATGTACAAAGGGGCAGCCAAAAATGAAAAATTGGGCGTTTTGGGGGGCTATTTTGACATCATTTTACATGGTCAAAAGTCATTGAGGTCAATATGGAAGGTAAATGCAATGTTTTTGGATGGTTTTAAAGGGTGCATTTGTCTTTAAACAGCTTCTAATGCCCCATACACACGACCGGGTTTTGCGACAGGAAAACTGCGAGGAGAGCTTTTGGCCGGGAATGCCGGTCGTCTGTATGCTCCCTTGCAGTTTTTCCGACTGGAAAACTGCCAAACCCGCCAGACAAAAAAAAAAAAAGAAGAGAACCAGCTCTCTTTTTTCCCGCCGGGATTCCCGACAGATTTTTACCCGTCAGAAAACCCAGCAGTGTGTAGCAGAAAACGGCCATTTTCCTATAGGGAAAAACTCAGATTGGGCATAAACACGATCGGGATTCCCAAGGAAAAGCTCTCATCAGAGATTTCCCGACGGGAAAACCGATCATCTGTACAGGGGAAAAGTAGAGCGAAGGTTCTCGGTTCTCCCCTCGGGATTTACGATGGACCCTTTACCGCGGGAATCCCGGTCGTGTGTACTAGCCATAAGAGTCAGTGAAGGCCCTTTAAACCATCCTGGACTAAAAGTAAAAGTGTAATTTATTAAAAGACCTTTCCACATGGAGAAATAGCTCAACGTATGCTTTGAATTAATCTACACTTTGCTCTATGTTTCAAAAAAATTTAAATAAAATAATATTTTATATAATCTTTATTTACAGGATGTTTAAAAGGAGAAGAAGTGACAAATCTTTTTTGGCCCTACTTCTCCTAAGGATCAGAGTTTGTTTTGCACTCCTGAAAACCTGTATTCAGCAGATAGCGGGCTAAAGACAGCTGTTGGTTGACGTCACTCAGCCGGTCCAGGAGCTGGATCAATCCCAACTTTTCAGTCGAGATCCACCCAGCAGCCTGGACCGGCAGCTAGCTCAGCCACTCAGTGAGCCTCTGAGGGACTGAGCCAGCCCCTCCCGCCCCCTCCACAGCTCAATTCTCCAGTGAGGGCTGGAGGGGAAAACAGAGCACTTGTGACAGACAAGTCATGGCTCTCTGCACAGAGTGGAAGAACCGAACGATCAGCTGTGTTTGATCGCTTAGTTCTCAGTGTAGAGGCGGCAGGGGACAGATGTAGCATTGTATCAATGCTCAGGGCCGGTGCTACCACTAGGCAAACTAGGCAGCCGCAGAGAGCACACTGCTGCCTAGAGCGCCAGGCTGCTAGTTTCCCTACTCTCCGTCTCTGCAATATGTGAATTTTCTGTGCTGTATTATAAATACCTCTGTAAGAAATGTTCTAACCTCTAGTGGGCGCTATCCCTCTGCTGGGATAGTGTCATCATAGAGGCAGGCGCAGCACTGGAGTACATGTCCTGAAGCAAACATTCCTGTCATACTGATGCTTGGGCAAAGGGGATGGATTTGGGCATGGAGCCAGGGGGGTGGCAAAATGAGGTTTTGCCTGGGGTGTCAAAACTCCTTGTACCAGCCCTGTCAATGCTGCATCAATCTAGGAGAGTATAATTTATTTTTTATTTTTTTGGGGAAACCCATACTTCTCTTTTAATATATTGACACAATAGCCCAAACAGGGGGTCTAGATCTTATCTAGGTCTTATCAGCCTATATAACATACACATTTTACTACATTTCAGTATCCAAGTGTTTAGTATAAAAGATTATTAAACAGCCAAAGAATATTTGGAAATAGCAAAAAATAGGCCAAATGTGGTGAACACTCTAAAAACATTCTGTAATGTCCATTCTGTAATGTCAGATAACACAACATACGATAATAGGATTGAATGTTCAGAGAGGAAAAGGAAAGTATCATTAGAGGAAAAAATTGTGTGATTCACAAAGACTCCTAACAAGAGGAAGAATTAATATCGAGTTACTGAATCATAGGGGAAAAAAAAAGGAGAAAACGTCCATAAAGCAGACCTGACAGTCAAACTGTCGAAACCGACACAGCATTGATATTCCCATTTTATAGTAGTGTCTAAACAGAGATCAAGAAACCCCCAACAACCTCTGGTACCCTAGGATTCCTCCAGAGGTTGATAGTGGCCCCTTGACGTCCCTTCTGCATTTTCTAGTAATGTCTAAAACAGCGATTCTCAACCAGGGTTGTTAGGGGTTCCTTGAGCTGTTGCTAATTGACCTCCCTTCTGCATTTTCTAGTAGTGTCTAAAACAGCGAATCTCAACCAGGGTTCCTCAAAAAGGTTGTTAGGGGTTCCTTGAGCTGTTGCTAATTGACCTCCCATCTGCATTTTCTAGTAGTGTCGACTGTCGACAACAGGAATTCTTAGCCATGGTTCCTCCAGAGGTTGCTGGGGGTTCCTTGAGTTGTTGCTAATTGACCTTCCCCTTCTGCATTTTCTAGTAGTGTCTAAAACAGCGATTCTCAACCAGGGTTCCTCAAGAGGTTGTTAGGGGTTCCTTGAGTTGTTGCTAATTGACCTCCCATCTGCATTTTCTAGTAGTGTCGACAACAGGAATTCTTAGCCATGGTTCCTCCAGAGGTTGCTGGGGGTTCCTTGAGTTGTTGCTAATTGACCTTCCCCTTCTGCATTTTATAGTAGTGTCTAAAACAGCGATTTTCAACCAGGGTTCCTCAAGAGGTTGTTAGGGGTTCCTTAAGCTGTTTCTGGGGGGTTCCTTGAGTAGTTATTTGACCTCCCCCTTCAGCATGTTCTAGTAGCGTCTAAAACAGGGATTGTCAAACAGGGTGTCCTGGAACCCTAGGGTTCCTCCAGAGGTTGTTAGTTAGGGGTTCCTTGAGCTTTGGCTAACTGACCTCCCATCTTATGATGTCTCCATGGTACAAGGTCCGATGCCACTTGGCAGAACCAATGCTGTGACACAAATGAACATTTAGCTGTCTGTGGCATTCTAACCACCACTGTAAGAATTGAATTCTTCATAATGACCACCGATGTAAGAGGCATTCTTCCCACTGACCCCTGATGAAAGATTTTTTTTTACAAGATCTGAAATTATTTTCAAGGCTTCCCCTGGGGTGAAAAGGGCGAGAAAGTCTGGTCTAAATCATCATAAAGCTGAGTTTTATGATTACACAGTGTCGGTGGGTGTATATCCTAGTTGAAATGGGACTAGTCAAGGAGTGCTAGGCGCCTTGTTTTAAACAGAAAAGCTATTGTCACGGTCAGGGGTCAGGCTCGGGGACCAGTAGCTACTGTATATAGTGTCTGAACTCTCCTTTAAGCCCCATGTCCAAATCTTGCCGCCTCAACCTCCGCAACATCTCCAAAATACACTGCTTTCTAATCAATGACACCACAAAGCTCTTAATTCACTCCCTAGTCATCTCTCGCCTCAATTATTGCAACACTCTCCTCATTGGCTTACCCTTACATACTCTATCCCCCCTTCAATCCATCATGAATGCTGCTGCCAGACTTATCCACCTTACTAATCGCTCTATGTCTGCTATTCCCCTCTGTCAATCTCTCCACTGGCTTCCGCTCCCCCAACAAATTAGATTTAAAATACTAACGACTACTTACAAAGCCATGCACAACTCTGCCCCCACTTACATCACTGACCTAGTCTCAAAATACCAACCTAATCATTCTCTTCCTTTGTCGCAAGACCTCCTGCTCTCTAATCACCTCCTCCTATGCTTGCCTACAGGACTTTTCCAGAGCCTCTCCAAGCCTATGAAGCTCTTTACCCCAATCTATCAGTTTTTCTCCTACTCTATTGGCTTTTAGACGATTCCTGAAAACCCTTCTCTTCAGAGAAGCCTATTCTACCCACACCTAACAACTGTATTTTCATCTTGTCCATCTGATCATCCCCCTCAGCTACTACCCATTGTTCCGCTTGACCCTCCCTTCTAGATTGTAAGCTCTAACGAGCAGGGCCCTCTGATTCCTTCTGAATTGAACTGCATTGTAATTCTACCATCTTCTTCGATGTTGTAAAGCGCTGTGCAAACTGTTGGCGCTATATAAACCCTGTATAATAATAATAGCAGTAGAGAGACTCCTACTGACCAGCTGGATAAGTGCACAAGCAGGTCACTGTAAGCCGGGGTCCAACAGATGATATAGCAGGTGGGGATCAAGCAGAAGCATAGTGGGTTAACAAGCCAAAGGTTGGCAACAAGTGGTTGCAGGTTGGGATCCAGCAGAAGCGTAGTCCAGGAACAATCCAAAGGTTGGGAGTGAAGATAAGAACAGTAGGAGAGACAAGAGCAAGATATTGGATACTGGCGAGACCACAATAATTTGGCAAGCAAGTGTAAAGGCATGGCTTTAATAGGAGGTTCATGGGATGAGCAAAAAGTTCAAGGTTTAAGACCAACAAGACAAGAGGCAAGGTTGTCTTACGAGATCAGCGTGGGAGCTGACCAGCATCTCAGAAGGCTCAGCAAGAAGGGACATTGCCAGACACAGCAGAGGTCACAGGTTAAAACCTGGGTCCTGACAGCTATAATGGATCCATGCAGCCCTTTTTCTACAGAATGTAATGGTCTTTTCAGGTGGCTAAAATGTTTGTTGATCTTATCCATGTTTTACACAGAAAGTTTTGGTGCCGAACTGCACCATACACAAAAAAATCTTGCTAAGATTTCTGGTTAAAAACTTGAGAGAAGTCTATGAGTTGGAGAAATTCGCCCTTATAGAGGTCTATGGAACATAATCAGTTGAAATAAGGTCAAGATGAGCAGATGAATTGCCCAGAGCAGCGTACTAAACAGGCCCGGTGGCCCCCAATGTGCAGGTTGGGTATACAGTGACCGATGAAGGCTATTTGTGAAGTGATGGATTGTCCTCTCTCCCTCCTTCCACCGGCCCCGTGATTGTGATCTAATGGCTCGGGGAAGATTAATAAGATTATCTGTGTGCTGCCTGGCTTGTTGGGATAAGTGAATGAGATGGAGAGTTAGTTATCTGTCTGAATGAGATTCACCGGCAGCTTGGCCTGGTGACATATGGGCGATTAATCTCCCTCCCCGCTGATTTAGTGCTCCCATCCGCTGCTGAGCTCCGGTTTGCTCAGGCCAGACGTGAACAATAAGGAATTAGGCGCTCGTTCTCCTCTACGAGTCTCTAGTACATGAAAACTGAGAGGTAAATATCCGATGACAATGGCATGTCATTATCTTTATGATGACTTGCAATCTGTTATTATAATGCCGTTCCCTCGGGTCTTTCTTCTTCCAGTCTCACATTTCATTACAGGCCCTCTTTATTCATATTTCTGTTTGTTAAGAAATGGCGGGCCGACCACAGGGAAAGGTTCCCACAATGTATGTACACGTTTGAGGTTGCCAGTCCAGATGGTTCGCACCACGGTTGCACAGATACACGCAGAGTCCAGGAGACGAGTTCTTAGCCTAAAAATGACCAAAGCTGAACCCCAGCATCTCCAAAATGTGGTGCAGCTTCTCCCAGAGGTGGTGTAGGATAAGTGAACGGACTATGAGGGTGCTTCATCAGTGACCTCACAGTGCATTGAAAACTTTAAGCTCTCTGCCACAGTGGCTATCTGACTGACTGTCTTTTGTACAATGTCTGCAGTCTCTGACCATCTCCTATACAACTTTGCAGTTGTGTTACAGGAGATGATAAGAGACTGCAAAGTGGTATAGGAGATGGTCAGAGACTGCAGACAATTGTACAAGGAGATGGTCAGAGACTGCAGATGTTGTACAAGAGATGGTCAGAGACTGCAGACAATTGTACAAGGAGATGGTCAGAGACTGCAGATGTTGTACAAGAGATGGTCAGAGACTGCAGACATGGTAAAGGAGATGGTAAGAGACTGCAGTTGTGTTACAGGAGATGATCAGAGACTGCAGTCTCTTACCATCTCCTTTACCATGTCTGCAGTCTCTGACCATCTCTTGTACAACATCTGCAGTCTCTGATCATCTCCTCGTACAAATGTCTGCAGTCTCTGGCCACGTCCGCATTCGCTGACCATCTCCTGTAGTATGTCCAAAGTCTCTGACCACATCTGCAGTCTCTGACCATCTCCTGTATCATGTCCAAAGTCTCTTACAATCTCCTGTACCATGTATGCAGTCGCTGGCCATCTCCTGTAATATGTCCAAAATCTCTGACCATCTCCTGTACCATGTCCACAGTCTCTGACCATCTCTTGCACCACGTCCGCAGTCTCTGACCATCTCTTGTACCACGTCCGCAGTCGCTGGCCATCTCCTGTACCATGTCCACAGTCTCTGACCATGTCTTGTACCATGTCCGCAGTCTCTGACCATCTCTTGCACCACGTCCGCAGTCTCTGACTATCTCTTGTACCACGTCCGCAGTCGCTGGCCATCTCCTGTACCATGCTTATAGTCTATATCAGAGGTCTCCAAACTGTGGCCCTTTGCTTGCTTTTATCTGGCCCGTGGGGCATTATTCACCACACTGTCAGCAACAGTGGGGCATGGTCCCTACCGCTGATACCGAGAATGGTGCACTAGTCCTCATACTGACAACAACTATAGGGCACTATTCCTTCCATTAATGCCAATAATGGGACACTATTGCATTCCACTGAGACCAATGATGGGGCACTATTCCAGTCCACTGAGATCAATGATGGGGCACTATTCCATTTCACTGAGACCAATGATGGGGCACTATTCCTCCAATTGACACCAGTGATGGGGCACTACTACACCCCCTAATACCAATGATGGGGCATTGTTAAATCCCACTGACTCCAGGACATTTTTTACTCCCCCAGTGGCCACAGTCTGGCCCCCTAAAGTTTAAAGGATAGTAAACTGGCCCTTTGTTTAGAAAGTTTGAAGACCCCTGATCTATATTCTGTTGTGTGTTTGTTGTCTCTGGGTATTCACTTCATTTTATGTGCGGCTCTTTGGTGATGTTAAGGGCCACACTTGAGGCACCTCGTATCAAGAGAGTTGTCCACTATTGCCGGGGTGGGAAGGACAGAGAGGGGTGTAAATAAAGTGTCTGATTGTTTGAATCTCTTGGGCTCCAGTGACTGCTCAGGACAGACAAACACACACGATCCTCCATACAGGAAAGCAGATGAACGAACGAAGTGTGAACACAAATGAGTTTAGTAATTCGGCCCCGGAGGTAGAAGTGTCTATTGATAACCAAGGCCCTGTTCATCACCCTCCGGTAAAGATAAATCTCTTACACTGTGTACAATCGATCTGAACTACCCCGGTCATGCTTCGGCTAATGTGCGGCCATTCATCTTTCTGACACCTGGATGTGCAGGGAAGGGGGGGAGCGGAGAGCCCGAGGTGTCTACAGTCACACCTCTGATACTAATACAGTGCGGTGTGAAGGGCCACAACGGACAACCACTTATCCCCCAGATTAATGCAAACCCTTCAGGAGACAAACATGGAGAGGCTTCCAATGGTGACCCCACTCCCTGAAGATGACCCTCTGGGCTCAGGTCACTCACTGGTCAGCCACTGACCTGGAACAAGTCTACAAATTAGGACTCCAGACATATCTAGGACTTTCCTCCAATTCTGATCTTGTTTTGTTTTCCCTTTAACCACTTGTATACTGGGCACTTACACCCCCCTCCTGCCCAGGTAAAATTTCAGCTTCCGGCACTGCGTCGCTTTAACTGACAATTGCGCGGTCGTGCGACGTGGCTCCCAAACAAAATTTACGTCCTTTTTTCCCCACAAGTAGAGCTTTCTTTTGGTGGTAATTGATCACCTGTGCGATTTTTATTTTTTGCGCTATAAACAAAAAAGAGCGACAATTTTGAAGAAAAATACAATATTTTTTACTTGTTGCTATAATAAATATCCCAATTAAAAAAAAAACACATTTTTTTTTTCTCAGCTTAGGGCGATACGTATTCTTCTACATATTTTTGGTAAAAAAAAAAATAAAAAAAAATCGCAATAAGCGACTGGTTTGCGCAAAAGTTATAGCGCTTACAAAATAGGGGAGAGAATTATTATTTTTTATTATTTTTTTTTTACTAGAAATGGCGGCGATCTACGATTTTTATTGGTACTGTGACGTTATGGCGGACACATCGGACACTTTTGACACATTTTTGGCGCCATTCACATTTATACTGCGATCAGTGCTATAAATATGCACTAAATACAGTATAAATGTGACTGGCATTGAAGGGGTTAACACTAGGGGGTGAGGAAGGGGTTAAATGTGTATGCTAGGTGTGTTCTAACTGTGGGGGGAGGGGGGGGTGACTGGGGGGGTGACCGATCTGTGTCCCTATGTAGGAAGGAACACAGATCGGGCTCCTCCCCTCCAGAGACAGGACGCTGTCTCTGTGTAAAACGGCAATGAGAGATGATCTATGAGAGATCATCTCTCATTCGCCCACAGATCGCATTGTAAATGGCCGCTCTGATTGGCCGTTTGCCGCGATCTGTGATTGGCCGTGTCCAAGGGACACAGACAACACAGGACTTCCCCGCAGCGCGCTCTACAGCGCGCTGGGAACGCCAGAATGACATGCCGTCAAATGACAGCATGTTGGATATTCAGGCCCGCGCTGTTGCCGTCATCCGACGGTAGCCCGGGCCTGAAGTGGTTAAAAAGATGTGTGTCTGTGACTGGGGGGGGGGGGGGGTCGCAATAGAGTGTGAGCTCCTCTGGCACAGAGACTGATGTGCCTTTCTCAGTGATCTCTGTACAGCACTGCGGTATATGTCGGAGCTATATAAATGTATTACAATAAAAGTGTGTGACTGTGGGGGAGGGGACATTAGATTGTAAGCTCCTGTGGGACAGAGACTGATGGGTCTGGCTCAGTGATCTCTGTACAGCACTGCGGTATATGTCGGAGCTATATAAATGTATTATAATAAAAGTGTGTGACTGTGGGGGAGGGGACATTAGAGTGTAAGCTCCTGTGGGATAGAGACTGATGGGTCTGGCTCAGTGATCTCTGTACAGCACTGCGGTATATGTCAGAGCTATATAAATGTATAATAATAATAGACCCCACATCTCTCCTCCAGGCTGGAAAGCATGAGATTGCGGCTTTGTTTACTTCCGGGTACCCAGGCGTGACGTCATAATGTCGCGCCCGGGCCTCCGACGATTATAGAGATGACTGGTGACAATCTGGTCACCAGAAACCTCTATCCTCCTCATCCGGAAGCGGCCGATTCGTTCTCCGGGTCTCCGATGGCACGGGAGAGCCCGGAGAAGCACTGGATGGCTGCGGGGATGACGAGGATGTACCCTCCCGCCGCCTATAAGAACAATCAAGCGGCGGAACTTCCTGAAAAGATGGATATCTGAATGATGCCTGTAGATGCATTCATCATTCAGATATCCCCCCCTAAAGTCCAGGACGTCTACAGCAGAGAAGTGGTTGATAATAATTTTGCAGCTCTAATGGATGTATAATAATAACAGTTCATTCAGCTGACAATTTTTGGTCATATTATGCACAGTGGTGTAGTGGTTAGCACTTTCACCTTGCAGCAAAAAGGGTCGCTGGTTCATAATGTAAATGTAGACCCAGCGGGGGGAAGGATCACCTTGGAATGGCTGGGGTAGGCTTGCAGACCTGGAAGCTCCAAAGCACAGACCTCACCATCGGAGTCCCTGGAAATATCAATGTTGCGCGGAACTCCTCTTTAAAGCGGAGGTCCACACAAAAAGTGAACCTCCGCTTTTCGGAACCCTCCCCCCTCCATTTACCACCTTTTAGGGGGGTGCAGATACTTGTATACAGGTATTTGCACCCACTTCTGGGAATATACTTCTGCAGGAGTTATGCCCCTTCGTGTCAACGCCGCCCCCCCCCCCCCTGCTGTCTTCTGGGAAACACACTGGTCCCAGGAGACAGCGGGGACCACTGAGGACGCGCCGTGTGACTCGCGCATGCGCAGTAGGGAACCGGACAATGAAGCTGCAACGCTTCACTTCCTGATTCCCTCACCGAGGATGGCGGCGGGGGGCAGCCGAGAGACGAGCGATTGCTTGGCTTTGGCTGCCGACATTGCGGGCACCCCGGACAGGTAGGTGTCCATTTATTAAAAGTCAGCAGCTGCAGTATTTGTAGCTGCTGGCTTCTAATATTTGTTTTTTTCATGGGACCTCCACTTTAAGAACATTTCCAGAGGTGGGATCTGAATGTTTAGTTCAGGATGTCACTCTCCATGGGTAGCCTACAGAGTTTGACTCTACATTCACTTTAAAGACACATTATAACCTTCTCTTACCCCTCTTCCCATCAGTCCATTATTGAAGGGTAGCCCGATGAAGCTGAATGCTGCTTCCTGGATGAAGTAGGGGTTCAGGATTCGGATCTCGTGTGGCTCCCGTGGCACCCGAGTGGCAACCGACTTCCAGAAACCATCAGAAGCGCTCTGCGCGAGAGAGAGAGAGAGAAATGGGAGAGGACCGGTGAACATTCCTGCCCCAAGATGGAACAGACAAGGAAATATTTTTGCTGTTGTTCTTTCAGTGATTTATTTTTCTAATTAAATTCTAAAATGTAACAACTCTCTCCCTATCGTACAACTACCACAAAACTGATCACAGGATTTCCTTTTCATTATTCCCAGACTAGTCCATTGCAATGTGTGTGTTGGTGTTCAGACCAGATCTTTAATCTCTGGGTCACTTCCAGCCATCAGTGTGCTCATCATTCCCTAAGAAATTCATACCGGACTATCACAGGTGAGCCCTTTCTATAAGACCCATCACACTGAAACAGGGGTGAGACGACGAGTCATGGGGCCCCAGAGCAAACTTCGGTTGGGGCCCCACAGGCAACCTCTCTTTAGCAGCCAACAGGCTGCATTCACACCTTGGCGTTCTGAGTCGTCGGCAGATTTCATAATGCCCGGTTGTGAATGACAAATCGTGGAACGCACATTTGAGATGCAATTTATTTAAATGTCACCAAAAATCATGGTGCAGTTCTGCCGCCATTGTTGCGCGATAAATCATGCTGCGATTGACAGTAAAGCGCATTGAAATGCGTTGTCACACCAGGTGGACTTTTGTTAGTGCATCCCTTTTGCTTTATGAAAATCATGTTAGCTTTGATGTTGAGAAGCTCTCCTTTCCCTTATGGAGGATCAATGTGTTGAGTGTGAATGAGCCATAAAAGTTCATCTGCAGCCTCACTGTGTCCATCTGCAGCCACACTGTGCTTTACTGTGTCTATCTGCAGCCTCACTGTGCTTTACTGAGTCTATCTGCAGCCTCACTGTGCTTCACTGTGTCTATCTGCAGCCTCACTGTGCGTTATTGTCTATCTGCTTCACTGTGTCCATCTGCAGCCACACTGTGCTTCACTGTGTCTATCTGCAGCCTCACTGTGCTTTACTGTGTCTATCTGCAGCCACACTGTGCTTCACTGTGTCTATCTGCAGCCTCACTGTGCTTCACTGTGTCTATCTGCAGCCTCGCTGTGCTTTACTGTGTCTATCTGCAGCCTCACTGTGCTTCACTGTGTCTATCTGCAGCCTCACTGTGCTTTACTGTGTCTATTTGCAGCCTTACTGTGCTTTACTGTGTCTATCTGCAGCCTCACTGTGCTTTACTGTATCTATCTACAGCCTCACTGTGTCCATCTGCAGGCACACTGTGCTTCACTGTGTCTATCTGAAGCCTCACTGTGCTTTACTGTGTCTATCTGCAGCCTCACTGTGTCCATCTGCAGCCACACTGTGCTTTACTGTGTCTATCTGCAGCCTCACTGTGTCCATCTGCAGCCACACTGTGCTTCACTGTGTCCATCTGCAGCCTCACTGTGCTTCACTGTGTCTATCTGCAGCCTCACTGTGTCCATCTGCAGCCATACTGTACTTCACTGTGTCCATCTGCAGCCACACTGTGCTCCACTGTGTCTTTCTGCAGACTCACTGTGTCCATCTGCAGCCACACTGTGCTTCACTGTGTCCATCTGCAGCCACACTGTGCTTCACTGTGTCCATATGCAGCCACACTGTGCTTCACTGTGTCCATCTGCAGCCACACTGTGCTTCACTGTGTCCATCTGCAGCCACACTGTGCTTCATTGTGTCCATCTGCAGCCACACTGTGCTTCACTGTGTCCACCTGCAGCCACACTGTGCTTCACTGTGTCCATCTGCAGCCACACTGTGCTTCACTGTGTCCATCTGCAGCCACACTGTGCTTCATTGTGTCCATCTGCAGCCACACTGTGCTTCACTGTGTCCACCTGCAGCCACACTGTGCTTCACTGTGTCCATCTGCAGCCACACTGTGCTTCACTGTGTCCATCTGCAGCCACACTGTGCTTCACTGTGTCTATCTGCAGCCTCACTGTGTCCATCTGCAGCCACACTGTGCTTCATTGTGTCCATCTGCAGCCACACTGTGCTTTACTGTATCTATCTACAGCCTCACTGTGTCCATCTGCAGCCACACTGTGCTTCACTGTGTCTATCTGAAGCCTCACTGTGCTTTACTGTGTCTATCTGCAGCCTCACTGTGTCCATCTGCAGCCACACTGTGCTTCACTGTGTCTATCTGCAGCCTCACTGTGTCCATCTGCAGCCACACTGTGCTTCACTGTGTCCATCTGCAGCCTCACTGTGCTTCACTGTGTCTATCTGCAGCCTCACTGTGCTTCACTGTGTCCATCTGCAGCCATACTGTGCTTCACTGTGTCCATCTGCAGCCACACTGTGCTTCACTGTGTCTTTCTGCAGCCTCACTGTGTCCATCTGCAGCCACACTGTGCTTCACTATGTCCATCTGCAGCCACACTGTGCTTCACTGTGTCCATATGCAGCCACACTGTGCTTCACTGTGTCCATCTGCAGCCACACTGTGCTTCACTGTGTCCATCTGCAGCCACACTGTGCTTCACTGTGTCCATCTGCAGCCACACTGTGCTTCACTGTGTCCATCTGCAGCCACACTGTGCTTCACTGTGTCTATCTGCAGCCTCACTGTGTCCATCTGCAGCCACACTGCGCTTCACTGTGTCCATCTGCAGCCACACTGTGCTTTACTGTGTCTATCTTCAGCCTCACTGTGTCCATCTGCAGCCACACTGTGCTTCACTGTGTCCATCTGCAGCCACACTGTGCTTCACTGTGTCCATCTGCAGCCACACTGTGCTTCACTGTGTCCATCTGCAGCCACACTGTGCTTCACTGTGTCCATCTGCAGCCACACTGTGCTTCACTGTGTCTATCTGCAGCCTCACTGTGTCCATCTGCAGCCACACTGTGCTTCACTGTGTCCATCTGCAGCCACACTGTGCTTTACTGTGTCTATCTTCAGCCTCACTGTGTCCATCTGCAGCCACACTGTGCTTCACTGTGTCCATCTGCAGCCACACTGTGTCCATCTGCAGCCACACTGCATTGTGTCCATCTGCAGCCACACTGTGCTTCACTGTGTCCATCTGCAGCCTCACTGGGCTTCACTGTGTCCATCTGCAGCCACACTGTGCAGCCTCACTGTGTCCATCTGCAGCCACACTGTGTCCATCTGCAGCCTCACTGTGCTTCACTGTGTCCATCTGCAGCCGGGGCTTTGTTACAGTGGACGGCCGCCGACTGCAGTTAAGACAGCGGGACTCGAGCATAAACCGAGGGGGGCTTTTTCAGCATCAAAAGCAAAAGTCGGCTTATACTCGAGTATGTACGGTACATGTTGGACATAAGTGATCCTAAAAGAAGCTGGCATGAGTACTTCAAAACCATCTTCATGTCAGCTTCCTGTAATATGGTACTACAGAAGCATGGGGGGGGGAGTGAGGATTGTGGGAAAACCTGTCTACAGATCGAGCGCTCTTTTCATGATTACAAGGAAGAGATATTTAATATATCTTTTTGTTTTAGGAAAGTCAAGCCTGGCTTCAGGTTTGAATTAGAAATCATCTGGTTCGGGTTACAGGTACAAGCTAGTCGCAGGTACGGGTTGGGTGCCGCGCTGCAGGAACACGCGAGTACAAGTCTTCCTACTGACACTTCCCTCTTGGCCTGAGGATACACACCTTCCCCATTGTTTTATACCACCATAAAAAAACAGAACTTGTTCCAGCGACTACACAGTGCCAACCATTTAGGTGTTAGTATGTTTTTGTACACGAGACATCTGGTGGATTGGGGTGTTCCGAGCATGTGTTACAATACAGTCAATAGAGACGTTCCCAACATGGGGTAGGGATATGTTGTCTGTAGTCAGAGAGGTAACTATATTACTCTTTTCCGCAAATGAAGAATTGGGTGTTGCAGACACTGTTTGTCAGGTATTGGAATTATATGGACTGGTGGACAATTTACACTATATTGTCAGAAGTATTGGGACGCCTGCCTTTACACAAGCATGAGCTTTAATGGCGGGATCCCTTTTTTTCCCCCATCAGGAAAAAATCCTGGCTGGAAAATCGTTTGCCTGTATGGTTTTCAGATAGGTAAAAAAAAATGTGCATTTACTCGGCTCGTCTTAGTCTTTTTTTTTTTTTTTTTAAAGGCTCAGAGGTCCCCAGGTTTATTTTTTTCTTTAAAGTGTATTTTGTGTGTGAAGTCGAGAGAGAGGAGCTGGACTGCAGGAGTTGGGAGTAGGCAGACCCTCCCCCCGGAGGCAATCGCCATCCTTCTCCATGCCCCCGGTGGCAATGGCGGGTGTGAGGGGGGGCCTCCCACTCACCCCGCCCTACCTGCTCCACTTGGGAGCCCAACGGGACAGAGGGACTCCCCCTATGAGGGAGTGAGGGGGTCTAGCCCACCCAGCCAGCCCCGTAGGTCCTTCGCCTATCTTTATTTTAGGAGACCTCATGGCCAAAGTGCGTGTGTGTTAAACCAATTTCGTGTGCGTGCAAGTGTGGTGGTTTTTTGGGGGGGGGGGGGCATACTAAGCACAGGCGTACCTTGCAAAGCACACCCACCGGGAGCCGGGCTGAGACCACCAAACTCAATTCACATGTAGCCGAGACCGGGATCCGAACCCTTGGCTGCAGAGGTGAACGGCTTGTCAGTGCAGTGCCAATCACGTTGAGCCACCACAGCTCCCACTCGTCTTAGTCTTTTACGTCACCATGTTCTTGGCATGTCAGTGTTGCCAACCTACCAAATTGAAATTTACTGGCACGACACCCAGAATTTACTGGCGCAGCCACGTTTTTACTGGCATTTCACAAAAGTTACTTAATTACATATTTAGGTGCAAATTTCAGTATTTAGGCTACAAACAAGTACTCTAGGCAAATAGCAATGTGATTTAAGGTAGATATTAAGGTAAAAAAACATATTTTTGTTATTTTCGATATAATAAGGGCAAATTATTTAGTCACAGCACCCCCTGCCTCCATCCCCCTCTGCCACCAACACCCCCTGCCTTCACCCCCCTCTGCGGTGCCACAATCTCCCCCTGCCTCCATCCCCCTCTGCCACCAACACCCCCTGCCTTCACCCCCCTCTGCGGTGCCACAATCTCCCCCTGCCTCCAATCCCCCCCTGCCTCCAATCCCCCCTGCCTCCAATCTCCCCCTGCCTCCAATCTCCCCCTGCCTCCAATCTTCCCCAGGCCCCCTGCCTCCAATCTCCACCTGCCTCCATCGTCCCCTGCATCCACCCCCCTCTGCGGTGCCACAATCTCCCCCTGTCTCCAATCTCCCCCTGCCTCCAATCTCCCCCTGCCTCCAATCTCCCCCTGCCTCCAATCCTCCCCAGGCCCCCTGCCTCCAATCTCCCCCTGCCTCCAATCCTCCCCAGGCCCCCTGCCTCCAATCTTCCCCAGGCCCACTGCCTCCATCATCCCCTGCATCCACCCCCCTCTGCGGTGCCGCCAACTACCACTGTCTCCATCCCCCACCCTCTGCGGTGCCACCACCCCCCTCTGCGGTGCCACCAACACCCCATACCTCCAATCACCCCTGCCTTCAATCTTCCCCTGCCTCCATCCCCCTCTGTGGTGCCACTGCAGCCACCATCACCCCCTGCCTCCAATCTCTATGCGCAGTTCCAAGCCGAACCAATGGAAAATCCGGTCGTGTGTACTAGGCAATACAAACGACTCCCTGACGTTAGAGCCGGCATTTTTTCTTTCGGGTCTAGCCCTGTACAATGGAATTCTGACTTTAATATTCAGCGGCGGCTGACTGGCAATCGCTGGAACCAAACTTGCACATTCTGCTGTACAAACATGTTGTGTCTCTTCCTCCTCCCATCACGTTCCTCTGCACAGATTCTAATAAAGGTATATTATAATAGCTGCTCCTTGCCTTTGGCGATGCACATCTAGAGAGATCCAAGTGCCTCGGATTAATTTCTAGGAAGTGATTTCTATTTATGTACAACTAAAAGGAGAACACTGACAGCAAACTGACAATCCAAATTTAAAGCCTCAAGGATCACCTTTCATCGTGGATGTGTTTTCTGTGTCCCAGACTGATGTGTAATGGGGAGTGCAAGCAACAGAATTCTAATGGGGAAACAAGCAGAGCTTTAGGGGCAACCACAGAGTAGGGAGGGGGTACTATTCCCAGGTTCAGAGCCTGAGCAGAAAAGCCTGTGCCCTGCCAGCCAGCAGAGAAGGACCCTCGCTCTGTGTGTGGAAGCAGCGGTCTCTCTGCATAGGTCAGACACACCTCCTGCCGAGTCAGAACTGGAGCTCTTCAATAAGGAGGAAGTATGGAGTTTGCTGATTGCAGAGAAAAGAGAGAGATAGAGGGAGCGAGATAGGGAAGAGAAAGAGAGGGAGAGAGAGAGAGGGGGAGGGAGAAGAGAGACAGAGAAGAGAGAGGGGAGAAAAAGAAAAGAGCTGAGAGAGAGAGAGAGAGAGAGAGAGAGAGGAGAGAGAGAGGGGAGGGAGGAGAGAGAGGGAGGGGGAGAAAGAAGAAAGAGAGGGAGGGAGAGAGAAGAGAAAGAGAAGAGAGGGAGGGAGAGAGAAGAGAAAGAGAAGAGAGGGAGGGAGAGATGAGAGAGAGAAGAGAGAAGGACCCTCGCCCTGTGTGTGGAAGCAGCGGTCTCTCTGCATAGGTCAGACACACCTCCTGCCGAGTCAGAACTGGAGCTCTTCAATAAGGAGGAAGTATGGAGTTTGCTGATTGCAGAGAAAAGAGAGAGATAGAGGGAGCGAGATAGGGAAGAGAAAGAGAGGGAGAGAGAGAGAGGGGGAGGGAGAAGAGAGACAGAGAAGAGAGAGGGGAGAAAAAGAAAATAGCTGAGAGAGAGAGAGAGAGAGAGAGAGGAGAGAGAGAGGGGAGGGAGGAGAGAGAGGGAGGGGGAGAAAGAAGAAAGAGAGGGAGGGAGAGAGAAGAGAAAGAGAAGAGAGGGAGGGAGAGAGAAGAGAAAGAGAAGAGAGGGAGAGAGAAGAGAAAGAGAAGAGAGGGAGGGAGAGATGAGAGAGAGAAGAGAGAAGAGAGCAGGGAGGGAGAAAAGAGGGAGAGAGGAGAAGGAGAAGAGAAAGGAGAAGAGAGAGGAGAGAGAAGAGAGGGAGGGAGAGAGAGAGCATGAAGAGAGAGGGAGTGAGAGAGAGAATTAAAGAGAGAGGAGAAAGAGAAGAGGGAGGGGAGCGAGTGGGAGGGGAGAGAGAGTGAGAGGGGAGAAAGAGAAGAGAGAGGGGAGGGAGAGAGAGTGAGAGGGGAGAAAGAGAAGAGAGAGGGGAGGGACAGAGAAGAGAGAGGGGAGGGAGTAAGAGAGAGTGAGAGGGAAGAGAGAGAGAAGAAAGAGGGAGGGAGAGAGAGAGGGAGAGGAGAGAGAGAAGAGAGAGGGAGGGAGAGAGAGAGCATGAAGAGAGAGGGAGTGAGAGAGATAAAGAGAGAGGAGAAAGAGAAGAGATAGAGTGAGAGGAGAGAGAGGAGAAAGAGAAGAGAGAGGGGAGCGAGTGAAGAGGGGAGAGAGAGTGAGAGGGGAGAAAGAGAAGAGAGAGAGGAAGAGAGAGAAGAGAGAGAGGAAGAGAGAGAGGAAGAGAGGGGAGGGAGAGAGAAGAGAGAGGGGAGGGAGTAAGAGAGAGTGAGAGGGAAGAGCGAGAGAAGAAAGAGGGAGGGAGAGAGAGAGGGAGAGGAGAGAGAGAAGAGAGAGGGAGGGAGAGAGAGAGAGAGCATGAAGAGAGAGGGAGTAAGAGAGAGAGATAAAGAGAGAGGAGAAAGAGAAGAGATAGAGTGAGAGGAGAGAGAGGAGAAAGAGAAGAGAGAGGGGAGCGAGTGAGAGGGGAGAGAGAGTGAGAGGGGAGAAAGAGAGGAAGAGAGAGAAGAGAGAGGGGAGGGAGAGAGAAGAGAGAGGGGAGGGAGTAAGAGAGAGTGAGAGGGGAGAAAGAGAGGAAGAGAGAGAAGAGAGGGGGGGGGAGAGAGAAGAAAGAGGGAGGGAGAGAGAGAAGAGAGAGAGGGGAGGGAGGGAGAGAGAAACAGAGAGAGGGAGAGAGAGAAGAGAGAGAGGGAGAGGAGAGAGAGAGAAGAAAGAGAGGGAGGGAGAGAGAGAATAGAGAGAGGGGGGGGGAGAGAGAGCACATCTTTCCAGTTGGGACACACATGGCATTAAAAACATGACAGAAGTTCTGGCCACCCCCCACTTTAGCCCCAAAAACAATGGCTTTGCATATATTAACTACTTGACCCCCCCCCCCCCCCCCCAAGCCTTGTCTGGCACTTTTTTGTTTACAAGTAATCAGTATTTTTTGCTAGAAAATGTCTCAAGCATTATATATTGTTTTAAAGCAGAGATCCTTGAGAATAAATTGGTGGGTGGGATCCCGGTAAAGCTGCGGAAAGTGGTGGAAGGAGACATTCCCTCCCACTGCTTGTAAAAGCAATTAAGCGGATAGTTAGCCACTAGGATTGCTTTAACAAGGGAGCCAACCATTTAAAAAAACTTGTTCAGCTGCAGGCATCATAACCACTTGGAGTCCAGTACTGGTACGTCGCTTGGTGGCAAGTGCTTAAATATTTGAAGCTCAACTCCCCTCATTATTGAATCTGACCTCCGGCCTTCCCTTCAGTCTTGCACAGGTTTATCGGCTCCTCTTCTGGACTGAAATGTCTTCCTCTGATTTCACTGCACAATGTGATCTTCTCACCATATGCATTAAAAGTCAGAGCCCCGCCCATTTCCTGGCTGGAGGACGTCCAACATCATCCTCCCCAGCCTAACCGTTCCTGCGTTCCTGGGCCCGCCCCCTTACATTTATTGGATTTCAGTCAGTCATGGAGGCTCAGCATCACATCTGGGTGTCTAGGAACGCCCACTCCTCCAGACTGGCACCACTCCTCCAGACTGGCACCACGCCCACTCAGCAAGCCATTTTGATATTTGCACAACTTTTCCAAGGATCCAGCCCACTGCTTGCATCCGGACTGAGAACTCTTGGGAGGAGTACTGTGGCGGGGGGCTGGGATGTTGTCAGTTAGCTCAGTACAGCCCCCTGCTGGCCCCTCCCACCAGCCACGATCTGCCTGCATTGCATTGAGAAACACTTTAGCTTTTACACTGATGCAGCCCTCAGATGGTTTTTAGCTCCTTATTTAGAAAAATACTTTAAATGTCAGCCCTTCTGTCCAGTCTGGCCTCCCCCAGATCTGATTGGCAGATCTGAAACAAAACGAGAAAGAAAAGCCCCCACAGTTGTGGGTGACCTGACCTCCCCTCCCCCTCGCATGAGCCGACGTTCCCCTGACGTATATTAGGCCATCTTGTACGGCGGGGCTGTCGGCTCCAATTACCCAGCAGGCCCTTCAACATTATTGGATGATTACATTGGGGGGGGGGGGGGGAATGGGCCGGGCTGCAGTAAGGATATAATGGAGGGACAATTATTTCCTGCCTTCTCCTAATGTTATATAATGAGGGTGGAGATCCCTATACAGGAAGGACTGAAATACGCCACCAAGTCCTGCACAAGACTGATTAGCAGACTGGTTGCTAAGGAACTACAGATCCCAGCCATAGTACAGGATATTTACTAATGTACCTACAGCCTCTGCATGTTTAGTCAACTGTCATTAAAAACTCAGAAATTCTACTAGTCTATGGCCAGCTTTAGCCATACATGTGTTCGCTGCTTTCTGCCTGAGAGAACAGCAAAGCACAATCACTGAGCAGCCCAACTAAGCATAAAGCCGGATCAATCTGGTGACCAGTGGTGGCTGGTGGGGTATTTTTTTGGGGAGGGGGCAAACAATCCACCCCCCCGCCCAGCATAGAAGCCCCCCCCCCCACCGCCAGGTCCCTGCACTTACCCTGTCTTGTGGGCAGCCGCTGTCTTGTTCCCCCAGTGTATCCTCCTTCTCCTCCTCCTAGCGGCCAATCTGATCAGATCACCTTTCGGGCCAATCAGATGACAGGTCTCATCACCCACTTCCTGATTGGCTAAGGAGGAAAATCAGTGCTACAATAACGAATATTCATTCGCTATTGTCACACAACTGGGTGGGCTTCAGGCGCAGTGCTCTGTCTGAGGCCCGTGCCCCCTCCCCTGACTTCTCCTTCTTCTGTATCAATAATACAACCATCAGTAGTCCCTCCCCTCATGCCAGGGTGCTAGGTGTAGTCCTGTGTCCTCTAACCTGTCCTTTCAGACCCAAATCCAATCACTGTGCAAATCTTGCAGATTTCACCTCCATAAATTCACCAAAATATGCCCCTTTCTAACCGTTGAAACCACTAAGCAACTTATTTACTCCCTCGTGATTTCTTGCCTTGAATAATGTAACTTCCTCCTCATTGGCCTGCCACTCCATAGGCTCTTCCCCTCTTCAGTCCATCATTTTTTTTTCTTATATATATATATATATATATTTTTTTTTTTATTTTCTTATTAAAGGGCCCAGAGGTCCCCAGGTCCCCAGATGGCTACCCCCCTTTTTTTTCTTCTTTTTTTTTTTAAGGGGCCATAAATGCCGCTGCCAGACTGATCCACCTTACCATCTACTCATGCCTCGTACACACGACCAGTTTTCCCATCGAGAAAACTGCCACGACAGCTTTTGGCCAGGAAATGTATGCGCCATGGCAGTTTTCTTGACAGGAAAACCGCCGGCAATCGTGGCAGGAAAAATGAGAACGTGTTCTCTTTTTTCCTGCCGTGATTCCCGGCGGTTTCCCTACGGAAAACACTGCGGTGGAGCATACACACGGCCGGGATTCCTGGCCAAAAGCTCTCACCGCAGTTTTCCCGACGGGAAAACCGATGGTGTGTACACGGGGAAAGTGACAGAGCAGGTTCTCGGTTTTCCCCTCCGGAATTCCCGTTGAACTTTTTACCGCCGGGAATCCCGATCGTGTGTACGGGGCATTAGTGTCTGCCACCCCTCTCTGCCAAACCCTCCACTGGCTTCCCCATTGCCCAACAAATACAATTCAAAACACTAACAAAAACATACCAAGCCGTTTACACTTCTGCCCCGAGTCACATCACCAATCTTATCGCCAAATATCACCCAAACCATCCTCTCCGCTCCTCCCAAGACCTCCTGCTCTAGTTCCCTTGTCTCCTCCTCCTATGCTCCTCTCCAAGACTTCTCCAGAGTAGGGATGAGCTCCGGTGTGTTCGCACAGAACACGTGCAGAGCCCGCCCGGAAGTCTGCCCAGCGCTGCGCTAATCACAGGCAGGTGGACATATTCCCAATGCTCGGCTGCAGAGATCAGGGAATGTCTCCCTGCCTGTGGTTAGCGCAGCGCCGCGCAGACTTCCTGGTGGGCTCTGCACGTGGACTGTGCGAACACGCAGGAGCTCATCCTTACTCCAGAGCCTCTACCATCAACTCTATCACAACTAAAGTATAACCAAACTATTCCCTCTGTAAAATAACATTATGTGACTGTGTTATAGATGCCGATTTCTACCTTATATCAGAGTGTCTCCTGGCGCTCACATGACCGCTTAGCTCTCTCTCCTGCCCAGCTGACATCAGTGGGAGTTCTTGAACCCTCCCGCTACAGTTGTCAGCCTGGGAGAGCAGAGAGCCGAGGTGTCGCGTGAGCGCCAGGAGACCCTGTGATATAAGGTAGAAATCGGCATCTTTTTTTATACAACACAGACACATGATGTTATTTTACAGAGGGAATAGTATGGTTATAATGTAGTGGCTTAAAAACCAGTTTCTGTATCACTGTACTTAGGGCACTTCTACACTGAGGCACTGGGCGCTTTAGCAGGAAAAGCACCGCTAATTTTAGAAGCGCTTTATCGTCGCCCCAGCAGCCTCCTCCATTCTGCCTCCGAGTTTTGACTCCTGCTCGGGTTCTGTGCTCCTCGGTCCTCTTGGTTAGTTACAGATTTAAAATTCTGGCGCGCGCGCGTCTGGTGGAATGTCACTTGCCGGAACCGTGCAACACTGTGAAATCCGCCCCCCCGCCGGCCAGTGGCGTATCTAGGGTATGGCAGCCATGGCAAGTGCCAGGGGTGCCATATGAAGGGGGCGCTGTTGAGTGGCTGGGCAGCAAGGCACTTACCAGGGTCTGAGGGTCTCTTTTTCCCTCCTCCAAAGCATAGACAGGATCTCCTTTTCAGTACCTTTGCTAATGGACAATGGCAGCGCTATCCTTGCTGCGTTCAGCCAAAGCCCTCCCCTGTTCTCCCAGGCTCTCCCATTCCATCTGGTCGGATTGGCAGCACACAAAGAAGAAGGTGGAACAACAGTTTCTCCCTCTCCTCTGTGACAACTGAGGCCTTAAGTTATGAAGATTTCATCACTTCATGTATCGGTTCAGTTTTTACCTGCCTGGTATCAGCTAAGAAAGCAGCCAATCAGCCTTAGAGGGCAGAGGAGGGATCAGGGTTCTAATAAACCCCAGATTTCTCCATAAAGAGGATATGTCACTACCCAAGGTATCACAAGGGATGATAAATATCACTAGTTCTGTTAGCGGTTCTATTTGTTAAGGTTAACTGAATGTTTCAAATGTTTCTACAGGGGTGCAGTTTCAGTGCTTGCCATAGGCGCCATTTTCACTAGATACGCCTCTGCCGCCGGCCGGATACAGCATAAGCTCTGCAAGCTCCGGAACTGCGCATGCGCAGTTCCAAGCCAAACCTGGTCTCGGATATTTTTACTGGCACGTTCCCGCAACTACGGCCTTTTACGGACGGGGGAAAAAAAGTGCCCGTTTTTACGGACTGTCTGTAAAAATATGGACGATTGGCAACACCGAGCGCTAGCAGCCTAACGCTGAAAGTTACCATTGCTCATCTCCTGCCACTGAGGAGGCATTACTAGATAATACGTCTGCTCCCGAGTCCTAATCATTACAATACGCCATTCACACCCGCCTATTTATATTACACAGCGGCTGCAGATTGCTTCACTCTGGATTTCGATTCATTGGATTTAATTTGGAACGTTGTAAGACCAATGTTGGCAGATTGAAGATGAGCCACCGGTGAGGTCAGGCTGCTGGAAATGTTTGGGAAATCGCTATCCTATTGGAGATTGATGACAGAAGCGGTGACGCCCTCTTCTCTGGCAGCGCGGGGAGAATCCTGCACTCACTGTCTGCGGATGGAGGGGAAGCCTTAGGTGACCTCCGCACACAGAACTGTCACTTTACTGACACTGAGCAGAAGCAGCAGTTAAAAGCATGAAAACGCCGGCTGAAGGAAGAGGATGACACAACAGAAGTGATAGAAAAGCTTTATATGGGTAAACTGTGCGGCACACGTGGAGATGCCGGAAAACGTTATTTAGTCTGGAAACGCTTTCTGAATGTCAAAATGTGTGCGCATTTTAGGACTCGCTACAACATGTGCTTATAAACTCCCTTTCATGCATTTTCTTGCCTTATCCACTTCACCACCGGAAGGTTTTACCCCCAGCCCTTCATGAACGCCCATTTTTTTGTTATTCAGCACTGCGTTCGTTTAACCACTTCAGCCCTGCAAAGAATTTATCCCCCCTAATGACCAGGCCATTTTTTTTGCGTTACGCCAATTGATGTAATTTTTTCCCACAAATAGAGCTTTTTTTGGTGGTATTTGATCACCTCTGCAGATTTTTTTTTTTTGCGCTATAAACAAAAAATGAGCGACAATTTAGAAAAAAAAAAAAAACGTTTTGCTATAATAAATATCCCCAAAAAATAAATACATTTCTTAATTAGTTTAGGCCAATATGTATTCTTTACATATTTTCGGTAAAAAAAAAAAAAAATTATTGCAATACGCGTATATTGATTTATAGCGTCTACAAAATAGGGGATAGATTTATGGCATTATTATTATATTTTTTTTATTGAAAAGAATGGCATTGTACAAAAATAATACAAAGAAAAAGAAAGGAAAGAGAATAATTATGCTTAGTGGCCATGCCCTTTTTTTTTTTTTGTGGGACTGTGACATTGCGGAGGACAGATCGGACACTTTTGGGACCAGTGACATTATTACAGTGATCAGAGCTAAAAATTACAAGATAATACATCTCATTGAGGGGTCAGAGGACCCAGCCAGAAGCCATGGGACAGAGGTCTCATCGAGGGGGTCAGAGGGCCCAGCCAGAAGCCAAGAGACAGAGGTCTCAGTGAGGGGTCAGAGGACCCAGCCAGAAGCCATGGGACAGAGGTCTCATCAAGGGGTCAGAGGACCCAGCCAGAAGTCACGAGACATAGGTTTCATCGAGGGGTCAGAGGGCCCAGCCAGAAGCCACGGGACAGAGGTCTCATTGAGGAGTCAGAGGACCCAGCCACAAGCCACGAGATAGAGGCCTCATCAAGGGGTAAGAGTACCCAGACAGAAGCCACGAGACAGAGGTCTCATCGAGGGGTCAGAGGGCCCAGCCAGAAGCCCCGGGACAGAGGTCTCATCGAGGAGATAGAGGGCCCAGCCAGAATCCATGGGACAGATTTCTCTTCGAGGAGATAGAGGACCCAGCCACAAGCCAGGAGACAGCATGTCTCGGTTCTAGGTGTTAAGTCAGCTCCTATCAGGGGTGTCCGGAGAACCCCAATCCTTAAGCCAGAGGTGGGCCATGCACCAGGGTGCTACGACTGAAGGCTGGAGAGCCAAGTGTTCCGAGAGAGCTGGATGACACATGACTGGTAAGAGGAGCAGCAATGCTGCCAACATGTAAGCTTGGTATTTTTGTTAATGGATGTCAAGTGGTAGAAACCCCCTGCGTGGGCAACTGATGTATGAGTGAACTTTTCCTTTATTCAATAAATGTTGTCTGCCACGCCTGAAAATTACAGTTTGGACTGTTTACTCATTGTAAATGCACCTGCTGCTTGAGTTTAATCACCCCAATCTCACTATATATACATATATATCCAGTATAAAAAACCTTCAAGGTTTCCCAAGCATCTAATCACAGAAGTTCTTCCTCGCCTATGGCTACAGGTAACGTCCCACTTCCACCACACTTGTGTTATAAGCTGTAAATGTGACAGGAGCCTCGGGGGCAGAAGAAGGTTTTATGAATCATACCACACTAAATAAAAAAAAAAAACTAAAGAATGTTCAAGTAAAAAACAGGAGGATTTTCAGGTTTAAGCTATAAAAAGCAGCATAGGTGGCGCATAGGAGGTGAGAATTATCTAGTGAAACAAGAAATGCCTTCCTAAACCTTTGATTCCAGAGGAACATTGGAAATAAATTTTGGCTCTCAGGGAATCCTGGCTATAAATTAATTTTTTTACAGCTTATGGTACATCTGCATTATTAGAAAGTTGTACAAAGTTGGCCATACAGTACAAACAAATACACAAGTTATTGTAGCCCAGGGCACACTCTAATCACCCCCATACGGTGCCAATTTCCCCTGCTTCCCATCTCCCCCTGCAGTGCTGCCAGCTTCCATCCCAATAAAGGATTTTGGATCACAATCGGGGAGTGCAGCCTATTCTTTTTCTTATACATGGATTATGGAGGTGAGCCGAGGTGGGCACCTATCAGAAATTTTGGGGCCTCTTACACAGTTTTAGGACTGTAGGGGGCGGAAAAGAACAAAGGGGAGTTGCCAACTTGTAAGGGGCCCGGTCCCTCTGGAAGCCTGGGCCCCTCACATCTGTATGGGCTGTATCCCCCTGATACAACTACTACTTTCATCAGGCTTCCTCATCTCACCTGCAGCGGCAAGCCTTCCTTGTCTGAGTGCTCATTTTCACCCAGCTCCGCCCACCCCGTTGCATCATCAAATCTACTGGAACAGGGAAAGGTTTGAACTCTCAGATACAAGGGTAGGGCTGTTACTGATTAAAATTTTTGTGTTCGATTAATCGATTTAAGCCGCCGCCGGGTAAACCAAGATGGCCGCCGCTCCGGGAGCTAGGCCAAAGCCACTGCCTTTTCTATGACCGAAGCAGCAGCGGAGCTCCGCGAATCACGTGGTGTAACGATCCGCATATGGTGACCTGTTCGGATCACAGATCATTTACGATCCGTTGCACCACTAGTACCGATCAAAATAATTAACGATTAATCAAGGAATTCATTTCCACAACCCTAGTTAATTGGTATAATCAATCACTGGTTGATTTCAGCTGAGTATATGGGTTATACTTGCCAGTGTGTCATGGATATGCAATAATGTGTGGCAGCTTACCTTTCTCTCCATGTGTTCATTAGAGGCCAGACTCTCTTATCTGGCTGTCTTTATCATCTCTCCTTCCTGTATGGCTCCACCCCAGGCCATCCCAGGAACTCTATATTAACCACTGCACTGCAGGTCTGCTTTGCCAATCAACGTTGTTTGTTAGTATTGTTTTCCTGCTTGCCGTGTGCCAAGTTATCTCTGTGTACCGATTTTGGCTTGTCTCCGACTACTCCCGTTTGCCTGTGACCCTGACCCTTGGCCTGTCCCTTGGTTATTCTCGTCTGCTTGTTGCCCCGACCTCGGCTTACCCTTCACCATCTCTTGTGTCCTGAGTGGCTGCTTCCCCTCTCTCCCTACGGAGCGTGACCTGGGGGATTCCGGGGGCGACCTGGATCCAGTTGCAGTGAAGGCCATCCTCACTACTAGAGGCTCTGGTGAATACCAACTGGATATTAGACTCCGCGCCCTGAGGAATCTTGGGCTCAAGCTTCCCGTAGGATCCCCCTTTGTGCCCCAGTGAACCTCTCCTCCATATCCACTCTGTGGTCCATCCACAGCAGTCTGCTATAGGGTTCACTACTTTGTGGTGCACCCCTGCCTCCAACGTGTTTGTCAGATTATGACTAAAGGCCCATACACGCGATCAGATTTATCAAAGGGAATTGTGTGATGACAGGCTTTTGCCGGAAAAAAAATCAGACCGTTTGTACGCTCCATCGGACAATTGTTGAATTTTCCGACAACAAATGTTGAATAGCATGCTTTAAAATTTCCTGACAACAAATGTGTTTGGATCGGTAGGGGAGTGGAGGGAGTGTGTATGTATCTGTGAGAGGCAAAGCACAGGTTTATATTAAAGTCACAGTTTGGGATACTTTTACCCCCCCCCCCCCTGTAGAGCTGTAATGTGGAAACATTAGTATTCCTAATGTATTTACAGAATGTGTTTCTGTTTGGGATCACTTGCTCCCTGAGAGCGTGGGAGGTGTGCGCTGCACCCAGACATCCCTGAGACCGGCCAGCTGTTTCCTATCCAATGTGTGGTGTCCTTATAACGGCTGTAAGCATCTGCCTGCTGCCATGCAACGTACCTTTTGGTTCACCTTCTAGAAACTGCCATGTTGGTTCGTGATGGAGGAAGGTTTTGCCACGCAATGTTTCGGCACCAATAAACACCAATGTGTACTTGCCACTGACCCTCTAGCGACAAGAATGCAACAGTCACGCCCAAGGAATCATAATACAGGAGTTTTTGTTTTTTATCCGTTAAAAGGTTCAAAATTTTGTCCACCCAGTTTTGAGATTCACACAGCTCTGCCACACAGCACAGCCCCATCTGGAAGGGAGTAACATTTGCAGCAGTTCAGTAACATTTACATGTCCCCCAGCCTGTGTTTAGACAGTGGAAGGGGAAGCAGCAGACTGATCAGCTCTTTTCTATGCTCTCTCTTCCCATCAGCATGCTCATGGTTAGTGGTGGCCTGTCCATTAGGGGCACGTGGGCGCAACACCCCCCCTTATCCATGCCTCCACACCCCCTTATCTACATGCAGGACGCCAGACGCATGGATTCCAATTGTGGCTTTTTTTTTTTCAAGCACGTGATTAGAGCTTGAGGCTCTAATGGGCTTTAAAAAGGGGTGGGCTTGGGGTGCAGAACGCTGCGCCCCAAGCCAACCAAGTTGCGTGATAATAGCAAATGAATATTTGCTAGTGTAACACTGAATCTCCTCCTGGCCAATCGGGAGGCGAGTTATGAGGCTTTTCACCCGATTGCCTGAAATTATATCTGATCGGATTGGCTGCCAGGAGGAGGGAGGGAGGAGACACACTGTGCCTGGAGGAGAGGAGGGAGGAGACGCACGGCACCTGGAGGAGAGGAGGGAGGAGACGCACTGCGCCTGGAGGAGAGGAGGGAGGAGACGCACTGCGCCTGGAGGAGAGGAGGGAGGAGACGCACTGCGCCTGGAGGAGAGGAGGGAGGAGACGCACGGCACCTGGAGGAGAGGAGGGAGGAGACGCACTGCGCCTGGAGGAGAGGAGGGAGGAGACGCACTGCGCCTGGAGGAGAGGAGGGAGGAGACGCACTGGAGAAGAGGAGGGAGGAGACGCACGCCTGGAGGAGAGGAGGGAGGAGACGCACTGCGCCTGGAGGAGAGGAGGGAGGAGACGCACTGCGCCTGGAGAAGAGGAGGGAGGAGACGCACTGCGCCTGGAGGAGAGGAGGGAGGAGACGCACTGCGCCTAGAGGAGAGGAGGGAGAAGACGCACTGCGCCTGGAGGAGAGGAGGGAGGAGACGCATGGCACCTGGAGGAGAGGAGGGAGGAGATGCATTGCGCCTGGAGGAGAGGAGGGAGGAGACGCACTGCGCCTGGAGGAGAGGAGGGAGGAGATGCACTGCGCCTGCTGGAGAGGAGGGAGGAGACGCACTGCGCCTGGAGGAGAGGAGGGAGGAGATGCACTGCGCCTGGAGAGGAAGAAGGGAACGCACTGCGCCTGGAGGAGAGGAGGGAGGAGACGCACTGTGCCTGGAGGAGAGGAGGGAGGAGACGCACTGCGCCTGGAGGAGAGGAGGGAGGAGACACACTGCTCTGGAGGAGAGGAGGGAGGAGACGCACTGCGCCTAGAGGAGAGGAGGGAGAAGACGCACTGCGCCTGGAGGAGAGGAGGGAGGAGACGCACTGTGCCTGGAGGAGAGGAGGGAGGAGACGCACTGCGCCTGGAGGAGAGGAGGGAGGAGACGCACTGCTCTGGAGGAGAGGAGGGAGGAAACGCACTGCTCCTGGAGAAGAGGAGGGAGGAGATGCACTGCACCTGGAGGAGAGGAGGGAGGAGACGCACTGCTCCTGGAGAAGAGGAGGGAGGAGACGCACTGCACCTGGAGGAGAGGAGGGAGGAGACGCACTGCGCCTGGAGGAGAGGAGGGAGGAGACGCACAGCGCCTGGAGAAGAGGAGGGAGGAGACGCACTGCACCTGGAGGAGAGGAGGAAGGAGACGCACTGCGCCTGGAGGAGAGGAGACGCAGGGGAACCGAGAAAGCAGTTGCCCAGAGAGAAGCTAACAGGAACTGGGAGACTAGTCAGGATTGAGGGAAAGATGAATGCAGCAATGTGCCGAGACATCCTTGATGAAAACCTTCTCCAGAGCGCTCTGGACCTCAGACTGGGGCGAAGGTTCATCTTCTGACAGGACAACGACCCTAAGCACACAGCCAAGATAACAAAAGAGGTGGCTACGGGACAACACCGCGAATGTCCTTCCTTGAGTGGCCCAGCCAGAGCCCAAAGTAGCCTAATCAGCTACCACCCCCCCACAAAGGTCGGATCTTTCACCTTGTTTATAAAATGTTCTGATATACGATTATGTAAATTATATTTTTTTAACCTCCATTTCAACATATTTATATTCTTCTATATCTACTGTATATGTCTTTGCACTCTTATTCTTCTCTGATAGCCCTTAGGAAGGGGGGATTTTCTGTTCCCCAAAACGCATTGGCTTGATCACTTGTCACTACTTTTACTAAAACCATTACAAATTCACCTTCCAAATTGCATTTCTTTTTTTTTCTTTTTTATATTTATACTGGGAAATAGGTCCACATAGACCACAACAACAATGCAATCCAAATAGTAGTAATACAAGTACAAATAAAGATACAAGGATATACAGTAGGATACAGCGTAGGGGAGCGAATGACGTGGTATCCTCCTAGTCCTATGTTAACGTGTGTTGGAAGACAGAATAGGTGGATGGTGTACTTGATTAGGTCTACCAACTTGCATTTCATTGGATATTGGGCGCTCGTGCTAATACTTATTGTGCTGCTCTAAGCAAAAAAGGAAATATATATATAATATATATTAGTCACCTCTAGTACTCAGGAATGGGGGCGCTGGCCAAAATATCACCATCCGGTAGTGTGAAGCAGACTTAAAAAAAAATCGCCGCTCAACCCTATCCAGTCTATGTGGTTAACATGTATAAGCTGGTCTCAGCCTTGCACCACTCCACAAGCCATGTCCTCTGACATGTTTTACCCCACATACCGGGGCTTTTTTATCCATGACTATAACCTTGCACCACTCCACACGCCATGACCTCTGACATGTTTCACCTCACCTACCGGGGCTTTTTCATCCATGATTATAACCTGGCCTCAACCTTGCACCACTCCACACGCCATGTCCTCTGACATGTTTCACCCCACCTACCGGGGCTTTTTCATCCATGACTATAACCTGGCCTCAACCTTGCACCACTCCACACGTCATGTTCTCAGACATGTTTCGCCCCACCTACCGGGGCTTGGTCATCTATGACTATAAGCTGGCCTCAGCCTTGCTTAGATGACCAAGCACCGGTAGGTGGGGCAAAACATGTCAGAAGATGGCGTGTGGAGTGCTGGAAGGCTGAGGCCAGCTTATAGTCATAGATGAAAAAGCACCGATAGGTGGGGCCAAACATGTCAGCGAACATGGCGTGTGGAGTGGTGCAAGGCTGAGGCCAACTTATAGTCATAGATGACCAAGCCCCGGTAGGTGGGGCCAAACATGTCAGGGGACATAGGGTGTGGAGGGGTGCAAGGTTGAGGCCATGTTATAGTCATGGATGAAAAACATGTCAGAGGACAGGGCGTGTGGAGTGGTGCAAGGCTGAGGCCAGCTTATACATGTTAACCACATAGGGCCAGATTCAGGTAGATGGGAGCATATTTGCTCTGGAGTAACGTTTCTCATTTACGTTACTCTGGCGAAATTTTAGGAGCAAGTGCTGTTACTCATGAAGCACTTGCTCCTAAAGTTGCGGCAGCGTATCGAAAATGAGCCGGCGGAATTCAAATTGGGCGGGGTACGGGGCGTATATTATTTAAACTAAGCGCGATCCCGCGGTGAACGTACTGCGCATGCGTCGACTGTCAATGCATCCCAGTGCGCATGCTCCAAATTCTGTCAGTGAACGTCAATGATGTCAAATCCCCATTCATGGACGTTTTACGCAAGCGACGCAAATTTTTTTTTTTCGACGCGATGACGACGGCTATACTTAACATAGGATATTCCAACAGGGGGCTGCTTTATCTTTACGCCGCGTATCTCTTACGGAAACGTCGGAAAGTCACTGCGTCACGCCCGAATACGATCGTGAATTGCCGATTCCCGCTGATTAACATATTTTTTCGGCGTTAATCAGCGGGAACGCCCCCGGCGCCATTTTTAAATTAAAGTTGCGATGCAATGGCGAAATTCAATTACGCCGCTCGCATCGGAACTCCAACCCGGCGTTTCTAGTTTTCTGGTTACAGAAATCAAAAACGCCGGCTTAAAGTGACAGTTAGGCTGGAGTATCACTGATACTCCAGCCTAACTCTACCTGAATCTGGCCCTATATGTTTAATCTCTGAAAGTAATTTAAACATAATTTTTCAAAGGTGAGAAGAAAGTTTTGATTTTCCAGGCATTCTGCATTGCAGAGTTTGAAGCCACTATGATATTTCTGTAGATTTCAGTCTTAGTAAAAGAATTGCCCCTTTGAGAAGCTGCGTACGTGCGTTCTCACGTAGGCCGGATTTCAGCATACTTGTGATGAATTAGAAGGAGAGCTTGGCTCTGCCCGGAGGCACGGAGCTCCCCTGACAGATCAGCCGGGAGGGCACAGTGACGGCATCACACTCAGGTCTTATCTAGGCCGTCACGACTCGCCTTCCCGTTACCAAAATCCCACCAATTCCCATGTCCATCCATCTTGGAAAAGGGAGCAGAGGTCATAGACTCCAGCCTCTGTTCAATTTATGAGATTAAGATGTTTAATAAATTGCTCCCTTAGATATGTCAGCAGTCTGCAGAGCCGGCCAAGAAACACAGACAAGAAAAATAAAAAATGTGGCTGGGATTCTGCAGATGTCTTGATGTTGTTCTTTATCTGACAGTAGCTGAGGTGGCTGCGATGTCACAGTCAGCGTTCCCCGTCTCCTCCTGTGCACAGAATACACCTTCTGGCTCAATACGTTCCTATTATTACCTTTCACCATCATGTAGAAAAAACAGAAAAGGAGAGAAAAAAAACTACTTGGCAGAGATGGAATGAACAGGCAAATTAAAGGTCTGCATAAAAAGACATTGGATACAAAAAGGGATGTTCAGAAAAACCTCACTGTGTTAAAAAGCTAAATAGTGAGCCAGGGCACAGGAAAGAAAAGAACTGCACAAAAAAAGGGGGCAGGAGAGATGAGGACTACACTGAGAACCAGGGGGCAGGAGAGATGAGGACTACACAGAGAACCAAGGGGCAGGAGAGATGAGGACTACACAGAGAACCAGGGGGCAGGAGAGATGAGGACTACACAGAGAACCAGGGGGCAGGAGAGATGAGGACTACACAGAGAACCAGGGGGCAGCAGAGATGAGGACTACACAGAGTAGAAGGTGGCAGGAGAGATGAGAACTACACAGAGAACCAGGGGGCAGGAGAGATGAGGACTACACAGAGAACCAGGTGGCAGGAGAGATGAAGACTACACAGCTGCACAGAGAACCAGGGGGAAGGAGATAGGAAGACTACACAGAGAACCAGGTGGCAGGAGAGATGAGGACTACACAGAGAGCCAGGTGGCAGGAGAGATGAGGACTACACAGAGAATCAGGGGGCAGGAGAGACAAGGACTGTGCAAAGAACCAAGGGGCAGGAGAGATAAGGACTGCACAGAGAATGCAGGAAAATAGAGACAAGGGCTGGGAAGAGAACCAACAGGTGAAAGAGAAAGGTTGCAACAAAAAAAAAAAAGGGAAAAGGAGAGAACGGCTGCACAGAGAACCAGGGGGCAACGAAAGACAAGCACTGTGCACAGAACCTGGGCTGTACAGAGAACCAGAAAAGACGAGGGCTGTGCAGAGAACTAGATGGAAGAAAAGAGGAGGTCTGGCTCGAGAACTAGGAGGCAGAAAGTACAAGGGCGGTGCAGAGAACCAGCAGGCAGAAGAGACAAGGGCTGAGTATAGAACCAGATGGAAGAAAATATGAGGGCTGGGTAGAGAACTAAGGGGCAGAAGAGACAAGTGCTGAATAAAGAGACAAGGGCTGGGTAGAGAACCAGAGGCAGAAGACACGAGGGCTGGGTAGAGAACCATAGGCAGAAGAGATGAAGGCCGAATAGATATCCAGGGACAGAAGTGACAAGGGCTAGGTAGAGAACCAGGGGCAGAAAAGACAAGGGCTGTGCAGAAAACCAGAAGGCAGAAGAGATGAGGATTGGTTAGAGAATCAGGGGCAGAAGAGACGAGGACTGGGTTGATAGCCAGGGGCAGAAAAGGTAAGGGGCGAGTAGAGAACCAGGGGCAGAAGAGATACAGGCTGCATAGAGAACAAGGGGCAGAAGAGACAAGGGTTGAGTGAAGAACAAGGGGCAGAAGAAACAAGGGCTGAGTGAAGAACCAGAGGCAGAAGAGACAAGGGCTGAGTGAAGAACCAGAGGCAGAAGAGACAAGGGCTGAGTGAAGAACCAGAGGCAGAAGAGACAAGGGCTGAGTGAAGAACCAGAGGCAGAAGAGACAAGGGTTGAGTGAAGAACCAGAGGCAGAAGAAACAAGGGCTGAGTGAAGAACCAGAGGCAGAAGAAACAAGGGCTAAGTGAAGAACAAGGTGCAGAAGAGACAAGGGCTGAGTGAAGAACCAGAGGCAGAAGAGACAAGGGCTGAGCGAAGAACAAGGGGCAGAAGGAACTAGGGCTGTGCAAAGAACCAGGGAGCAGAAGTTGAGGACTGTGCAGTCAAAATAAGAATGGAAGAGGACTTTTAAGTTCCAGTGAATAACTGAATGTTTTGATTGTTGTGTAAGCGCAGATGTGAGTGATTTTCAGTCATAAAACATAAAATATTGACACTGCATTCTTATGCAAGTCAGTGACACCACTTACCACTTTCTCTTTGTAAACAATATATTTCAGCCATTTGAAGTCTTGCCACTTGAATCCGGTCAGCACGAAAAGGGAATCTTTCTCATATTGTTCAAGTTTCTGAATGGCTCCCTCGGGATATGTAATTCTTAGTGTTGTTTTACTGCCCACGTCCTTCACGAAGCCTTTCACCGGTGCCGAGTTCAGCCTGGAACATGACAGGTCACACATGTAGACCAGCTGACATCTCCGCTCCGGAGTTTATTATTCTAGGCCAATGAAAGGCTCTTACCTGACAACCACTTCGTACTCATCGATTTTTGATCCTAATGACTTGTTGGCGAGCACTCCTCCGTTCCCGACGATGATACATCGCCGACAGCTCAAACTGTGGAGGAAATGAATATCAATCAAGAAATATGACACGTGTTTATAAGCTAGAATTTCAGTCATTGTCTACAAAGAACAAAGTTTCACTTCCAGAAGAGCAGGATAATAAAGACCGATAAAACTGTTCTGAATGAAGGATCTCAGAGTCTTTCCACAATCTACATCTGTTTTTTTCTTGAAGGGGGGTTGCCATCCGGGGGCCCTGGAGACCTCTGGGCCCTTTAATAATAATAATATTATATATATATATATATATATATATATATATATATATATATATATATATATATATATATATATATATATATATATATATAAATATAAATATATAAAAAAAAAAAAAAAAATTTATAAATAAAAAAAGTGGAGGTTTCTGTCCGGGGCCCCTGGGGACCTCCAGACCCCTAAAAAAAATATAAAAAAAAATAAACATTTATAAAAAATACATAAAAAAGGGAGGTTGCCATCCTGGGGACCTCTGGGCCTTTTAATAAAAAATAAAAAAATATAAACAAAAATAAACATTTAAAAAAATAATAAAAAAAAATATATATATATAAAAAAAAATGTATTTTTTTTTTATAAAAAAAGGGGAGGGGGGGTTGCCATCCAGGGGCCCTGGAGACCTCTGGGCCCTTTAATAATAATAATAATAATAATAATAATATATATATAAAAATAAATATATAAAAAAACATCTTTTTTTTTTTTTTAGAGGGGCCCCCTATTGGGCGGGGCCGCTGGGCTTGAGCACAGTCAAGCCCAATGGTAAGTCCGGCCCTGAGTGCAGTGGTCAGGGTTAATAATGCGTTTGCTGACACCAATACTAGGGTTTAATAATGTGTCCGCTGACGCCAGTGGTGGGGGTTAATAATGCGTCCGCTGACACCAGTGGTGGGGGTTAATAATGTGTCCGCTGACGCCAGTGGTGGGGGTTAATAATGCGTCCGCTGACACCAGTACTGTTTTTAAAGTTTGTATGCGGCCCCCCATGGGATATGAAAACTTGTCTTGCGGCCCTTAGGTAATTTGAGTTTGAGACCCCTGCTATATGGTGTATCAATCCTTTTGCTGACTAGATGTAGGCACTAAGCATGGGCTCCTCCTCACCCCAGAACTGTCAACACAAACGGAGAAAAATAGGTGGCAGCACACTGTAACATTGAACAATTGTAAAACGTTATTATTCCAAGACAAACTTCATAGACACCCCACCTGAGATCACTATGATTAGACCTAGTTTTGGGTGAAATGCATCAGCCAACAGGGCCTCTGGTCGGGCTTCTTTGATGTTTGCTCTTGAATAATAACATTATACAATTGACAGATGTTAGATTGGGCTGCCCACTGTTTTTCTCTGGATGGGAGCGATCTACCTTTGAATCTATCTTTGGAGATCATCTGACAGGTGGTGAGGAGGTGATGTATCACCACCTCATCGCCTGATTTAACCCCTTAAAACTCAGCCCACACCACGTGAGTTACACGGGTTGCAGGGCACCTCCATTCAGTAGAATGGGTCGCATTCAGCAGGTGGTACTGCCCGCAGCACACAACAATGGGGATAAATCTTGCTGTGCCTCGATGTAGACACCCTGACTAGTGCCTTTGCAGCTTAAGGGAGTAGTGGATGGGGGCTGTAAAACCATGGCGTAGCTGAGTGGTCCCCAACCGCAAGTGTAAACAAGGCTTAAAACAGCAATTTGTTTTCTCTATAGTACATCATGGGACACAGAGCACCGGTAATTACTACATGGGTTATGGGCCACCTTCAGGTGATGGACACTGGCATAATCAAGACCGGAATTCCCCCTCTATATAACCCCTCCCAAATGGGGAGTACCTCCGTTTTTTCACCAGTGTCTAAGGTGTAACACACATGAATCCACTGAGGAAGGAAGCTATTATTTTTGGTTGCAGGAACTTCGGCAAGAAGAGTCTCGGAATTGGCAGCATTATCTTGCAGAAAACCATTTCTGGTGGTTCATTAAGACCGGGTAGTGTTACGTCCCCGGCTGTCTTTTCTGCCTAAAGTAGTATCCAGTCTTAATTTGAACCGGAATATTTTACTGCCTTCATTTTTTTCCAGAGCCAAATTCGGCAGTGGAAGAGTCATTACATTCTCTCGGTGTAGCAGGGCTGTCTTAATAGCATCGTGGGTAGGGTGACCACATTTCCAAACTACCATTCAGGGACACCCTTCCTTCCCAAAAATCAGCTTGTGATGTAACGAATCACAGCACAGTGATTGGACACAAGAGGCAGGATTTATGATTTCTCCAATCACAAGCAGGGGGCGGGGATTGTGCTCCTGCAGGCATTCCCGGCCAGGACAAGTACTGTCAGTGAGTAAAGCGGTGATGTGGCGGCCTTTTTTGGGGGCATCACATTGGCCCAGGGGGTGGCTGTGTCAATTTAATTCCGGGACTCTGTATTGTCCTGGAATGAATGTGCCTGGGACAGACCTGCAAAATGCGGGACTGTCCCGGGCAATCCGGGACATGTGGTCACCCTAATCATGGGCCCCTGGGCAAAGTAATGCTCTGGGGCCCTTACAATGATGACAGTGCAGGTAAACAGACATCAAGTAGGTAGGAGGCAGACTGCCCCCCCTGTGTATCTATCACTCTCAGTGCCATCATTGGGCCCCCAATTTCGGGGTAGCGTGGACTCAAGGACCAGCTGCTTTGGGGAAAGTGCAGGGGCTTCTATCTGGAGGCAACTGCTCAGATTTGGAAAACGGATGTGTTGTTCGTGTTGCCAGGAGGCCCCAGGAGGGGACAGGCAGCATCCAAGTCGACCATCTCTAGACGGATTTGTCAGATTATTACTCAAGCTTATGATTTACAAGGTAAAGTCCCGCCTTTCCGTATTAGAGCGCACTCAACCAGGGCAGTTAGCACTTCTTGGGCAGTGCGTCACCAGGCCTCCTTAGCTCAAGTGTGCAAGGCTGCAACTTGGTCATCTGTTCATTCATTCACAAAATTTTACCAAGTAGATGTGGGTCAACAGGAGGATGCCGCCTTTGGGTGCAGTGTTTTGCAGGCGGCAATATAGATCCTCATGTCTGATGGAGGTCTGCTTTATTTGTTGGGGTCTCCCTCCCCTCAGATGGCATTGCTTTGGGACATCCCATGTAGTAATTACTGGTGTTCTGTGTCCCTTGACGTACTATAAAGAAAATGGGATTTTTATAACAGCTTACCTGTAAAATCCTTTTGTTGAAGGTACATTACAGACACAGAGGTCCCTCCCCTCTTTTGGGATTATTATATAGTGTAACCTTGGATTACGAACATAATCCGTTCCAGGAGAATGCTCGTAATCCAAAGTACTCACATATCAAAGCGAGGTTCCCCATTGAAGCCAATGGAAACTAAAATAATTTGTTCCGCATTGACTTCAATGGGATGCAATACCGCATGCAGGCCAGAGGTGGGGGGGACACCAGAGAGCCTCGGAAATGGCCGAAAAGGCCCGAGGACACTTCGGCTGACCTCGGCAAAACTTCAGAGGTTTCACTGGATATTGCTGTGCTACAAAACTGAGGTACTCCCCATGGGGGCAGGGTTATATAGAGGGGGACTTCCGGTCTTGATTATGCCAGTATCCATCACCTGAAGGTGGCCCATAACCCATGTGGTAATTACTGGTGCTCTGTGTCCTGTGATGTACCTTCAAGAAAAGGATTTTTACAGGAAAGCTGTTATAAAAACCCTATTATTTTAGAAAAACATCTCGCTTGGCTTTTGACATGACCTACAGAATCTGATCCAACGCCAGTGGAAGATTATTCCACATTTATACGGCTCTTACGGTAAAATGCCCCTGGAACTGGAAAATTAAGTCTCTATCTCTGTGTGTGTGTGTGTGTGTGTGTCTTCTATGATTACCCACCCCCGTGCGCACCATGGTCTCCTCCATGCAGACGTCAAGCAGTATAGACATGACACTTTAGAACCCGTCCCGAAAGTGCCAAAACTGGAACAGATAAGTACTATATGGCTGAAGGTTTGCAGACATCTGACTAACTTGGTGTTAATTTGGAGTTGGCCTTCCTCTGCGGCTATAACAGTCTCCACTCTTCTCGGAAGGCTTTCCACAAGATTTTGGAGCATGTCTGTGGAAATTTGTGCCCTTTCAGCCAAAAGACCGTTTGTGAGGTCAGGTACTAATGTTGGATGCGAAGACCTGGCTCACAATCATCAATATCGTTCCATTTTCTAGCGTATGCCAGAGAATGAGCATATAATATAATACAATATTAACAAAAGTATTGGGACGTCTGCCTTTACACGCACATGCAATTTATGGGCATCCCAGCCTTAGTATGTAGGGTTCAATATTGAGTTGGCCCCGCCCCTTTCAGCTATAACAGCTTCACCTCTTCTGGGAAGGCCGTCCACAAGGTTTAGGAGTGTCTATGGGGATGGTTGACCATTCTTCCAGAAGCATGTTTGTGAGGTCAGGCACGGATGTTGGGCAAGAAGGCCTGGCCCGTAGTCTCCCCTCTAATTCATCCTAAAGCTGTTATATTGGGTTGAGGTCCGGACAGTCAAGTTCTTCCACCCCCACCCCGCTCATCCATTTCTTTATGGACCCTGCTTTGTGCACTGGTGCCCAGTCATGTAGGAACAGGAAGGGGCCATCCCCAAACTGTTCCCAAAAATGGGAGCATGAAATTGTCCAAAATGTCTTGGTTTGCTGACGCCTTAATGCCTCGTTTCCACTGAGCGGATCGGTTCGGTACGGTTCGGTACGGTACGCTATTTTAGGTGTTTCAATTATGAAAGCGTGCCGTAAAACCGAACCGTACCGCACCTGCAAGGGTCCTGCTTCAGATGAGGGACCAGAGAGAGTGTAACGGTTCGGTTAGGGCGGACCTACATATGCATCTCACTGATTGGTGGATGCGCTAGGAATTTTTTCTAAACCCTGAATGGTCCCTCACGGTCCGATTTGCAGTGGTAACGCTCACGCGATTAGACCGGTCCCATCCGAACTGCTCCAAAATTACTGACCCGAACCGATCCGTGCAGTGGAAACGAGGCATAAGAGTTCTCTTCACTGGAACTAAGGGGCCAAGCCCAACTCCTGAAAAACAACCCCACACCATAATTCCCCCTCCACCAAACGATTTGGACCAGTTGAACCAATTGTCTGACAACTAATATTCGCTGTTGTCTTCTGGATTCTTCTCCTGGACAATTAGGAGGCAGTTCCTGTGACCCGATTGGCCAGGGAGTCTTAGGACTCGTTGGGCAATCAGGTCTTAGGATACACTTGCTGTTCTCCCAGGAGGCGGATCAAGGGCCTGGCTCTATATTCCCCCTGACTCCAAACTTAATGCCCTGATCGCCACCGTCATGTCTGTCTCCTACGCGCGCGCGGGGGGGGGGGGTCCATTGCCGCATTCCCGTCCATCTCTTGCAGGTGGCAGGGGGGGTGTGCGGGTGTTAGTTTGCCGCCCCCCCCCCCCCCAATATATTAAGAACGGCCGCCACAGGTCATCAGCACAAGTGCAGTAAGGCTCTGCATTCAGGGAACACAGAGTGTGCCCTGGAATTGCAGAGCACTCTGCTGCAATCGTGACCACCCTGCATGCATGGGAGTGGGGCCAGGCTATTCAAAATGTTTTAGCCCATGAACCCGGTGTGAGGCCAGGCCATTCAAACTGCCTTAGCCCATGGACCCGGAGTGAGGCCAGGCCATTCAAACTGCCAGAGGCCATGAACCCGGAGTGAGGCCAGGCCATTCAAACTGCCAGAGGCCATGAACCCGGAGTGAGGCAAGGCCATTCAAACTGCCTAAGCTTATGAACGCGGAGTGAGGTGAGGCCATTTAAACTCCCTGAGCCCATGAACCCGAAGTGAGGCCAGACCATTCAAACTGTCTGAGCCCATGAATCCGGAGTGAGGCCAGGCCATTCAAACTGTCTGAGCCCATGAACCCGGAGTGAGGCCAGGCCATTTAAACTGCCGGAGCCTATGAACCCGGAGTGAGGCCATTCAAACTGCCTTAGCCCATGAACCCAGTGTGAGGCCAGACCATTCAAACTGTCTGAGCCCATGAACCCGGAGTGAGGCCAGGCCATTTAAACTGCCGGAGCCTATGAACCCGGAGTGAGGCCATTCAAACTGCCTTAGCCCATGAACCCCGAGTGAGGCCAGACCATTCAAACTGTCTGAGCCCATGAACCCGGAGTGAGGCCCAGGCCATGCAAACTGCCTAAGCTAATGAACTCGGAGTGAGACCAGGCCATGCAAATGCCTGAGCCCATGAACCCGGAGTGAGGCCATTCAAACTGCCTGAGCCCATGAACCCGGAGTGAGACCAGGCCATGCAAACTGCCTAAGCCCATAAACCCGGAGTGAGACCAGGCCATGCAAACTGCCTAAGCCCATAAACCCGGAGTGAGACCAGGCCATGCAAATGCCTGAGCCCATGAACCCAGAGTTAGGCCATTCAAACTGCCCGAGCCCATGAACCAGGAAGGAAAATGGGGTGAAGATGGAAGCGCCAGGGAGCTGTAACAGCGCTGAAAGGTATGTTTGTCATAATGTGCTAGTATGTGGTACATACTAGCGTATTATGGAATATACCTACCTAGAGGGGGGCTGAGATTTTTTTTAATTACTAATTACTGCTTTATTCTTTCCAGCATGATCCAAAAAGTTTTTAGAAGAATTTGCCTGGAAGTCTCATTTGAAGGGTGCATGTATTCAGTTGCGCAGTCCTGTTCTTGGAAATAAGCCCCCCCCCCCCCCCCCCCCCCCCCCCCCCGGCCCCATACACTTTATCTGTATGTACATACCCCCGGCCTGTAAACTGAATGTTTGCAAAAAACACAAAGAGGTCGTACCTGTCGAGCGCCGGCGTCAGGCGATATTCCTTTGTAGCTGACAAGATGGCCTTGATTAAGTTATCTGCACAATAGAAAGAATGTAATGTGATGTTAGCAAAAAGGGCGACAAATCAGGAATAAAGATTTACAGTAAAGAGTGAAAGATGTAGATCAGCAGATCTGTCTTCATGTCTATAGATGGTCAGCTCCTGGGGGCACAAGCAGACGGTTCTCACCTTTTCCAAGCTCCGGGTATTTAGATAACCCAGCAGAGAAGTACTCTGACACTCGCACAGATACAAGGAGCCTGCACAGGGATACGCCATGACACGTGCAATTTAAATCAGGAATCCACTTTCTTTTTTTCCCTCTTTATTTAGGAGAAGCTGAAGGATTAAAGTTTTCGGATAATGGGATCATAGAGAAAGCCGTCCACTTTACCAGGAACCGCATTACCCAAACAACTTATCCTCAGCCTGGAGAAATGAAGAGTGACATTAATTGGCATCCCTGTCTATCAGAACGAGAGTAAAAGATACAAACGAAGCTTCACGTGACATCTTCCACCACTGAGGGGTACGAGGATACAGGCTGTGGAACATGAAGTCTGAGCTCCAGTCCTGCACACCGCAGAAATAGGAAGAGACAGCCCGGCCGCCGTTCACCTCACATGGTCAGAGAGGTTAGCCGGTAAAACAGCCTCAGCTTGATTAATCTAGACCACGACTCCAACATGTTTCGCCCCTGGGGCTTAACCACTTAAGACCCGGACCAAAATGCAGGTAAAAGACCTGGCCAGTTTTTGCGTTTTCTCACTGCGTCGCTTTAACTGACAATTGCGCGGTCGTGCGACGTGGCTCCCAAACAAAATTGGCGTCCTTTTTTCCCCACAAATAGAGCTTTCTTTTGGTGGTATTTGATCACCTCTGCGGTTTTTATTTTTTGCGCTATAAACAAAAATAGAGCAACAATTTTGAAAAAAACGCAATATTTTTTACTTTTTGCTATAATAAATATCCCCCCAAAATATATAAAAAACATATTTTTTCCTCAGTTCAGGCCGATACGTATTCTTCTACATATTTTTGGTAAAAAAAAAAAAAAATCGCAATAAGTGTTTAACGATTGGTTTGCGCAAACTTTATAGCGTTTACAAAATAGGGGATAGTTTTATGGCATTTTTATTAATTATGTTTTTTTTTTTACTACTAATGGCTGCTATCAGCGATTTTTTCCGTGACTGCGACATTATGGCGGACACATCGAACAATTTTGACACATTTTTGGGACCATTGTCATTTTCACAGCAAAAAATTCTATAAAAATGCACTGATTACTGTGAAAATGTCAATTGCAGTTTGTGAGTTAACCACTAGGGGGCGGTGTAGGGGTTAAGTGTGACCTCATGTTTTTCTAACTGTAGGGGGGCGGGGCTGGACGTGTGACGTCATTGATCGTCTTTCCCTATATCAGGGAACACACGATCGACGACGGCGCCACAGTGAAGAACGGGGAAGGTGCGTTTACACACGGCTCTCCCTGTTCTTCAGCTCAGGGGACCGATCGCGGGACTCCGGCTGTGATCGGGTCCCGCGGTCACAGAGTTTCGGACCGGGCCCGCGACCGGGCACTAAAAGAGGACATACAGGTATGTGCCTGTGCCCAGCCGTGCCATTCTGCCGACGTATATGTGCAGGAGGCGGTACTTAAGTGGTTAATAATGATCTCCAAGATTAAAGGGGTTGTATGGGTTTGTTTTAAAATAACAAACATGTTATACTTACCTCCAGCGTGCAGCTCGTTTTTCACAGAGTGGCCCCGATCCACATCTTTTGGAGTCTCTCGGCGGCTGTCTCAGCTCCTCTCTGGGAAGCGCTCCCCAAGAGGGTTACCTTGCGGGCGCGCTCCCGTGTCCTGTATCTGACGTCCAAAGCCGCCGACTACAGGACTCGGCCCCGCCCCCGTGTCATTGAAGTTGATTGACAGCAGCGCGAGCCAATGGCTGCGCGGCTATCAATCTATCCAATGAAGAACGGGTCAAGAAGAGCCAAGAAGCAAGCGCATTCTCGACGCAGGACTTTCGAGGGCTCAGGTAAGTAAACGGGGGGGCACTAAGTAGCGGATGTTTTTTCACCCAAACACATAGGATGCATCAAGGTGAAAAAACATGAAGGTTTACAACCCCTTTAAGCCCCCAGGGCCGGGGCGAAACACGTTGGGGTCATGGTCTGGATGAATCGAGCTGAGGCTGCTTTTACCTGCTAACCACTCGGGCTGGGTGAGGTGTGCGGCAGCCGGGTTATCTCTTCCTGTTTCTGCCGTATGCTTTGGGTCTGGAGGGACCTTTCCTCGGCCTGGGCCCTCACTAGTTAGTGGCATCCAACTCATCAGACCTTGGAAGCCTGAATGGGGACCCTTAAGCACTTATTATGTAGGGGTGCAACGGATCAAAAAACTCACGGTTCGGATCGTTCCTCGGATCAGAGTGACGGACCGAATCATTTTTTGGATTGGCAAAAAATATCCCCATCTCTCCCCCACTGCAATATTCACATCCCCCCCCCCCCCTGTAATATCCACATCTCCCTACTAATATCCACATCCCTCCACTACAGTGGGACACTAGGGTTGGTGTCAGCTGGTGCAAAAAAAAAAACCAATGGTGTCACCCCCCACCAACTATAGTCCCCCTCAGTAAAGACCCCCTCCCTCGGTGCAGACACCCCCACCTCAGTGCAGACCCACCCCAGCAGTACACTCTCTCAGTACCTACACCCCCTCTCTCAGTACAGACACTCCCCCTCTCTCAGTACAGACACCCCCCTCTCTCAGTACAGACACCCCCCTCTCTCAGTACAGACACCCCCCCTCTCAGTACAGACACCCCCCCTCTCAGTACAGACACCCCCCCTCTCAGTACAGACACCCCCCCTCTCAGTACAGACACCCCCCCTCTCAGTACAGACACCCCCTCTCAGTACAGACACCCCCCCTCTCAGTACAGACACCCCCCCTCTCAGTACAGACACCCCCCCTCGTAGTACAGACACCCCCCCGTAGTACAGACAGTAACCCCCCTCAGTGCAGACACCCCCCCTCTCAGTACAGACACCCCCCCCGTAGTACAGACAGTAACCCCCCCAGTAGTACAGACACCCACCAGTAGTACAGACACCCCCTATCAGTAAGACTCCCAGCGGTGTGTGTGTCTGAGTGCGGGCTCCTCCTCCTCTGTGGGTGTAAACAGAGAGGAGGGCCGCTGCCGGGTGTACCAAGATGGCCGCGGCTCCGGAGCTAGGCCGAAGCTGTGGCCTTTCCTAATGCTATGGCCGCCGCGGCAATGCGCGGATCACATGGTGTGCCGATCCAAAGGGGGTGACCCGTTCGGATCACGGATCAACTGTGATCCGTTGCACTACTATTGTTATGGGTTTGAGTCTTGTACAGTTGTACCGGCTTCTCACCTCGTCCAGCTTACTACGCCACTCCGGCCTTCCCTTCAGCAGTCTTGCACAGTTGTACAGGATCCCTGCCTGGACTGAAAGGGCTTCCTCTGATTTCACTGCACACTGCGAGCTTCTCACAATGTGCATTAGAAACTGCAGTATGTCAGATGCTGGAGGAAAGGCAGCTTCACTCGAGGTGCTTTTTGTAGGAACGGCTGGCTGTACAGTATTTCTGCTGTTATGATGGGGGCTCTGAAGGTTTGTCTTGTAGGAAGAGAAACCAGGTGGCCCTCACTGGGAAAGGTGGGGCACAGGAGTAATTCCCCCGGGAAGACTGGAGGGGCCCAGTCCAGTTCTGCTGTCAGAAACCACAGGGCCCCAGTCAACCATACAGTCACCCCCCCCCCCCCCAATACACACCCTATTTTACTATGCTTCAGTTATAAATGTACACAGTTGAGTGATTGGTACTGATCACTTATTGTGTTCATTCAGTTAAGTAAGGGGCTGGTAAATATGACATATTTATCGTACCCTTCCCCCTCCCCACCACTCTCCACCCTGAAGAGCGTTTCAAATAGCCTTGCAGGAGTTAAATGTAATTTTTTGCATGTGTGCGCTGTAATATTTTGTTCTGTTTTATGGTTTTATAGCTGCACCATCTTTAATGCATCTTTTAGGGTGTTCCCCCCAAACCTTTGTTTGTGTGACTGTGAGTGCCAGGTAAGGGGGAGTTCCCTGCTCTGTGTAAACCGGTGGCTCTCCTCTCCGCATGGCTGCACTGGTAAGGCTGCACTGATGGGCACTGGCAAGGCTGAGCTGATGGGCACTGATCAGGCTGCATAGATGGGCACTGGTGAGGCTGCATTGATGGGGCTGCATTTATGGGCACTGGTGAGCCAGGCAGCAACCAGCAAGTGAGCCTAAACGCCCCCCGCCCATTATGCCAGGCTTGGTATGGACTTACTTTAAAATGTGTGAGGGGTTATCAAATCTAGCGTCGGGCTGAAGCCCCTGGTCTTTTTCCCACCTAGCAACACCCCTGTTTCCTCACCGATCAGCGGGTACCAGGGGACATCCATCGATCGGCGACCCTACTGTGCTGTGCAGCAAAAGCCAATCAGCAGGTGCTGAAAATGGAAACGAATGAATGTAAAAGAAATGAGTCACACAAAAATGACTGTCAAATCAACAAGATGAATAAACGAGGCGCCCGGGCCGCGCACCCAATTTATTAATGAATACTTTCCCCTCACAGAAGTGACTCAGCGGCCCCGGCAGAAGCAGACGGTGAGTACGGTGCCAGCGCGGCGAGGTTACACACTCCTATAACTCAACACACAAATTGTCTATTTGGCAGCATTGCGGGAACACTGACAGTAATGATCATTCCTCTGCCTACTTCAATGGCATTCCAAGCCGGAGATTTGTACTGGACCCAAACAGCCCTCAGGAGTTCCTCTCCGACCAGTCTGCCAATGTGTGTGTGTGTGGAAGCCATGCTGGAACACTACCGGGCCCCTCCTCCATGGAGTATGATAAGTGGACCAGAGGAGCTTACACTCTAATGTCCCTCTACATTTATATAGCTCTGACATATACCGCAGTGCTGTACAGAGATCACTGAGACAGTCACATCAGTACCATCTGTACCAGGGGAGCTTACACTCTAATGTCCCCCCATAGTCACACACTGTCATTATAATGCATTTACAGCAGGAGGGGAGGGGGCATAATGATTTGCTCCCAGGGCTGGACTGGGACAAAAATTTGGCCCTGGACTTCATCCAGACTGGCCCCTTTTTGACAGGTTTCTCCCATGGCATCCGGACAAAACCAACCCCCGGCCGGCCAAGCCCCCTCTCCCCCTTCACTAGCCATTAGCTAGACATTATTTCACTCGGGGCAAAGAATCAGTTCGGTGTCCCCCCTAATGGGACAATATTAGGCAAAAGTGAGAAACTCCCAGGCCATAGCTGTTGAGTCAGCTGTCTGTCCCCTCCCCCGTGCTCCTTCGGGTCCCCCCATGCTCCTCTGTTGTCCCCCCTGCTCCTTTGGTCCTCCCCCTGTTTCTCTGTTCCCCCACATGCTTCTCTGTTCCCCCCCCCCCCCCATGCTCCTCTGTACTCTCATGTTCCTCTGCCCCCCCTGCTCCTCTGTACCCTCATGCTTCTCTGGTCCCCCCACCTGTGCTCCACTGGTACCCCCCTGCTTCTCTGTTCCTCTCCTGCTCCTCTGGTCCCCCCCCCCTGAGCTACACTGTTACCCCCTCTGCTTCCCTGGTCCCCCACATGCTTCTGCATTCCTCTCCTGATCTTCTGTTTCCCCCATGCTCATCTGTACGCTCATGCTCCTCTGGTCCCTCTGTGCTCCTCTGGTCCCCCCCATGCTGAAGTTAACTAGCCAGAGAGAGGAGGTGAGTGCTGCGGGGAGGGAGAGGAGGCGAGCGCTGCGGGGAGGGAGAGGAGGCGAGCGCTGCGGGGAGGGAGGGAGAGGAGGTGAGCACTGCAGGGAGGGAGGGAGAGGAGGTGAGCGCTGCGGGGAGGGAGAGGAGGTGAGCGCTGCGGGGAGGGAGGGAGAGGAGGTGAGCACTGCAGGGAGGGAGGGAGAGGAGGTGAGCGCTGCGGGGAGGGAGAGGAGGTGAGCACTGCGGGGAGGGAGAGGAGGTGAGCGCTGCGGGGAGGGAGAGGAGGTGAGCACTGCGGGGAGGAAGAGAGGGAGAGGAGGTGAGCACTGCAGGGAGGGAGGGAGAGGAGGTGAGCGCTGCGGGGAGGGAGAGGAGGTGAGCACTGCAGGGAGGGAGAGAGGGAGAGGAGGTGAGCACTGCGGGGAGGGAGGGAGAGGAGGTGAGCACTGCGGGGAGGGAGGGAGAGGAGGTGAGCACTGCGGGGAGGGAGGGAGAGGAGGTGAGCGCTGGGGAGGGAGAGGAGGTGAGCGCTGCGGGGAGGGAGGGAGAGGAGGTGAGCACTGCAGGGAGGGAGGGAGAGGAGGTGAGCGCTGCGGGGAGGGAGAGGAGGTGAGCACTGCGGGGAGGGAGAGAGGGAGAGGAGGTGAGCACTGCAGGGAGGGAGGGAGAGGAGGTGAGCGCTGCGGGGAGGGAGAGGAGGTGAGCACTGCGGGGAGGGAGAGAGGGAGAGGAGGTGAGCACTGCGGGGAGGGAGGGAGAGGAGGTGAGCACTGCGGGGAGGGAGGGAGGGAGAGGAGGTGAGCACTGCGGGGAGGGAGGGAGAGGAGGTGAGCACTGCGGGGAGGGAGGGAGAGGAGGTGAGCACTGCGGGGAGGGAGGGAGAGGAGGTGAGCCCTGCGGGGAGGGAGAGAGGGAGAGGAGGTGAGCACTGCGGGGAGGGAGGGAGAGGAGGTGAGCACTGCGGGGAGGGAGAGTAGGTGAGCACTGCAGGGAGGGAGAGACAGAGGAGCAGAGGGGGGCGGCGGCCCGCTGTCACTGAAGTCAGCTCACTGAGTCATCGGCCCACCAGGGAACTCCCGGTAATTCCGATGGCCAGTCTATCCCTGTTTGCTGCCCTGCAGATTGTGTAGATTTGCCCACTTAAGGGCCAAATTAAGGGTTTATAATTTTTATCATAGGTGTATTTCATATGATAGAGACAGAATATCAACCAAAAATCCAGAAAAAAACACACAGGATACAAATCTTATAAATGGAGTTTGCGCTCTGCTCTGCGCTCCAAGTCCACCCTATTTTGAAGCCTATTAGAGCCTCTGGCTTTAATCAGGTGCTTAAAAAAAAACACCCCTTCCGCTGTAATTCATGTGCCCGACGTCCTCAAAGGGGCCAGACGCATGAATAGGGGGTGGTAGCAGCGATGGAAAGGGGAGGTGGAGCCAGTGCACCGTTAATGGATGGGCCCACCCATGTTAACCCAATGAGATGGGCCCCAAAGAACGCAGCCATTCTCTATGGTGGACGGCTATAAAAGGACGGCATCTGTACATTGTTTCCTGTTGTGCAGAAAAACACTTGATACAATGTTTCCCCATCCAGGGGGCCACATGACTGCCGAGAACGGAGCCTCCTAAAAAGGCCGATCATAGACGCTGGAGGCTCTGTGCTGTATAACATATGTACATCTGCCACCAATCAGTGCGATGGAAATGCGACACGTGCAGATGGTAACACAACGCAATGCAGACGACACAACCAACTATGGAAATTCCCAAATATTACTAAGACTGGACATAAAATAAAGCTGAATATCTGCAGTACTACCGAGAGCCCCATTCATATGGAAGCAGCCCGTCCTCAGAGTATATTTATTCGTCTTCCCGCCATCTGGACGCACAATATCCTAGTAACGTATATACAAGGCTCTGTAAACAGCCACGGCAGAAAATGCAGCAAACATTTACAGCCTTCACTATGGGGATGGAAGGGGGGCACGCGATATAAAGGATTATTTTATGTTTCCTTCAAACTCTTTACAAGTGGGGATCCTCTTGGGATCTACATGACTGGGAGTGTCCGAATATTGCGCCACATACAAGATACAAAATAATGTTTTTCTCCTAAATCTGACTTCCGGCCTTCTCTTCCGCCCTGCACGGTTGTACAGGCCCCTGTTAGGAAGGGCATACCAGCAAACATAAAGGCTCTGCAAAATTTTGTGCCAATATTTATTGACTGGTACTTGGAACTGTTCATAATTCCCTCTACCTTGACCAAGGCCCCTGTTCCAGCTGAAGAAAAACAGTCCCAAAGCATGATGCTGCCACCACCATGCTTCACGGTGGGTATGGTGTTCTTTTGCCGATGTGCAGTGTTGTTTGTGCGCCAAACATATCTTTTGGAATTATGGCCAAAAAGTTCGACCTTGGTTTCATCAGACCAGAACACATTTTCCCACATGCTTTTGGGAGACTTCAGATGTGTTTTTGCAAAATTAAGCCGGGCTTCTATGTTTTTCTTGGTAAGAAAAGTCTTCCGTCTTGCCACTCTACCCCATAGCTTAGACATTTGAAGAATACGGGAGATTGTAGTCAAATGTACCACGCAGCCAGTACTTGCCAGATATTCCTGAGGCTCCTTTAATGATGCCTGTAGGCCTTTTGGCAGCCTCCCTGACCAGTTTTCTTCTTGTCTTTTCATTAATTTTGGAGGGACGTCCAGTTCTTGGTAATGTCCCTGTTGTGCCATATTTCCTCGACTTGATGATGACTGTCTTCACTGTGTTCCATGGTGTATCTAATACCTTGAAAAAACTTTTGTACCCTTCTCCTGACTGATACCTTCTAACAATGAGTTGGAAGCTCTCTGAGGACCATGGCTTTTGCTGTAGGATGCGACTAATAAAATGTCAGGAAAGACCTACTAGAACAGCTGAACATTATTTGGGGTTAATCAGAGGCACTTTAACCACTAGCCGACCAGCTGCCTCAGTTTCTACTGCAGCAACATGGCTTGACTGGGTGAAACGACGTTATGTCGCTTCGCCCTGTGGCCACTAGGGGCACGCGCGCGCGCCCCCCAGAGCCGTTGCAAGTGCCCGGCAGGTGCAATGACCACTGGGCACCCACGATCGCTGGTGACAGAGCGAGAACCGGGAGAAATTACTGATCATCTGTTCATACAAAGTACGGACAGCGATCTGCCATTTCCCCTAATAAGTCCCACCCCCCACAGTTAGAATCACCACCTAGGACAAACTTTACGCCTTCCTAGCCCCCTTGTGGTTAACCCCTTCCCTGCCAGTGTAATTTACACAGTAATCGGTGCATTTTTATAGCACTGATCGCTGTAAAATTGTCAATGGTCCCAAAAATGTGTCAAACGTGTACGATGTGTCCGTCATAATGTTGCAGTCCCAATAAAAAATGCAGATTGTTCGCCATTACTAATAAAACAATAATAATAAAAATGCCATAATTCTATCCCCTATTTTGTAGATGACACATCGGACACTTTTGACACATTTTTGGGACCATTGTCATTTTCACAGCGAACAGTGCTATAAAAATGCACTAGTTACTGTGAAAATGACACTGGCAGTGAAGGGGTTAACACTAGGGGTGCTGTAGGGGTTAAGTGTGTCCTAGTTTGTGATTCTTACTGTAGGGGGCGTGGCTGGACGTGTGATGTCACTAATCGTCGTTCCCTATGACAGGGAACATACAATCAGTGACAAGCCACAGAGAAGAATGGGGAAGGTTTGTTTAGACACACCTCTCCCCGTTCTTCAGCTCCTGTGACCCGATCGTGGGACACCGTCGGCGATCGGGTCCGCGGGTCCCGCGGGTGCGGTCAAGGAGCTTCGGACCGGGTCAGACCCACGGCTGGGCACCTAAAGGGCAAGGTACCTGTACGTGCCTGTGCCCAGCCGGGCCATTCTGCCGACGTATATCGGCGTTAGGCGGTCCTCAAGGGGTAAAAGGTGGAAAAAGTTTTGAAATTATACATTTTTGTCTCATTTTTTTTACATCACAGAAACCTGACATTTTACCACCTGGGGTGTGTAGACTTTTTTTATATCCACTGTAAGTAGCATTCTTCCCACTGACCACCTATGTATGGAGCACTGGTGGTCCAATGTAACACCAATGTTCACTTAAGTATTGTACAGGAATCGCTGCCCATTCCGCTGCAGTGCAATATTGCAGCCCATTAATTTGAATGGGCTGCAAATCACACAAAAAGTAATGCATGTACTACGTGGAAAATGTGGACGTGATTGGAAAAACGTACGTGCCCGTGACGTGGGAAATGTGGACGTGACAAAGAGACTGACGTGGGAAATGTGGACTGTGGGGTACGTGACGTGGATGAGATGTCGTGACGGCGACGTGGGAAATGTGACGCGTGGGAAATGTGGACGTGCACTGCGATTGACGTGGGATTTGGGGTGCGTGGAAATGTGTCGACGTGGGAACGTGGGAAATGTGGACGCGACGTGGGAAATGGACGTGACACAGAAGTGACCGCAGCGTGGGAAAGATTGTAAAGGCAGTGCGTTTTGAACGTGACGTGGAAAATGTGGACGTGATGTGGGAAATGTGGACGTGACGTGGGACGTGACGTGGGAAATGTGGACGTGACGTGGGAAATGTGGACGTGACGTGGGAAATGTGGACGTGACGTGGGAGGTGACGTGGGAAATGTGGACGTGACGTGGGAGGTGACGTGGGAAATGTGGACGTGATGTGGGAAATGTGGACGTGACGTGGGAGGTGACGTGGGAAATGTGGACGTGATGTGGGAAATGTGGACGTGACGTGGGACGTGACGTGGGAAATGTGGACTCGACGTGGGAAATGTGGACTCGACGTGGGAAATGTGGACTCGACGTGGGAAATGTGAACTCGACGTGGGAAATGTGAACGTGGGAAATGTGGACGCGACGTGGGAAATGTGGACGCGACGTGGGAAATGTGGACGCGACGTGGGAAATGTGGACGTAACGCGCCCATCCCACACCACGTTTTTTGTGTGAAGTTTTATGTTATTTCAGAAGTGACGTGGGAGGTGACGTGGGAAATGTGGACGTGACGTGGGAGGTGACGTGGGAAATGTGGACGTGAGTTGGATTGACGTGGGAGACGTGACGTGGGAAATGTGGACTCAGAATGTGGTGACGTGGGAGGTGACGTGGGAAACGTGTGGACAATGTGATGTGGGAAATGTGGACGGACGTGGACGCGACGTGACGACGGGCCCATCCCACACCACGTTTTTTGTGGTGACGTGGGAAATGTGATCTCGACGCCTGACCCGACGTGGCCACCTATTATTAACAAGAGCTGCTCTGTGTTGTTGTTTTAATGTGGACTCGTTTATTTCCAATTATTACATAACGTGGGACGTGGGAAATGTGGACTCGACGTGGGAAATGTGGACTCGTGGGAAATGTGACGACCTGGGAAATGGACGCGACGTGGGAAATGTGGACGCGACGTGGGAAATGTGGACGCGTGGGAAATGTGGAACGTGGGAAATGTGGACGCAACGTGGGAAATGTGGACGTAACGTGGGAAATGTGGCGTGATGTGGGAAATGTGGCCGTGGGAGGTGACGTGGGAAATGTGGATCGTGGGAAATGTGGACCGTGGGAAATGTGGACACCGTGGGAAATGTAGACGTTTTTTGTGTGAAGTTTTATGTTATTTCGTGATGTGGGAAATGTGGAGACGTGGGAGTGACGTGGGAGGTGACGTGGGAAATGTGGACGTGGGAAATGTGACGTGGGAGGTGACGTGGGAAATGTGGTGGGAAATGTGGACGTGACGTGGGAAATGTGGATGTGACGTGGGACGTGACGTGGGAAATGTGGACTCGACGTGGGAAATGTGGACTCGACGTGGGAAATGTGGACTCGACGTGGGAAATGTGAACTCGACGTGGGAAATGTGGATCGACGTGGGAAATGTGGACGCGACGTGGGAAATGTGGACGTAACGCGCCCATCCCACACCACGTTTTTTGTGTGAAGTTTTATGTTATTTCAGAAGTTTCTCCGTGTTACAGAACGTTGAGTAAGGATGATCTCGCCCTTTTCCTCCACAGCCTGACCCGCATTACTGAATGTAGACAGAGCCACCTATTATTAACAAGAATAGCTGCTCTGTGTTGTTGTTTTAGTAGCTCCTAGGTGCAGCCTCATGCTGTGCTGCGGTTTATTTCCAATTATTACATAAGGCTGGAGACAGACAGACTGGGTCTTACTTACCTGTGTGTGTTGTATATCCACCTCTCTTAGAATAATAATCATTGTGAATAATGGAGGTATTGTTACATCGGAGGCAATACACACAGGAGGAGGTCTGTACAGAACGTCCACACAATTGCTCTGCTATACACACAACTCCTGACTAATGAGAAATATAATGGAAGGATGAGACGGGTGGGATACTGCGGCTGAATACCGCGCACTACACAAGGACAAGTACATGTGCAGGGGGGGGGGGGGAGGCAGTGACAACATTTCAGGGTGAAAATACCTTTATCCAATCCAGCTCCTGTAAATGACTATGTGTGCATGGGTAGCTAAGCTAACATAGAGGGCAGTGGCGGTGCGTCCATAAGGGGTGCATGGGTGCCGCCCCCTCTCTTCTGCCACCTCTCTATCACCAAAAACAGATTCATGCATTGCATGAATCTATCTATAGTCGCCGCTGTCACCCCCCTATTCAGGTGCCTGACCCTTTTTCGGGCGCCGGGCACCTGAATTACAATGGCGGGGTATTTTCTGGAAGCGCCTGATTAGACGATATTCTGGGCACACTGGCAGCAGTTGATGGGCACCCCCCAGAGTATAATCCCATCCCTACCCCCAGAATATCGTCACATTCCCCAGAATATAGTGCCATCCCTACCCCCATCAGAATAATCTCCCTACCCTACCCCCATCACCCCCTAGGATATCATCCCATCCCTACCCCCATCACCCTCAGAATATCATCCCATCCATACCCCCAGAATATCATCCCATCCCTAACCCCACCCCCCAGAATATCATCCCATCCCTACCCCCACCCCCCAGAATATCATCCCATCCCTACCCCCATCACCCCCCCAGAATATCATCCCATCCCTACCCCCATCACCCCCAGAATATCATCCCATCCCTAACCCCACCCCCCAGAATATCATTCCATCCCTACCCCCCACCCCCCAGAATATCATCCCATCCCTACCCCATCACTCCCCCAGAATATCATCCCATCTCTACCCCCATCACCCCCAGAATATCATCCCATCCCTAACGCCACCCCCCAGAATATCATCCCATCCCTACCCCATCACCCCCCCAGAATATCATCCCATCCCTACCCTCATCACCCTCCAGAAAATCATGCCATCCCTACCACCCCCAAAATATCATCCCATCCCTCCCCCTATCACCCCCCAGAATATCATCCCATCCCTACCCCCATCACCCCCCCAGAATATCATCCCATCCCTACCCCCACCACCCCGCAAGAATATCATCCCATCCCTACCTCCGCAGAATATCATCTAATCCCTACCCCATCACCCGCCAGAATATCATCCCATTCCTACCCCATCACCCGCCATAATATCATCCCATCCCTACCCCCCCACCAAATATCATCCCATCCCTATCCCCATCACCCCCCAGAATATCATCCCATTCCTACCCCCACCCCCCCAGAATATCATCCCATCCCTACCCCCATACCCCACCAGAATATTATCCTATCCCTACCCCCATCACCTCCCCCCCCAGAATATCATCCCATCCCTACCCCCCCCCCCCCCCCAGAAAATCATCCCATCCCTACCCTCATCACCCCCCCCCCTGAATATCATCCCATCCTTACCCCCCCCCCCCCCCAAAAAAAAATATCATCCCATCCCTACCCCACCTCCCCAGAATATCATCCCATCCCTACCCCCACGCCCCCAGAATATCATCCCATCCCTACCCCCACCCCCCCAGAATATTATCCCATCCCCCCCCCCCACCCAAAAAAAAATCAATTCATTTTTGCAAAGCAAACACAACGTGTGACTAGGACTGCAAAGTCACCATTTTATTCAGTGTCAAGAGCTTTGATTGGCATTCAGAGTGCTAAAAGAAAAGCATCCAATGCCACAATTTTGAAGCAAAGTGCAAAGTAGCCTGTAATGGCCAGAAGAAAGTGGTTATTCTCTTCTCTTATATCTTCCCAGAGTTCAGCTTTAAACACTATTCTACCCCCCCCCCCCCACTGAAACTAGCTATGGAGGCCACAACACAATGTAGTGAGACCATTACAGTATATTACAACTATTTACTTCTTGTAAAGGAAGTAGAAATAAAAAAATAAAAATGAGAAAGTCCCCTTTAAGTGTCTGAAGTGATTAGACACATGGCGCTCTTCCAATCTCTCTTTCATGTTTGGCTCGTGAAGAATGAAGGCACGAAGCGGTCGCAGCCTCCGTCGCACGCACCACAACACAAACTCCACTACACAGGCATTGTTCCCCCCTGCGCCTCCTCATGCTAAGTGAATTCGCTCGGCGGCCCGCGCGGCCGGCACAAGCCAGAGGAGAAATGTAACGGTAATTATATCCAGAGCTGCGTGTGGATGACAGACAAGCGGGGATTGTTTCTGCTCTAATGTCAGACATTTAATAAATGTTACGGTGAACATGAATGGGACGGGTTGAGCGGGGAGCTGGCAGAGGGGCAGGCCGCCGACTGGAAATGTCAATGCTCTTATTCAGGAAATCTGGGCACCGCAATTACAAGGCGGCGGCACTCCGTCACTTCTAATGTTCTACCAAAACACACATCCGCATGTTCAACACTTATTCATCCAAAAGTAATGACCGTCCACTGAGCTCTGCTGAGGCCGATCAGGTTCCGTCTGAGGGGTTCCCAGAATGTGACTCAACAGAAGTGCTAGGAGGATATTCTGATCATGACTGTAAGCAGCGGCGGCTGGTGCTCCAAAACCTTTTTTGGGTACTGCAGTCTCTAACCATCTCCTGTACTATGTCTGCAGTCTCTGACCATCTCCTGTACTATGTCTTCAGTCTCTGACCAGCTCCTGTACCATGTCTGCAGTCTCTGACCAGCTGCTGTAGCATGTCTGCAGTCTCTGACCAGCTGCTGTAGCATGTCTGCAGTCTCTGACCAGCTGCTGTAGCATGTCTGCAGTCTCTGACCAGCTCCTGTAGCATGTCCGCAGTCTCTGACCAGCTCCTGTAGCATGTCTGCAGTCTCTGACCAGCTCCTGTAGCATGTCTGCAGTCTCTGACCAGCTCCTGTAGCATGTCCGCAGTCTCTGACCAGCTCCTGTAGCATGTCTGCAGTCTCTGACCAGCTCCTGTAGCATGTCCGCAGTCTCTGACCAGCTCCTGTAGCATGTCTGCAGTCTCTGACCAGCTCCTGTAGCATGTCTGCAGTCTCTGACCAGCTCCTGTAGCATGTCTGCAGTCTCTGACCAGCTCCTGTAGCATGTCTGCAGTCTCTGACCAGCTCCTGTAGCATGTCTGCAGTCTCTGACCAGCTCCTGTAGCATGTTTGCAGTCTCTGACCAGCTCCTGTACTATGTCTGCAGTCTCTGCCCATTTCCTGTATTATGTCCGCAGTCTCAATCATCTCCTGTACTATGTCTGCAGTCTCTGATCATCTCCTGTACTATGTATGCAGTCTTTGACCATCTCCTGTACTATGTCTGCAGTCTCTGACCATCTCCTGTACTATGTCTGCAGTCTCTGACCATCTCCTGTACTATGTCTGCAGTCTCTGACCAGCTCCTGTAGCATGTCCGCAGTCTTGACCATCTCCTGTACTATGTCCGCAATCTCTGACCATTTTCTGTACTATGTCTGCAGTCTCTGACCATCTCCTGTACTATGTCTGCAGTCTATGACCATCCCCTGTAGCATGTCCACAGTTTCTGATAGTCTCCTGTATCTGTAGTCAATGGCAGTGTTGTGTAAGAAGTTTGTAGTCTCTGACAGTCTCTCATTGTGTATACATGTAGTTTCTGACAGTCTCCTGTAGCATGTCTATTGTCTTTTACAGCATGTACAGTGGTTGACCGCGATATTGTGTCAATCTCGCTCCCTTTCTCGGCGAGATTGAGCACTTGCGATCTCCATCGCGCGAGCCAGCGCCGAGCTGGCTTGCCGCGATGGAGACAAAGCCGTCATAGAAGCGACGGGGATCCGACGCGGATTCCCGCCAATTCTACACGTGGGCGGAGTTTGTTATGAATCCTGAGAAGGAAGTCCCCGCCGGATTTTAAATAAAAATCCGGCATGGGTTCCCCCCTCAGGAGCATAACGGGCCCTTGGGTCTGGTATGGGTTGTAAGGAGACCCCCTACGCCGAAAAAACGGCGTGGGGGTCCCCCCACAATCCATACCAGACCCGTATCCAAAGCACGCCGGCCGGCCGGTCAGGAGGGGAGTGGGGGCGAGCGAGCGCTCCCCCCTCCTGAGCCGTACCGGGCAGCATGCCCTCAACATGGGGGGGTCAGGTGCTCTGGGGCAGGGGGCGCACTGTGGCCCCCCACCCCAGAGCACCCTGTCCCCATGTTGATGAGGACAGGGCCCCTTCCCGACAACCCTGGCCGTTGGTTGTCGGGGTATGCGGGCGGGAGGCTTATCGGAAATCTGGAAGCCCCCTTTAATAAGGGGGCCCCCAGATACCGGCCCCCCACCCTAAGTGAATGAGTATGGGGTACATTGTACCCCTACCCATTCACCTGCAAGAAAAGTGTAAACACAAATAAACCACAAAGTGTTTTGAAATATTTTATTAGTTGGCCGCCGGGGGGGGGTGTGTATGATCGCTTTTATAAAAGCGCCCCCCTCCGGCGGGCTTCTGCGGGGGGGTGTGTGCCGCTGTTCTTCACCGCCGTCTGGTTCTCTTCCGCCGCCGGGGGGGGGGGCGCTTTGATAACCCGGCGGGCTTCCTTCGACATCTTCGGCGGCGGGGTGGTCTTCTCCCACTCTCCGGGGTCTTCTCCGGCTCTTCGGGGGTCTTCTCCGGCTCTCCGGAGATCTTCTCCGGCTCTCCGGGGGTCTTCTTCTTCAGGACTCGCCGCCGATATCTTCGCGTGTTAGCTCAATTACTAGCGGCGGCGTGTCCCCTCTTCTGTGACGTCTTCTTCTTCTTCTCTTCTCCAGATGTTGACGCAACGCTTCCTTCCGCTGTTATGGCTGGCGCGCGGCTCGCAGCGAGTTATATAGGCCTGTCTTGTGACGTCGCAGTCCCATCATGCTCCGTCACAAGACAGGCCTACAGTATATAACTCGCTGCGAGCCGCGCGCCAGCCATAACAGCGGAAGGAAGCGTCGCGTCAACATCTGGAGAAGAGAAGAAGAAGAAGACGTCACAGAAGAGGGGACACGCCGCCGCTAGTAATTGAGCTAACACACGAAGATAGCGGCGGCGAGTCCTGAAGAAGAAGAAGACCCCCGGAGAGCGGAGAAGACACCCGGAGAGCCGGAGAAGACCCCCGGAGAGCCGGAGAAGACCCTGGAGAGTGGGAGAAGACCACCCCGCCGCCGAAGATGTCGAAGGAAGCCCGACGGAGGGGGGCGCTTTTATAAAAGCGATCACACCCCCCCCCCCCCGGCGGCCAACTAATAAAATATTTCAATACACTGTGTGGTTTATTTGTTTTTACACTTTTCTTGCAGGTGAATGGGTAGGGGTACAATGTACCCCATACTCATTCACTTAGGGTGGGGGGCCGGTATCTGGGGGCCCCCTTATTAAAGGGGGCTTCCAGATTCCGATAAGCCTCCTGCCCGCATACCCCGACAACCAACGGCCAGGGTTGTCGGGAAGGGGCCCTGTCCTCATCAACATGGGGACAGGGTGCTCTGGGGTGGGGGGCCGCAGTGCGCCCCCTGCCCCAGAGCACCTGACCCCCCCATGTTGAGGGCATGCTGCCTGGTACGGCTCAGGAGGGGGGGGCACTCGCTCGCCCCCACTCCCCTCCTGACCGGCCGGCCGGCGTGCTTTGGATACGGGTCTGGTATGGATTGTGGGGGGACCCCCACGCCGTTTTTTCGGCATAGGGGATCTCCTTACAACCCATACCAGACCCAAGGGCCCGTTATGCTCCTGAGGGGGGAACCCATGCCGGATTTTTATTTAAAATCCGACGGGGACTTCCTTCTCAGGATTCATAACAAACTCCGCCCACGTGTAGAATTGGCGGGAATCCGCGTCGGATCCCCGTCGCTTCTATGACGCACTCGCTGGAATGTGCTTTTACTATTCCAGCGAGTGCGAGATGTCAGCAGCCTGTCGCCGAGAATCAGCGCGATGCTGTCGCGCTATAAACACATTCTCGGCAGCAGGCACTGTATGCAGTTTCTGACAGTTTCTTGTAGTAGACTGAATTCTGCAGTCTCATACAGTCTTCTGAAGGGGAAAGTCTGTCAGCCCTGACAATGGTGGATTCCTTACATCTACCAAGCCGGATCATGTGACCTAATTCTGTCTGAAACTTGTCAAGTCACCAATACTGCACCTGCATTGGGTGTATTCTTATTGAATTTGCACGCCCCAGGCTGTCACCCTCATCCTCCCTTCACTAATTTGCGAGTCACTGACCCCAAACTCACACTCGTATTTCTGCATCCAAGAGTCTGCAAAGGTGGCCTTCATCGCTCTACGATGACAGATGTATAGAGGTGATATACGGCCATCACAATAAAGAGCACCCAGTACATGGGAACAAGGAAGGTCCCTCCATGTTTGCTGCATCTCTCGCCAGCTCAGGTAACACGAGTTTCATCATTTACATTTGACAAATAATGTGAAACATTTTAGTATTTCAAGTATTTGCCTGGCAGCGGGAGGAAGGTGCACCGCGCACACCTGTCTACGAATCGCTGGGGCTGCCTGCTCCTCCGGAGCTTTCTGACAGGAAACACGGTGCTGCTCAAAGCATAACCATAACCCAGAAGATCGAAATCAAAGTGGCGGAGGAGTCTAAACTTGATTTATGTCTTCATAATCTAAAAGCAGCTAAAGCCTTTTACATTGGGACAGGTTAATTGCAACGGATCAGCAAGCTACAGACATATCTGATAATCTACAAAGTCTATGTAAGCCCTGTCAAAGTTGAGCCCAGATGAAGGGGGAGTGTTTTCGGCTCCTAAAACGCGTTGGCTGTTCTATGTGAACATTTTATGAACAATATAAAAAGTGATTTTGGAGTCTTTCACTGACAGTTTGGATTCTGCTCCAGGCTCTCCTGCCCTTCCATCCAGTTGCAGGCTGTCAGGAACCATGAAACAGATGAAGAGAGAAAATGCAGTAAAAATCAAACCGTTTAATAAAATGGTACAACTGGTAAACGTAGTCAAAACATAGCCAGGGTTCGATAGCCAAATCTGGTAGTCAGAGCAAGCCAGGAAATCAGGAAGCCATAGATCAGCGCAGTAAGAGGCAGCAGACAGGATCAGGAACCAGAAGGGATGTCAAACGGGCAAGTCTTCAACAGAAACACAGCAAAGAGTCTCTAGATATGTTGACCAAGGCGATGGCATTGAAGAAATGAACCAGGCAGTTTAATAGCCAGAAGGAGTTGGCTGTGGGCTTGACTGACGAGCAGGAGATGATCAACAGGTGAGCCACTGTGGAACAATGAGTACTGGCAATAAACCAACAGCTGAGCAACCTGAGAGCTGAGAAGGAAGGGCGGAGTGTCCAGCACTGACACCGGCGCAGGTACCCCCGGGATCCATCACTCTTGTCCAGACTCAGAAGCACATACGAGGCTGCACTCTGTTCTCCTTCAGGCACCTGCATAGCACCCCGAGGCTATCTACATACATTGCAGCAAATGCCAAAGTTAACATCTATGCAAGATCCAATGCTCAAAGAAACATTACAGGCCGTCCCCTGAGGTTGCACCGATCAGGATGCAGGGCTAAGGCCGTCCCCTGAGGTTGCAACCGATCAGGATGCAGGGCTATTATTGCTGTATTAGAAGGCAGTAAAGAGCTGATTTAATAATCTGAAATGTCCACAAGGGAGAAGAGGTCCATCACAATAGGACACTAGCAACAAAATGGAGCGTGTCTTCAAAAGCTTGGTCAGTGTCCAATCACCTGAATGCACAAGCCTATAACCCAAAGTCTATGAATATGTCCTTTACTGTATGACCTTTTGAGGTTATTTAAATTATTTTTCCTTATTTGTTTGAGATTATTAATTAAATTATTTTTTTGTGAGGATATTTTTTTTTTTTTTTTAGAATAGAATTCTCTTTTGGTCATTGATTTTCATGTTATGTTTTGTTCATTTTCAGTTTCAAATATTGTATTGCTATCACATGTGGATACAAGTGAGGTCTATAAGGTCCCGAAGAAGCGGGGGGGTTCCCACGAAACACGTCAACATTTCAGCTGTCATATGTTGCAGATAGGTTGATGGTGAAATGGTGTGATAGGTTGATGGCGTGTCCTGTGGCTCCCTTCACCGAAATTCTGCATACATATTGTATCTACAGCTGGGCGGTGTTTGAGCAGTGAAGTCATGTTGGATGGACACAAGGCGGACACATCTGGAAGTCAGTAAAATCCAGATAGTGGGAATATAACCAGCACCTGAGGCTCGCGGCATAATACTGACCACATTACGGGACTCGCTCTTTGCCAGCACTGTTTTCTCCAAGAAGGAACATAACGAGAATTCTTGCTTTCCAAAAATAGCTGTAAAGTCCTTCACACAACTGTATTCCGAGTATGCGAAAATAAATATTTCATCTCAGGCCAAAAACAACCCAAAAGATCCCCCCCAACTACTACAGCTGGGACTTTATCTGCACTTTACAAAGTTTATAGGGTGCATGAAAGGTTCAAAATGTTTCAAATGTATACATAGAAGTCACCAACATTATGTGAGTGCCTTTAACTATGTGTATTATTATTATTAAAAAAAGCCTTTAATGTATAATAAAGTATAATTTTGTTTAGGTTAGCTACACCCTCTTTGTATTGCCTCTGCGTTCTCCTCCTTGTATCCCCTCTGCGTTCTCCTCCTTGTATCCCCTCTGCCTTCTCCTCCTTGTATCCCCTCTGCCTTCTCCACCTTGTATCCCCTCTGCCTTCTCTCCCTTGTATCCCCTCTGCCTTCTCCCCCTTGTATCCCCTCTGCCTTCTCCCCCTTGTATCCCCTCTGCCTTCTCCTCCTTGTATCCCCTCTGCCTTCTCCTCCTTGTATCCCCTCTGCCTTCTCCTCCTCGTATCCCCTCTGCCTTCTCCTCCTCGTATCCCCTCTGCCTTCTCCTCCTTGTATCCCCTCTGCCTTCTCCTCCTCGTATCCCCTCTGCCTTCTCCTCCTCGTATCCCCTCTGCCTTCTCCTCCTCGTATCCCCTCTGCCTTCTCCTCCTCGTATCCCCTCTGCCTTCTCCTCCTCGTATCCCCTCTGCCTTCTCCTCCTCGTATCCCCTCTGCCTTCTCCTCCTCGTATCCCCTCTGCCTTCTCCTCCTCGTATCCCCTCTGCCTTCTCCTCCTCGTATCCCCTCTGCGTTCCCCTCCTCGTATCCCCTCCTTGTATCCCCTCTGCGTTCCCCTCCTTGTATCCCCTCTGCGTTCTCCACTCTGTATCCTCTATGCGTTCTCCACTCTGTATCCTCTCTGCGTTCTCCACTCTGTATCCTCTCTGCGTTCTCCACTCTGTATCCTCTCTGCGTTCTCCACTCTGGATCCTCTCTGCATTCTCCACTCTGGATCCTCTCTGCATTCTCCACTCTGGATCCTCTCTGCGTTCTCCACTCTGTATCCTCTCTGCGTTCTCCACTCTGTATCCTCTCTGCGTTCTCCACTCTGGATCCTCTCTGCGTTCTTCACTCTATCCTCTCTGCATTCTCCACTCTGTATCCTCTCTGTGTTGTCCACTCTGTATCCTCTAGGTGTTCTACTATCTGTATTCTCCACTCTGCATCCTCTCTACGTTCTCCTCCTTGTATCCTCTCTACGTTCTCCTCCTTGTATCCTCTCTACGTTCTCCTCCTTGTATCCCCTCTGCCTTCTCCTCCTTGTATCCTCTCTGCCTTCTCCTCCTTGTATTCTCTTCTCCTCTGTATCCTCTCTGCTCTGTATTCTCCTCCCTTGTATCCCCTCTGCCTTCTCCTCCTTGTATCCCCTCTGCCTTCTCCTCCTTGTATCCCCTCTGCCTTCTCCTCCTGTATCCCCTCTGCCTTCTCTTCTCTGTATCCCCTCTGCCTTCTCCGCTCTGTATCCTCTCTGCCTTCTCCTCTCTGAGTTGACTCATGACCTCCTCTTCTGAAAATGCCAGTCCCCTGAATAAAAGGCGTTAAAGCTCAGAGACACTGACCTGCAAATAGTTTGCAAATCAGAAATCTGGATTTGGTCCCTTAACAAGTTGGAGGCACATATACAAACTGTTGTAATTCCTACACCGTTCACCTGATGTAAATACCCTCAAATTAAAGCTGAAAGTCTGCAGTTAAAGCACATCTTGATCATTTCAAGTCCATTGTGGTGGTGTATAGAGCCAAAAAGAATAGAATTGTGTCAAGGTCCCAATATTTATGGACCTGACTGTATAACTGGGTACTGACATTTAGGCTGCATTCACACCTGAGCGTAGCGTTTTCGGTCGTTTTTCACGCGTATTCGCGTGTTTGCATACAGTGTTGTCCGACGTTTTTGAACTTCAACGTTTTTTATTTTAGCCAATAGGAAAAATGATCATCTCTCATCACTTGTTGCTACGTTTGTAGATTTTTTTTTATCTTCTGGCTGGGTGAAATTGTTCTATCAATTAAAGCGACAAAACGCCCGTAGAAACGCTCACTGTCGCGCTAGACGTTTCCATTACTTTCTATGAGAATACAAACGTTCTAAAACACCCAAATCCACCCAATTCGCGTGACAAAAAAGGGTCCGGAACTTGTTTGAGCTTCAGGCGTTCGGCTTTAGGCGTTTTGTAGTGGAGGTGTGAACCATCTCCATAGAGAATAATGTATTTTTTCCCCTCTAGCATTTTGGAGCTTCATGCTTCAGGTGACAAAACGCTCAGGTGTGAATGCGGCCTTATAGGTAAAGGGGAAAATCCTCTCGGGCGATCAGGAAGGAATTTTTTCCCCCTGCTGTAGCAAATTGTAACATGCTCTGCTGTTTTTTTTCCCAACCTGACTGACTATGTAACTATGTGCCAATGGGGGAAGATAAAAGCTCAGTTGTAAGTGGAGGCAGGATAGGCTTTCATAAGGAGATGAGTTTAAAGGGATCGCCAAAAGGTGGAAAGGTGGAAAGAGTGGGAGACAGATTTGGGTAGGGTGTTCCAAAGGATGGAGAGAGGCTTGTGGGAAGTCATAGAGGAGATCATGGGAGCAGAGGCGGCTCTTTAATTAGACAAATTAGGTGGTCGCCTAAGGCCTCACACTCACAGGGGCCTCACAGCCGCCTAACTTACCCAAAGCATTACTCCAGTTTTGAGGGACAGGGGACCTTAACACTGCTGTGCTCAGGCAGTGTTAACAGCCCTGACTCAGGAACGGGGCCGTCAGCGTCCCTAACAACCATTAAATATCGGTGACACCACCCCTTGTGGCATCAATGACCCAGCATGCCCTCAGTCAATGATGTCACAAGGGGGCAGGTTCATCAGGTGACATCACCAGGTGACCTCTGCCCCTTAGTTATTAAAAGGGCAGGATCTGGGGGCCACCTTGTTAAAGGGGGCTTCCAGATTCCGATAAGCCCCCTGTCCGCAGACCCCCACAACCACCGGCCAGGGTTGCGGGGAAGAGGCACTTGTCCTTGAATTATTTATCCCATCATTGGTGTGAGTGGCGCCCCATGTTAAGTTTTGCCTAAGGCCTCACAAAGCCTAGAGCCGCCTCTGCATAGGAGGTCCTGGAGGTGAGAATCGGATGAGGTGATGAGAGAGATAGAGCGCAGGAGGTTTTGGGAAGAGCGAAGAGGGCGATTTGGGGGATATTTTGAGATGAGGTTGGTGTTGTAGCTCAGGGCAGAGATGAGGATGGCTTTGAAGTTTAAAGCTTTTTTTTTTTATCCCAGAAGAGGCCAAATATTTCAGTCAGAACACCTACAAAAGGGAAGAACCAGCTGAAGCTAATAAATGAAGAAACTCCAAAATCAGGACTGAATTAGGAGTATAAACACCATCCAATTCCCTCAGACATTCTCAAATTCCACAGAGCAGAACCTTTAGAGAACGGCCTTCGGCCCGGCAGGGGGTGCGCGCGTGTGAGCGCCTGTCAGTCTTGTAGTAAAACATATGTGGCTCGCTGGAGGCTGGTGAGGACAACCAACAACATTCAAACCGCAAAACACAATTCTAAGTATCAGTAATGGGAAAAATGCTTCTATATTCAGTCAACTGTCCATGCCGCCCCCGGGCCAGAGGCAGTGCTGAGCAGCTTAGGGGTCAAGGACCATGATGAGTTAAATCGCAACTTCAGACAAAAATGAAAGTTCGGCTTTTCTGCCTCTCCTGCCATATGAATTTTTTTGGTTTTGACAGGTACTTGCCCCCCCCCCCCCGGCGACCCACTTCTTATGGATCGCAGTGGCAGATCCAATGTAAGTTCCCCACCCTGTCCGCAGCCTTCTGGGACCCATCACAAGTCCCAGAAAGCTGGGAGACCATTCACAAAGTGCAGCGTGGTCAGCCGGCTGTGAAGCCACAAGGTGTCACAACAGGTTGCCCACAGTTAACATGGCGGCATTGGGGGACCCCAAGAGTCGGTCCAGGTAGGCACAGTGATGGATCCTTGGACAGGTGAGTGTCTCTTGATTAACCACTTGATCACCGCGCCTATTTTGGCACTTTTCTCCTTCATGTAAAAATCACAATTTTTTTTTTATAGAAAATTAATCAGAACCCCCAAACATTATATATATATATTTTTTTTAGCAGACACCCTAGGGAATAAAATGGCGGTCATTGCAACTTTTTTTCTCGCACGGTATTTGCGCAATAATTTTTCAAACGTCTTTTTTTAGGGAAAAAAACTGTTTCATGAATTAAAAAATAACAAAACAGTAAAGTTAGCCCAATTGTTTTGTATAATGTGAAAGACGATGTTACACCGAGTAAATAGATACCCAACGTGTCACGCTTTAAAATTGCGCACACTCATGGAATGGCGTCAAACTTTGGTACTTAAAAATCTCCATAGGCGACGCTTACATTTTTTTTACAGGTTACTATTTTTGAGTTACAGATTAGATCTAGTGCTAGAATTGTTGCACACGCTCTAACGCACGTGATGATACCTCACATGTGGGGTTTGAACGGTGTTTACATATGTGGGCGGGACTTTCATGCGAGCGCCCGGGACAGGGGCGTTTTTAAAAAAAAAATTACACTTTTTAAAAAAAAAATTTTTGATCACTTTTATTCCTATTACAAGGAATGTAAACATCCCTTGTAATAGGAATCACTGTGACAGGTCCTCTTTATGGAGAGAGGTGGGGTCAATAAGACCTTCCCCTCCCCCCACATCTCTCCTCCAGGCTCACAAGCATGAAATCGGCAGAATGGCACGGGCAGGCAAAGCAACGTACAGGTGCATTGCTTTGAATTTGGTGCCTAGCGCGCTCACGTGCCCGCCTCGAGCTCTGTGACCGTGGGACCCACGGAATCTATGTCCAACCGGTGTCCCGCGACCATGTCACAGAGAGGCAGAATGGGGGGATGCCTTTGTAAACAAGGACAGGACACTGATCTTCTGCTCCCTGTGATCAGGAGCAGTGATCAGTGTTGTGTCACTTGTAGCCCAGCCCCCCACACAGTTAGAATCACTCCCTAGGACACACTTAACCCCTTCCTCGCCCCCTAGTGTTTAACCCCTTCCCTGCCAGTGTCATTTGCACAGTAATTAGTGAATTGTTATAGCACTGATCGCTGTATAAATGACAATGGTCCCAAAATAGCATCAAAAGTGTCCGATGTGTCCGCCATAATGCCGCAGTCACGATAAAAATCGCAGATCGCCGCCATAACTAATAATTAAAACCAAAATTCATAATAAAAATGCCATAAAACTATATGTACAAAAATATGTAGAAGAATACGTATCGGCCTAATTTATAGCACAAAATATAAAAACCGCGGAGGTGACCAAATACCACCAAAAGAAAACTATTTGTGGGGCAAAAAGGACCCCTAACCTTTTAGAATCACTCCCTAGGACACACTTAACCCCTTCAGCTTAACACCTTACCTGCCAGTGTAATTTTTACAGTAATTAGTGCATTTTTATAGCACAAAACGCTGTAAAAATGACAATGGTCCCAAAATAGCATCAAAAGTGTCCGATGTGTCCGCCATAATCTAGCAGTCATGATAAAAATCACAGATCGCCGCCATAACTAATAAAAAAAAAATATTAATAAAAATTCCATAAAATGATCCCCTATTTTGTAAACACTATGGGCCAGATTCAGGTAGATGAGAGTATCTTTCCTCTGGAGTAACGCTTCTCATTTACGTTACTCTGAAGACCCTTTCAGCGCAAGTCCTGTAATTCACATAGCAGTTGCGCGTAAACTTGCGCCAGAGTAACGATAATGCGCTGGCGTAACCCGACGCAAGTGGAAGTGGGTGTGATCATATGTAAATGATGGGCGGAGCCCAGCGCAGAGGCTTACGTTCAGCGCATCAACCACGGAGCATGCGCAGTGAGTGAGGCTCCACTCGCCCCCTTTGTGCGCATGCTCACAACTTCCGTCGGCACCACTGCACGGGAAACGTCAGCGCAATGCCTTCCGTTGGGCGTGTAAATGCGCCCGTAGAAGCGCCATTCCGGCACTAAAGTATATCCTGCTCCCCCTCCCCGCAGTGATGTTACTTTTGTTCTGAGATGGCTGCTCCCGTTCCCCGCAAACACACAGGAGAAAGCTGAACTTTAATGGCCAGGAGCTGTCAGCCATCATCTCGGCTATGGAGACCTATGATGTCTTCCTCCATGGCTGTAAAATTTGACAGACAAGCATGGACAGAGGTGTTGTCCTGCAAGTGGGGGTGCTCAGCTAGCTCTTATCGTCGGTAACGCTGCTGTAGCTGCTCTCCTGCTGACCTGTGGCCATCTGGAGTAAAGATAAAGCAGCCTTTTGTAGAAATAACTTTGCGCCGGACGGACGAGAACGCGCGGCGCATGTAGCCAGCGTATGGTGCTATCCGTTCGTGAATTGGGAAAAATCCCTCATTTGCATATTTGCAGGGGAAATAATGGGCGCGACTGATGCGCCCAGCGAAAATAAGCGCTGACGATACTCTGGCGTCGGAACGTTCCGCCGGTCGCAAATGACCCGTTATTGGGCGCATCTAGTTTGGTGGGTACGGGCACATAGAAAAGACGGCGCATCATCACAGTTACGCGGCGCATATCCAAATACTCCAGCGCAAGTGTTCGTGAATCTGGCCCTATAACTTTTAAACCAATCAATAAACGCTTATTGCGATTTTTTTATCAAAGATATGTAGAAGAATAAGTATCGGCCTAAACTGAGGGAAAAAAATATTGCTTTTTTTTCAAAATTGGGGCTCTTTTTTTTGTTTATAGCGCAAAAAATAAAAACCGGAGAGGTGATCAAATACCACCAAAAGAAAGCTCTATTTGTGGGGGAAGAAGGACGCTAATTTTATTTGGAAAACCACGTCGCACGACTGCGCAATCGTCAGTTAAAACGACGCAGTGCCGAATTGCAAAAAAGTGCTCTGGTCAGGAAGGGGGTAAATTCTTCTGGGGCTGAAGTGGTTAACGGATTAAAAGGGACCCTCAGTCCCTGCACATTGGAAGGACAAGCAGCACAAACCTACAGCCGCCCCCCCAATCCTCCTGCCATAGCAGCTTTGACACGTCTACACACATTTCTATTGGCCCATCATTTTGCTGGGCAGCCTTACTGGCCAATGCCCAGATAGCAAAGATACCTTGCCACAAATTTGTGGCAGTGTTGAATTGCAAGTCTGTTAACCTGCTGCACATTTTCACTGGCAAGCTGTACACTTGCAGAGCACTTGAAGCACAAAGTTCTAGTTGATACTTTTAAAATTTGTAGCAAATTTGCGTGGCAAGTCTCTAGCAAGAGCAAAGTTGCAGTGGTGAGTCTACAGGAAGAGCTCTGCAAGTCTACAGCATGAAAACTCAGCCACAGTGCCCCCTGTGGTGGGAGGACTATTGCACAACGATAAAGGAAGAAAGGAAGCACTCACAACACCATGGAAGGCTACTCCTTACAGTAACCATAGGTCGGACTTTAAAGGAGTTGTAAAGGAAAAAAAAAATGTTGCCTAAAATAAATGTCTGCAAGGTAGACAGACAGAATAGTGTAATGATTCTGTTAAAAAACAAGTAAATACCTATTAAATTCCTTCATCTATATCACCTCCGGCGTTCTAGTTTCTGTTCTCTCACTCACTTCCTGGTTTGCGGCGCTCGTTCATGTAAGAACTACATTTCCCAGTATGCATTGCGGCACGCCCAGTAATTCACACCTCCTTGAAGTCTCTAAGGCCGCATACACACGAGGAGATTTATCCGATGAAAACGGTCTGCTGGGCTATTTTGGTTTGATCTGTAAACACACGATCAAACCAAAATCCCCGCCGACAGACATCGCGGTGACGTGGCGGTGACACCGCCACGTCACCGAACCAGGAAGTAAAATACTTCCACGCATGCGTCAAATCCATTCGACGCATGCGGGGGATTTTTGTCCGCTGGTTAGGCGTACTAACCAGCGGACATGTCGGACAGACGGGTTTTCAGCAGACAAGTTTTAAAGCATGCTTTAAAACTTTTGTCTGCTGGAAACCTGTCTGCTAGCCCGTACACACGATCGAATCTGTCCGCTGAAACTGGTGTGCGGACCAGTTTTAGCAGATAAATTCGATCGTGTGTACGCGGCCTTAGATGTAAAGAGCGTAGTGCCGCACAGATGTAGTTCCCAGGAGGGGGCGGGGCACGTCACTGACCACCGCAGTAAAGCCTCCCTTCACGGTGGTGAGTAACAATCAGACAAGCAGGAAGTGAACAGAACAGAGAAGAAATAGAGCAACTTCTGAGCAAAAACGAACAATGAGGAAGTGAAAAGAGGAATGCCTGCATCTTTATGCGGTCGTAGCATATCTTCTTTACGCTACACCGGCGCAACGTTGAGAGGCAAGCATGGAATTCAGAAAGCAAATGCTCCCAACGTTGCGCCGGCGTAGCGTATATTCGTCGGCTTAAGCCGACATAAGTCAAAGTAGGTGGAAGTGGGCGTGAGACATTTAAATGAAGCATGACCCCATGCAAATGATGGGCTGAGCTTCAAACAAGTACTCAAAACGAACGGCGCATGCGTAGCATCTTGGACGCATCCCAGTGCGCATGCTCACAGTCACGTCAAAATAACTGCCTAAGATACGTCGAAACACTGCCTACGACGTGAACGTAACCTACGCACAGCCCTATTCACGTACTACGTAAACGGCGTACACGACGTTAAATTCGACGGCGTCCGTTCCCTGGTCCATACCTTTGCATGGGTTGCGCCTCCTATATGAGGAATAACTTTACGCCGGACGTAACCCTTACGCAAAATCGCTTAAAACAGTACGTTCGTGAATCGGCGTATCTCCCTCATTTGCATATTTAAAATGGGAACGCCAGATGCGTCCAGCGTAACTATGCGCCCACGATACGCCGGCGTAGGCAAGTTACGTCGGGCGGCTGAAGCCTTATTTTTCGAAGTATCTAGCTTTGGGAATCGGCGCATAGATACGACGGCGCACATTTGTACTTACGACGGCGTATCTCGAGATACGTCGGCGTAAGTGCTACGTGAATCCGGGCCAATATTTATTGGAAAAAAAGACATGGTATAGTAAATATTTAAAAATCATATAATAATGATAGTTTGTGGGCCCTTGTGCGTCTACGCGTTTCGCCATGCAGCTTCTTCAGCACCCGCTCAAGGTTCAAAGAGATAACAAGAAAAGAGAACGAGTCACACGGTCTTAAAATGGACTGATTCGCATGTACAGATATCCGGAAAAATTCAAAGATTTCTCATAAGCTGCAGAGCAGGTACACAGCATGTAGTAGGTTCTATTAGCAAAAAAGTGGAATAATCCTAAGCAAAAATCCAGTAGTCAGAAGGTTCCCAAAATATGGAGAACTTGCAGCAGACTGCAGAGAGATAGGCAGCGCTCAACTGGAATGAACTGTTGCTTAAACTGGGGCCTAACATGTGTCTCACAAAGAGAGTAATCACATAAGGAGGTCCAGGATCCAATAAGGAAGAACCATATATGGAACTCACAAACACAGGTGGGGTGTCATATAGCCCACCTAGCATATAAAGCCTGTGGAGAGGTAATATAGATCTAAGGATGGGACGAGCGCGGCCCCTGGGAGAAAGAGTGAAAACTCAGACACAGTGCCCCCTGTGGTGGGATGACTATTGCACAACATAACTCAACAAGAACTTGCAGAATGTTTGCAAAGAAAATTGATCTGGAGTAAGGATGAGCTTCGGCGTGTTCGCATGGAACACGTGCAGAGCCCGCCAGGAAGACAGCGCGGCGCTGCGCTAATCACAGCCGGGGAGACATTGTCCCGATGCTCGGCTGCAGAGATCGGGAAATGTCTCCCTGGCTGTGATTAGCGCAGCGCCGTGCACACTTCCTGGCGGGCTCTGCACGTGTTCCATGCGAACACGCCGAAGCTCATCCTTAATCTGGAGTCATCCAATGCGAACTTTCTGAAACATGTGCAACAAACTTGTGAAGTCCGGCAAGTCTATTAATAGCTTGGCAAGTCATTTCCAAACTTGCAGCACAATTGCTTGCTATCTGGGTGGGAATGTACAGAAGGTAGGAAGAGACAGGCAACCTTTGGCAGTGCCAAAATCATCAGAATGGCCTGAAATTTCGGCCATGACAGAGAGCATTGGGAACTTTAATGTCCTTGTTACTACGGGGTTTATCTACTTGTTGGAGGCCATTTCATTAGCAGCACATTGGACAATGCCAATATGCAGCTCAGCACAAAAGATTTTCAATTATCTGTGTAGCTCCAGCCTGAAAAGAACAGCTTCCCACTTAACTCTGATATATTAATATAAGGGGTTCATATACCCCCCTTTTAATTTTCTCCTCTCGTCCAGGGTCCAAGATATACATCTCTACAATCCAGGCTGCTCACCCTTCTGGTACCCCTTCTGAAAAGGCTGAAATGCTGAGCCCACAGTGACTTCTTATAAACGTACCAGACATGTTTTCCTAATCTGGACCATGTGAGTTATATACAGCAGTTTCAGATTAAAACCATTTACTATCCCACCCCTATATGGAAAAAACATTTGACACATACAATTACAACTACTAAAGTGGCTGTAAAGGAAAGACATCCTTTATCTTAACCACACGACCACCAGAAGTCATTTATGGGGCTGGTGTGCCCACAGCGGTGGTGGCTTTACCATCTGAAAGCCATATGGATCCAGTTCTGTAAGGATGAGAACTGAAGCACAACTGGTCATACTTTGGATTGGGTCAGAGAAGGTGGAAATACCAGATTACCAGAGAGGGGAGTCATTTATGGGGCTGGTGTGTCCACAGCGGTAGTGGCTTTTTTTTCACAATCGGTGGTGGCTTTACCACCTGAAAGCCAATTGGATCCAGTTCTGTCATGGTGAGAACTGAGGCACAACTGGTTATACTCTGGATTGTGTCAGAGCAGGTGGAAATGTCAAAATACAGAAGAGGGAAGTAATTTATGAGGCTGGTGTGCCCAAAGTGGTGTTGGCTTCAGCATCTGAAAGCCAATTGGATCCAGTTTTCTTAGGAGAAGAACTGAAGCACAACTGGTTAAACTTTGGATTGGGTCAGAGCAGGTGGAAATGCCAGATTACCAGAGGGGAGTCATTTATGGAGCCAAAGTGCCCACAGAGGTGCTGACTTCAGCATCTGAAAGCCAATTGGATCCAGTTCTGTGAGGATGAGAACTGAAGCACAACTGGTCATACTCTGGATTGGGTCAGAGCAGTTGGAAATATCGGATTGCCCACAGCGGTGGTGGCTTTACCATCTAAAAGCCAATTGGATCCAGTTCCGTCATGCTGAGAACTGAGGCACAACTGGTTATACTTTGGATTGGGTCAGAGCAGGTGGAAATACCAAATTACCAAAGAGGGGAGTCATTTATGGCGCTGGTGTGCCCACAGCGGTGGTGGCTTTTTTTTTCACAATCTGTGGTGGCTTTACCATCTCAAAGCCAATTGGATCCAGTTCCGTCATAGTGAGAACTGAGGCACAACTGGTCATACTTTGGATTGGATCAAAGCAGGTGGAAAAACCGGATTACCAGAGAGGGGGGTCATTTATGGGGCTGGTGTGCCCACAGCGGTGGCGGCTTTACCATCTGAAAGCCATATGGAACCAGTTTCGCCATGGTGAGAACTGAGGCACAACTGGCTATAGTTTGTATTGGGTCAGCGCAGGTGGAAATACCAAATTACCGAAGAGGGGAGTCATTTATGAGGCTGGTGTGCCCATAGTAGTGTTGGCTTCAGCATCTGAAAGCCAATTGGATCCAGTTCTGTAAGGATGAGAACTGAAGCACAACTGGTTATACGTTGGATTGGGTCAGAGAAGGCGGAAATACCAAATTACTGAAGAGTGGAGTAATTTATGGAGCTAACGTGCTCATAGCGTTGGCTTCATTATCTAAAAGCCAATTGGATCCAGTTCTAACATGGTGAGCACTGAAGCACAATGGGTCGTACTTTGTATTGTTTTTATTTCCGTGTTGCAATGTTTATCTGGGTATTTTAGCATCTAAAGGATATTGATTCCACTGACAGCTGTGATGAGGACCCCCAGCCACCTTAGCGTGTTCACATGTGGTCCGCCTTCCTGCAGGCTAACATAATAGGCGGTGTGATTGTAAAGGGAGCGTTCTGCTCGGATAAATACTGCAGGTAAACAAATGCCGCTCACCCAGGGCGACCTCGTGAAAGAGAAGCCATGTCACGGTGATCAAACAGATCAGGTAGCGGGTGCAGAGGAAAGGGGCAATTGTGAGTTTTTCCTGCACAAGCCGTGTAAGTTGGTTTAACCCGCCACTGAGGTCAACATGCAGACGGAAACCTGCTCAATCATTTATGTCACAAGTCAGCCAAGTGATGAAGGAACATCTGGATCGCAAACAAAATCAGACAAACTACTTATATCACGTCCTCGCCGGTTAAATAAAGCTGACAGATCAGCCGCGTTACCTGGAGGGGAATCGCCAGAAAACCTCACGAGGAAAAGAGACTTCCAGCTAAGTGATGCTGGCAGCCGCAGCAAACGGTATTCAGAGGCTGTCACTAGTGTTATATAAGGCTGGAAGTGAGAAGAGCTGCTGTATTACTGATGCATTTTGCTCTCATTTTGCCTTTCTGTGGGGCTGAAAACGGAAATTTTATATTAGGATGACCTACTATGGCTCTCAGGCTCAGCTTCCAGAAATGGAATGGCATTTTTATTAAATTTTTTTTTTACTAGTAATGGCGGCGATCAGCGTTTTTTTCCGGTACTGCGACATTATGGCGGAAACATCGGACACCTTTGACACATTTTTGGGACCATTGGCATTTTTATAGCGACCAGTGCTATAAAAATGCATTGATTACTATAAAAATGCCACTGGCAGTGAAGGGGTTAACACTAGGGGGCGGGGAAGGGGTTAAGTATGTTCCCTGGGTGTGTTCTAACTGTATAGAGGGGGTGAGACTGACTAGGGGAAATGACAGATCTTCCATTCATACATTGTATTAACAGAAGATCAGCATTTCTCTCCCTGACAGGACCGGGAGCTGTGTGTTTAAACACACAGCTCCCAGTCCTTGCTCTGTAACAAGCGATCCTGTGTGCCTGGCGGCGAAGTTGGGGGTGAGTGGGGGGTGGGTGTGCTCACCTTCGGCGGCGTGCGCGCCCCTAGTGGCTGCTGGGCGAGGCGACCTTATATTACGTGCTCTCGCCCAGCAGAGCCAACCTGCCGCTGTCAAAACTGCGGCGGCAGATGTAATTTTTTTTTTGGGGGGAGGCTTCAGTAGGAGTCGGACTTCCTGTCCCACTTCCTCCTTCTGCCCAGAGACCGCTTAGGCGACTCGTCATATCGCCTTAGGCGGCCCCTCCCTGTAGGCGATCACTTGGGACACCTGAAAGGTCCAAGGCGATCGCCTGTCCAATCAGGGAGCGCAGCACCGCTCGCAGTGAGTCCCCCCATCAGATAGTGCCCGGGTTGAATTGCGCATGCGCAATTGGAGATCACGGAAATCTCCAAGACTTAACATCTGATCCGTCAGCTGTTCTTGGAGCATGGGCAGTTAACATGCCGCTCGCTCCCAATGCTTCTCCACGACACTCGCTGTATCAGACGGGGGACCCATTTAGATAGAACAGTGCTGGCTGCTCTCACAGCAATACAGAAAATCACTGCTCAATAATACAGCCGCCCCTTTTTAAAAACCATCCGCCCTTGCTGTATTGCTGTGAGCGCGCTCAATGCTGTTCTATCAAATTGGGTCCCCCATCTGATAGAGCGAGCACCGTTGATAAGCTTCGGGAGCGAACGTCGTAACCAGTAGTGTATTTAGGTTTTGTGCTGCCCTAGGCCTGACTAAACTCGTGTACCCCCTAATTTAAATATAACACAAGCCTTTCTGTTTAAGACCCACCCTGAAATTTTCGAGTGGAGACACTAGTTCTTAGGGCCTGGGTGGGGGGAATGGATTCCCTTAATTTGCATAGATTTCCCTTCACTTCCTGTTTGGCTATGGGGGCAGGAAGTGAAGGGAAATCTCTGCAATGGGACAGGGAGGGTAAAAAATAAACTGACAGGGGCTCTAACCCTCCCTTACTCTACCCAAAATGAAAAAAAAAAAAAAAAAACATTGCCTATTGTTCTACTTTAACCACTTAAGGACCGCCTCCTGCACATTTATGTCGGCAGAATGGCACGGCTGGGCACATGCGCGTACAGGTACGTGCTGTGCTAGTACCCAGCCATGGGTCACGGGCGTGCGCCCCCGCGGCGCGCTCCCGTGACCCGGTCCGAAGCTCCAGGACCGCGGGATTCGCGGACTCGGAGCTGAAGAACAGGGAGAGCCGTGTGTAAACACGGCTTCCCCGTCCTTCACAGTGGCGGCAGCATCGATCGCGTCATCCCTTTTATAGGGGGGGACACGATCGATGACATCACACCTACAGCCACACCCCCCTACAGTTGTAAACACACATTAGGAAACACATAACCCCATCAGCGCCCCCTTGTGGTTAACTCCCAAACTGCAACTGTCATTTCCACAATAAACAATGCAATTTAAATCCATTTTTTGCTGTGAAAATGACAATGGTCCCAAAAATGTGTCAATATTGTCCGAAGTGTCCGCCATAATGTCGCAGTCACGAAAAAAAACCAAAACGCTGATCGACGTCATTAGTAGTAGTAAAAAAAAAAAAATGAATAAAAATGCAATAAAACTATCCCCTATTTTGTAAACGCTTTAAATTTTGCGCAAACCAATCGATAAACGCTTATTGCGATTTTTTTTTACCAAAAATAGGTAGAAGAATACTTATCGGCCTAAACTGAGGGAAAAAAAAGGTACATATATTTTTGGGGATATTTATTATAGCAAAAAGTAAAAAATATAGATTTTTTTTCAAAATTTTCGCTCTACTTTTGTTTATAGCGCAAAAAATAAAAACCACAGAGGTGATCAAATACCACCAAAAAAAATCTCTATTTGTGGGGGAAAAAGGACGCCAATTTTATTTGGGAGGCACGTCGCATGACCGCGCAATTGTCAGTTAAAACGACGCAGTGCTGAATCGCAAATAGGGGCCAGGTCCTTTAGCTGCATTTTGGTCCGGGTCTTAAGTGGTTAAGCACGAATTTCTGATAATTTTATGGAGAGGACTAAGAAGATATAACCATGCCGATGTTACAGCAGAAAACATAGAGCACAGAGAGGAAGGATTGTGGTCCAGGATGATAAGACAGTCAAAATTAGAAACAGCTTGCGTTACACTAACAGTGTAGCACAAGCCGGCGGGGACTCTTTCCGTGCTGCCCCCCCCTGCAAAGTGCTGCCCTAGGCCTGGGCCTTGATGGCCTAGGCCAGGATACAGCGTTGGTCGTAACTGCGCATGGTCCAACTACAGCTGACGGAACAGATGTTCAGTCTCTGAGATTTCCTTGATCTCAGTCTGCGCATGCGCAGTCCAACCCGGGTACTATCTGATAGGTGACCCAGAATGATAGGACACTGGCACTAACTCCCTTTATATTGCAAAGTGCTGTGTAAACGGTTTGCACTACATAATAATCTTATGATAAAATAACATATAATAATCTTCATCATCTGTTCACCTAAAATAGGAGCTTGTACCAGGCAAAGCGCGCCGGTCTATTACCACCATTCTTGGAAGGTGACTATAAAATGACTTGTAATGCGTCGGCGAGATCTAAGAATAACCGTCTACACAACTGCACATTCCACCCGCCGCCAGTGTTTTACTCGGATATATTTTATTACTGTAAGCGGACCCTGTGATAAGTAAATTATCCCGGCGTTAACGGCTCAGCACATCAAATTATCCAAACTTCGGATTTCTCATGAAGCCGTGATCTACAGTCCGGCGCTGTTGCGTAATTTTCAATCTGATCAACCAGATAAACACATCGCTGATTTATGATTTACAGTTGTGGAATGTTTTACTATCTTGCCAGATGCTCAGTTATTTAGTTGTTTGGTTATTGGCCGTTTTAAAAGAATTTTAAAAGCAGCGGCAAGCCGGCTAATCTCACGGGTTTGCTAATCGGACAGAAGTTCACTGCTTTTAAAATTCAACATGTAAACATATACGCCGAGTTGTAAGTCTTGTGTTTCACTATAGCAATTTAAAGTGGAGTTCCACCAGAATATTTTTTTGGTGACAAAAAATGCCACCCGAAATATCTGCCGCTATGAGGAAGTCCGTACTCTGCCTCTTCCGTAACCGCGGTCCGTCTTCTTCATCCTCTTCTAGTGAATGGGGCGCGCTGCTTTCTGGGAACTGTGTGTAATCCCAGTAAGCGCGAGACTCGCGCTCGCGCTAATGCCTCGATGCATAGGATGCATTAAGGTGAAAAAACGCGAAACTTTACAACCCCACTATTCTGTCTGTCTACCTTGCAGACATTCATTTTAGGCAAAACAAATTTTCCTTTACAAATCCTTTAAGGGTTAACTATTTATTTATTGTTATTTAGTATTCATGTATTAAATGTATTTATTTATGATTTTTATTTATTTGTGTATTTATTTTATATTTATTTATTAATTTATTATTATTTATATAATAATAAATAAAACAAAATAAAAATAAATAATATAATAATAATAAATAACCCTAACCTAAACTGAACCCAAATGCCTTACCTTAACGAAAAAACATTATAATAAATGAATACCGTATATACTCGAGTATAAGCAGACCCGAATATAAGCCCCGAGGCACATAATTTTACCACAGAAAAATGGGAAAACGTATTGACTCAAGTATAAGCCTAGGGTGTCCACGTCCATGCCTCACTATGTCCATGCCTCACTGTGCCCATGTGCATGCCTCACTGTGTCCATGCCTCACTGTGCCCATGCCTCACTGTGTCCATGCCTCACTGTGTCCATGCCTCACTGTGTCCATGCCTCACTGTGCCCATGCCTCACTATGCCCATGCCTCACTGTGCCCATGCCTCACTATGCCCATGCCTCACTGTGTCCATGTGCATGCCTCACTGTGTCCATGTGCATGCCTCACTGTGTCCATGTGCATGCCTCACTGTGTCCATGTGCATGCCTCACTGTGTCCATGCCTCACTGTGCCCATGCCTCACTGTGTCCATGCCTCACTGTGTCCATGTGCATGTCTCAATGTGCCCATGCCTCACTGTGCCCATGTGCATGCCTCACTGTGTCCATGCCTCACTGTGCCCATGTGCATGCCTCACTGTGTCCATGCCTCACTGTGCCCATGCCTCACTGTGTCCATGTGCATGTCTCACTGTGCCCATGTCTCACTGTGCCCATGCCTCACTGTGTCCATGACTAGACTGACGTTTAACATATGAGTCTATGGAAGGGGTGCATAGCTTTCTTTTCTGGTCTTGGAAGTCAGGCCGACCACTAGCTGTTGCATTCCAGGAGTTGTAGTCCACACTTAAAGCTCCCGGTGGGAGGAAAACAGAGCACCACAGAGAAAACTACAACTCCCTGGGACTGGATTCTTGAAAGAAGGTAGGGCATGCCAGGGAGTCGGGACACAGGGCTGGGCACTGGCTGCAACTTGACCCAGGACCAGGAGCATTACCCCCCCCCCCTCCAGGAGGCAGTGGCGTGCAAGGACCTGCTGAGCTGAGATCACTGAGGTGAGAGACCCCGACACCCCTAGCTGACCCCCATCTCCCCCCATACACCCCATGTAACCTGCCCCAGTGATCAGGCTGCATTGATGGGCACTGGAGTTGGCTGCATTGAAAAATCAGATGGGCCATGCATGGTGAGCTGATTCAGCGGTTCAATGGCCCACTTGACTGGACTTTCCCCCCAGGCCTAAGGCTGCCAGCCCTCCCCTGCTGGGCCCTGTCTAAGACCAGCATGGGGTGACAACGATGCTGCACAATTTCACTGCAGGAAAAAGCAGCGTTGTCACCCCATTACAGGAAGTTGAACTAAAACAGAGCTATTCCCGGGATCAACAGGTAACAAACCTATAATTACAGGAAAACCAAAGACTGCTGATGACAGACTACACCAGGGGTGCCCAACCTTTTGAAGAGCGAGGGCCACTTAAGCAACTTGGAAACCAGTCGCGGGCCACAATAAGCGGAGAGGGCTGATGACAGGTCACGGCTACTCTATGGGCCCTCCGATCCGCCCAGATGAAAGGGGATGAATTGCCTTCTTTTTTTCGGATTGGAGGTAGGCGGGCGTAAACGGACATCTGTCGCTCTATATCGGTGAATTGAGGGTCCCATTTGGTCGTGCTGATCGTGTGAAAGGGGCCTAAGACTGTTTCACACTGATGTTCTGTGGTTTACCCACACCGCGGGTGCAGCGTAGTGCACCTGTGTCTATCCTGTGGGTTAGCTGAACTTTGCCATAGACTCCATCTGTGGCAAAACCCGGCGCTGTAGAGGAAACATCGGCTTATGTGGCTCTGCTCCGCAGCCGCTTCCTCTACCACCAGCTTCATTCACAACACTGATGCTGCGGTATGGCGGGTCGGCAACCTGCGATCTGGGCTTGCCAACCTGCCATTCCAGAGCGGGAGGCCACTGGTTGGCCACCCCTGGACTACATCATATCTGTATTTTTTTTATTTTGCCCAAAGTTTTATTTTAAAAATGTACAAAGCTGAGGAAACTTTCGGGGGCGGAACACAACCATTGAGTTCTTTGTTTTCCTACCTTGTCCTTTGATTCCAAATGGAGGCACAAATTCCCGGATCTTTCCCCACTTCCTGAAAGAGTCATCGAGGAACATTGGAGCTGGCCTTGAGAACCTACAAAAAAAAACAACAAAGCGTCATTCTGCAAGGTGTACGATTGTGTGCCTTTCATTATCCATACATTTATTACACATTAGAAATCATAGTAGAAAGTAGAGCTGCACGATTCCGGCTAAAATGAGAATCACAATTTTTTTTTGCTTAGAAGATAGATCCCGGATCTCTCACGATTCTCGCGGCGTAACATCATCTTTCACATAAAAAAAATCAAAATAAAACTGGGCTAACTTTACTGTTTATTTTATTTTTTTGTTCATTGAAGTGTAATTTTACCCCAAAAAATTGCATTTAAAAGAGCGCTGGGCAAATACCGTGTGACATAAAATATTGCAACAACCACCATTTCATTCCCCTAGGGACTCTGCTAAAACATATATATGCGCTCGTCACATTCAATGCCGTCGCCGCCATCTTGCTGCACCCTACCTATCTATGCCTAGGAAGCTACCGCGCATGCGTCAAAGTCATTTTTAAGCATGCGCGGGTTTCCACGGCGACAGGTAAGTATACATACTCTCATGTCGCGTACACACAATCATTTTTCGGGTTGTAAAAAACAAAGTTTTTCAGGCTCTAGAAAAAAAACAAAGGGCCAGATTCAGGAACACTTGCGCTGGAGTATTTGGATATGCGCCGCGTAACTGTGCTGATGCGCCGACGTTTCTATGTGCCCGTACCCACCAAACTAGATGCGCCCAATAACGGCTCATTTGCGACCGGCGGAACGTTCCGACGCCAGAGTATCGTCAGCGTTTATTTTCGCTGGGCGCATCAGTCGCGCCCATTGATTTCCCCTGCAAATATGCAAATGAGGGATTTTTCTCAATTCACGAACGGATTAGCACCATACCTGGCTACATGCGCCGCGCGTATCTGGTCCGTCCGGCGCAAAGTTATTTCTACAAAAGGCTGCTTTATCTTTACTCCAGACGGTCACAGGTCAGCAGGAGAGCAGCTACAGCAGCGTTACCGACGATCGGAGCTAGCTGAGCACCCCCACTTGCAAGGACAACACCTCTGTGTGCCAACATGCCAGGGGCACTCGTGGTCCTAGAACTACTGATGGGTCCCCTGGAACCAAGAAGGCGGGCACGTGAGAGGATATACCGCACACGTATGAACCTCTTTGGCATGGGGGATGAGGAGGTGTATCGCCTATTCAGATTCAGCCCTGATGCAATACTTGAACTAACCACAACCCTGCAGGATGACATCACCAGCAAGACACACCGATCACAAGCAGTGCAGCCACTGGTGAAGGTCCTGGCAACACTCCATTTCCTTGCAAGTGGATCATTCCAGCGTACAAGTGGAGTGGTGGCTGGGATGTCACAGTCCTCCGTGAGCAGATGTGTGCACCAGGTTGTCCCTGCAATCCTCAGACGCATGTCCAACCAGTTCATCAGACCCACCACTGAGGAGCTGCGGCAGAAGGCAATGACAGATTTCTACAACATTGCCAGATTCCCACGCACTGTGGGGGCCATTGATTGCACACATGTGGCCCTACAGCCCCCCAGTGCCACAGAGCACATATACCGCAATCGGAAGCATTGGCACTCCATCAACGTACAGGTGATAGCTGATGCCCAACGCCTCATATGGCACGTCCGTGCCAAACACCCCGGGTCCAGCCATGACAGTTTCATATACCGTCAGAGCCCCATCCCAGCAGAATTTAACCAGAACATGTATGGGGACAGCTGGCTGGTTGGTGAGTGACATGGGAGTCAGGCATGACTATCCCCTCCCGTCATGCACAACAGAAATCGCACATGCATGACTAACATTCTCCTGTCTTTTACCTTACAGGTGACTCTGCATATGCATTGGGACCCCATCTAATGACTCCTTTCCGGAACCCCCAAACCAGAGGAGAGAGAAAATACAATGAAGCACACATCAAAACCCGTGCAGTGGTTGAGCAAACATTTGGGCTCCTGAAGTCCCGTTTCCGCTGCCTGGATAAGTCTGGGGGGGCCCTATTGTATTCCCCTACCTTTGTGTGTCAGATCATCGGTGCATGTTGCATACTACATAACTTTGCTATGAAAAAAGGCCTGCATATTGACATACGTGATGACCTGACCCCCGACCCACACAGTCCCCACCTGGCAGAGGACACCCAGTCTGCTGATGGAAGAGCAGTCAGGAGGGTCCTCGCCGTAAGCATCTTTGGACACTAACCCAAAACATTAATCACACAGACAATGCACGCGTGTACACCACTGATGTCCCTAGATCACACACACCACATGCACATCGCATTGGATTAGCCCAAGTCCAGCATGTAGGACTTGGGAGCAGCAACGCCAGCGTCAAGGCCCCAATGATGTCACTGTCCATTCACACACCTTTCACACGTGATTCATTCAGCCGTGGGGTTAACTTCACCACCACGGCCGAGGGTGACACCCCTTACTTTCAGGAGTGCCACCCTCTCACATTCACACACCATTCACACTGTCCCCTGCACTCCTGACCGTGTGCAGTACAAAAATAAATTAGAAAGATCATATCCTGATCATATCCTGATCAATAAAAGAAAAATAATCTCATAACCTGAGAAAATAAAAAATAAACTCATGACCTGAGTATGTGAAAAACAATAATATAAAACAAGAAAAAAAAAAGGCCTCATCGGGGATGCCGGGGGCTTCTTCTGGGGGCCCCTCTCTGGCTCCGCAGCTGCCTGGATGGAGTGGGTGGGGGTGGGGGGGCATCTGGAGGTGGCTGATCCCCAGGTGGGCCACTCCTGGCAGGTGTGGCCTGCGTGCCCTCCAAGGCCCTGGCTATCCGTCCAAGGTAATTGTTCGTCTGGGCCTGCATCCGGAGCTGACGGGTCACCTGGTAATGCTGGGCCCGCCGACTCAGCCTCCCCTGCTCCCGGATGGCAGCACTGTTGGCCTGGACGGCTGCAGTGAGGTGCTGGATATCCCCCTGCACCTCCCCCAAAGTGGTGACCACTGCAGCGCAATTAGAGCTCACATCCTGCACTGCGTTGCTGAGGTTGGCAACGGAGCCCAGGCTGTCAGACACTTTCTGCAAGTGGTCCGCTATGGCCCCCATTTGTTCTGTCTGTCTGGCGTGATCCCTCGCCAACTGGTCCTGGACACCATCAGACACCCCCCTGGTCTTCTGGGTCGCCTTCCTGGGGCCCGAAGATGGATGTCCTCGGGTGGAAGGAGTCGCCCTTGAGGGGCTTCCAAGGATGGGGGGGGGGACGACAGACGGGCCAGGAGAAGGGGAGGAGACAGACAAAACCAAAGAAAAGTCCTGCTCTGCCACAGCAGGATCTTCCACAACCACCTCGGCAGGTGTGGTGTGGCCACTCTCCTCCTCCACAACCTCTTCACCACCCAGTGGCTCGGGCACACGATGGCGTGGGGGGGATGGGGTGGAATGCAGGCTGACAGATGATGGCCCAGCTCCGTCATCTGTGGATGACACAAAGCAGACACATGTTGGTGGTCCCACACACTTGGCACATGTACCCCCCCCCCCAAATGCAAAACATCAAATAGGGGATTAAAAAACACTTACCTGTCCTTGTGCCTTCCTCCACGGAGTCATAGCCTGCGACCCCCTCCACCTGCTCCCTCTCCAGGCACCGAGCAACCACCTCCTCCTCTGCGGTCAGGGTGACAGGACATGGGGGACCACCACCTGTGCCCCTCTCATACCTCCTGATGGAGGCCACCTTGTCCCTCACCTTGCGCCGCAGGTCATTTAATTTCTTTTGTATGTCCCCAGCAGTCCGGGTGGAGTAGCCCAGGACATTGACCCTGGCAGCAATCGACTCCAGGATGCCCTGCTTCCTCTCCCGGCTGGTCTTGCGGCTTTTTTTGCCATGGAGAAATTCATTCTCCGTCTCCATAGCCGAGATAATGACAGAGACCTCCTGGGTATTAAAATTGAGGTTCCTCCTCTCTCTGGGGGTAGCGGGAGCAGCCATTACAGAGCAAAAGTATCTTCCCTGGGGTGGGGGGAAACGGAACTACTTTTGCGCCGGAATGGCGTTTCCGCCAGCGCTTTTAAGCGCCCAGCGGAACGCATTGCGCTGACGTTTCCCAGGAAGTGGTGCCGACGGAAGTTGTGAGCATGCGCACAAGGGGGCGAGTGGAGCCGCACTCACTGCGCATGCTCCGTGGATGATGCGCTGAACGTAAGCCTCTGCGCCGGGCTCCGCCCATCATTTACATATGATCACACCCACTTCCACTTGCGTCGGGTTACGCCAGCGCATTATCGTTACTCTGGCGCAAGTTTACGCGCAACTGATATGTGAATTACAGGAATTGCGCTGAAAGGGTCTTGAGAGTAACGTAAATGAGAAGCGTTACTCCAGAGGAAAGATACTCTCATCTACCTGAATCTGGCCCAAAGTTTTTCTCAACCCGCTCATTAAAACGGCAATAACTACACACGATCGTGAAAAAGAAAGGCTCCAGCAAAGCGCGGAGAAGTACAACACGTACGACGCCACTATAAAAGGGAAGTTCTATTTGGATGGCGCCACCCTTTGGGCAGCTTTAGCTGATTCCGTGTTAGTAAAAGACGATTCGCGCTTTTCAGTCTTTTACAGCGTGATGAATGTGCTTACTCCATTACTAACGCTAGTTTTACCAGAACAAGCGCGTCCGTCTCATAACTTGCTTCTGAGCATGTGCGGATTTTTTTGACGTCGTTGAAGCCCACACACGACCATTTTTTACAACCCGAAAAGCGCCAAAGTTAAAAACGGAGTTAAAAAATAAAGCATTTTAAAAAAAAATTTGGCCCGTTTTTCAAAACCCGAAAAATGCTCTGAAGCCCACACACGATCGTTTTTAATGACATTAAAAAAAAAACGATGAGTTTAGCCCAACGAGGTTCTCGGACGTGTGTACGCGGCCTGAGAACAGAGTGATCGGCGGTATTTGATCGCTTGGTTCTCAGTGTTAGAGCCAACAGGGGCCAGATGCTGCATCCACCTAGGTAAGTATGATTTTGCAAAAAAAAAAAAAGCATACTTCTCTTTTAAAAGGCTATACCATTTGCACATTTTGCATTTTGGTACAATCCTCGTACACTGTAGACATGAATATATGATTTTACATATGGACCATAGATGTTCTTTAATAGACGTTTGTTTTTTGCACATCTGGACCAAGTTTCTATAAGTTGGTGAAGGTTTCTTACACATTTCTATATAGAGCAAGGTTCGACAAAATCTGGGCGCCAGGTCGCAATTAGCGACCTGGCGCCTGGGGAAGGAAGCAAAGGCCTGCAGAAGGCCGCAAAGCCACGGCCTTAATTACTGGCCGGCGCGATCGCACAGCAGGGGAGGTGGGGGCACACGGAGACAGGGGATACACCGTCCTGTGTCTCCGTGCGCCCCCACCTCCCCGGCTGCTTGATCGCGTCGGCCCGCGCCGGCCGGTAATTGAGTCTGCAGCTTTGCGGCCTTCTGCAGGCCTATGGTTCCTTCTGTGATCTGGCGCCATCTAGTGGGGGCCGTTGGTATGACAAGACAACCAGCAATGCTAATGGAGCTTCCCCTGTGTTTTCGCTGCCATCTCCTTCCCTCTAATTAGAATCCCCAAACATTATACATATTTTCTATTCTAACACCCTAGAGAATAAAATGGCGGTACTTTCTGTCACACCGTATTTGCGCAGCGGTCTTACAAGCGCACTATTTTGGGATAAAATATACTTTTTGTAATAAAAAAATAAGACAATAGTAAAGTTAGCCCAATTTTTTTATATTGTGAAAGATAATGTTACGCTGAGTAAATTGATACCCAAAATGTCACACTTCAAAATTGCGTCCGCTCGTGGAATGGCGACCAACCTTTACCCTTTAAAATCTTCATAGGCGACGTTTTAAAAAAAACTCTACAGGTTGCATGTTTTGAGTTACAGAGGAAGTCTAGGGCTAGAATAATTTTTCTCGCTCTACCAATCGCAGCGATACTTCACATGTGTGGTTTGAACACCGTTTTCATATGCGGGCGCTGCTCACGTATGCGTTTCGCTTCTGTGCGCGAGCTCGGCAGACCGGCACGCTTCTGGCTCCTAACTTTTTTAGCTGGCTCCTAGATTCCAAGCAAATTTGTCAAACACTGATATACAGGATATGAGTCCCCTTTACTGAGGAGCTGTAAAACTTTCTGAATTTTTCTCACAGAAGGAAGTTGGCCAAATTCTGGACAGATGTCCCTTGTGTGATGACAGTAGGGAGGTCTCGGGTCGCGATAAATGAAAGCCTCATCTACTACATTGAACCGTCCCGGGGGACACGTCTACGGGGGGGTTAGCAACTTCCACACAGTGCGTAGATCTGTCAAGTTGTCGTGCAGATAGAGGGCAGACTGTGACAAGCCAACGTCACAACGAGGGATTGTGGGGACACGAAGCTACGTTATTCATGAGGCCGGCTATGACTGGGAACACGGCGCACCGCTCGCAGTCCCGGGCTATTGGATGATTTGCTTTCCATGTGTAAATGTTATCCTTGCAGCGCATTTTTCCCCCTCGGGACCCGGATCGAGATTTCACAGAAATATAATCTGATTGCGTTTGATCACTTCTGGCAGGAGCTGAGAGCCGAACGTCCTGCATAATTCATTTCTTTATTATACTCCGTGTAACATGAACAGCCATAGATTAACTTAAGAGCAGAGTACAATGGCAGACATGCAGGAGGCAGTCACTCTACAAAGAAGATTGAGGAGCATGTTAGGCACGGTTATTATTCTCCCCTTGTGCCTGTCAGTTATGGAGGGTTATGTATGCAGCTGAATGAGACCCAACAGTGTGCGGGAGTACTGGGCGGAGGAAGGGAGAGAGATTGGATGGTGGGTAAAGATGTGGTACCCTACTGATAAAGTAGTGGAGAAGTATAAAGCAGAGTTAGGTTATAAAAACATCTCCCAAGCTTAGAACATCTCACGGAGCTTCTGTTCAATCCATCGTCAGAAAATGGAAAGAGTATGGCACAACTGCAAACCTGCCAAGACATGGCCGTCTTCCTAAACTGACCGGGCCGAGCAAGGAGAGCATTCATCAGAGAAGCAGCCAAGAGGTCAATGGTAACTGGAGGAGCTGCAGAGATCCACAGCTCAGGGGGGAGAATCTGTCCACAGGAAAACTTTTAGTGGTGCTCTCCACAAATCTGCCCTTTATGGAAGAGTGACAAGAAGAAAGACATTGGAGAAAGAAAACCATTTGCTTTTTGTGAGAAGCCATGTGGGGGAGGGGACACAGCAACCATGTGGAAGAAGGGGCTCTGGTCAGATTAGACCAAAATTGTAAATTTTGGCCTAAAAGCAAAATGCAATGTGTGGGGGAAAACGAACACTGCACATCACCCTGAACACACCATCCCCACTGTGAAACATGGTGGTGGCAGCATCATGTTGTGGGGATGCTTTTCTTCAGCAAGGACAGGGAAGCTGGTCAGAGTTGATGGGAAGATGGATGGAGCCAAATACATAACAATCTTAGAAGAAAACCTGTTAGAGTCTGTAAAAGACTTGAGACTGGGGTGGAGGTTCACCTTCCAGCAGGACAACGACCCTAAACATACAGCCAGACATACAATGGAATGGTTTTGATTAGAGTTGTCTCGATAACGATACTAGTATCGGTACCGATATCGAGCATTTGCCCGAGTACTTGTACTCGGGCAAATGCTCCGATGCTTCAGCCGATACCTGGACAGTCAGGGTGGTCACCCCTGACTGTCCTCGTATCCTCCTCCAGCCCCCCTCCAAGTCCCATTCCATACTGCCATCTCCCTCCTTGCTACCTTCTCTTTTTCCATGCTCCTACTGCTGTGTCCCCCCTCCGTGCTGCCGCCTGTCTTGCGGATGTGTCCCCCCTCCGTGCTGCCGCCTGTCCTGCCGATGTGTCCCCCCTCGTGCTGCCGCTATGTCCTGCCGCCGTGTCCCCCCTCCGTGCTGCCACCTGTCTTGCCGCCGTGTCCCCCCTCCGTGTCCTGCCGCTGTGTCCCCCCTCCGTGCTGCCGCCTGTCCTGCTGCTGTGTCCCCCCTCCATGCTGCCGCCTATCCTGCCGCCGTGTCCCCCCTCCATGCTGCCACCTGTCCTGCCGCCGTGTTCCCCCTCCATGCTGCCGTCTGTCCTGCCGCCGTGTCCCCCCTCCGTGCTGCCGCCTGTCCGGACCCCGTGTCCCCCCTCCGTGCTGCCGCCTGTCCGGACCCCGTGTCCCCCCTCCGTGCTGCCGCCGTGTCCTGGATGCAGACGATCTGTCAGGATGGAGAGTGGCGGTAGGAGCCGGTAAATCCGGCTCCTACCTTTTCCGAATGTACAGAGTCAGTGATGACTCTGTACATTCACATAACTGAAACATTGTAAACTTTGATTACAATGTTTCAGTTTATGAATGGAGAGGAGTCTTCTATCCATTCATTTCTCTAGTCCCTTTCTCTGTCTCAGAGGGGAGAGGTCAGAGGTCTGTTAGGAACCCTGATATCTCACCAAAGCCCCCAACAGGGCTAATAAAAAAAAAAAATAAAAAAAAAATTGCAATCAATAATAAAAAAATGTTAATGTAAAAAATAAATAAATAAACACACTGACACTGTCCACCCCCTTAAAAAAATAAAAAGCATTGTAAAAAAAACAAAAAAATAAAACAAATTGTAAAAAATAAAAATTGTAAAAAAAAAAAAAAAAAATTTGTAAAAAATACTGACACATGTGCCACTGTCACATGAGATTTAAAAAAGTATCGGTAATCGGTATCGGCGAGTACTTGATAAAAATTATCGGTACTTGTACTCGGTCCTAAAAAAGTGGTATCGGGACAACCCTAGTTTTGATCAAAGCATATTCATGTTTTATAGTGGCCCAGTCATAGTCCAGACCTAAATCACATTGAGAATCTGTCACATACCCAAAAATTAAGGACTATAAGCTGCCATCCTCTCTGTCCCTGCATCTCTTCCCGGCTCTCTTGTGATGGCATCAGTCAACGACTATCTCACGTAACATGGCTTCAGTCAACCACAACTATCTCACGTAACATGGCTTCAGTCAACCACGACTACCTCACGTAACATGGCTTCAGTCAACCACGACTATCTCATGTAACATGGCTTCAGTCAACCACGACTATCTCACGTAACATGGCTTCAGTCAACCACGACTACCTCACATAACATGGCTTCAGTCAGCAACGACTATCTCATGTAACATGGCTTCAGTCAACCACGACTATTTGATGTAACATGGCTTCAGTCAACCACGACTACCTCACGTAACATGGCTTCAGTCAACCACGACTACCTCACGTAACATGGCTTCAGTCAACCACAATTATCTCACGTAACATGGCTTCAGTCAACCACGACTATCTCATGTATCATGGCTTCAGTCAACCACAATTATCTCACGTAACATGGCATCAGTCAAACACAGCTATCTTATGTAACATGGCATCAGCCAAACACAACTATCTCATGTAACATGGCATCAGCCAACCACAACTATCTCATGTAACATGGCTTCAGTCAACCAAGACTATCTCACGTAACATGGCATCAGCCAAACATGACTACCTCGTTTAACAGTAACCACAGTAACTTCAGTCAACCACGACTATCTTGTGTAACATGGCATCAGGCAAGTATGACTATCTTGTGTAAAATGACATCAGTCAAGTACAACTATATCATGTAACATGAAATCATTCACACGCGACTACCTCCTGTAACGTGGCATCAGTCAAACACAACTATCTTGTGCAACATGACATCAGTCAAGTACGACTATCTCATGTAACGTGGCATTAGTCACACACGACTATCTCGTGTAACATGGCATCAGGCAAGTATGACTATCTTGTGTAACATGGCATCACCCAACCATAACTATTTTGTATAATATGGCATCAGTCTCACACAACTATCTTGTGTAACATGGCATCAGCCAAACACGAATGTCTTGTGTAACATGGCATTAGCCAACCAGGACTATCTTGTGTAACATGGCATCAGCCAAACACAAATATTTTGTGTAACATGGCATTAGCCAACCAGCACTATCTTGTGCAACATGGCATCAGCCAAACATGACTACCTTGTGTAACATGGCATCAGCCCGCCACGACTATCTCGTGTAACATGGCATCAGTCAGCCACGACTATCTCGTGTAACATGTCATCAGACAATCACGATTATCTCATGTAACATGGCATCAGGCAAGTATGACTATCTTGTGTAACATGGCATCACCCAACCATAACTATTTTGTATAATATGGCATCAGTCTCACACAACTATCTTGTGTAACATGGCATCAGCCAAACACGAATGTCTTGTGTAACATGGCATTAGCCAACCAGCACTATCTTGTGCAACATGGCATCAGCCAAACATGACTACCTTGTGTAACATGGCATCAGCCCGCCACGACTATCTCGTGTAACATGGCATCAGTCAGCCACGACTATCTCGTGTAACATGTCATCAGACAATCACGATTATCTCATGTAACATGGCATCAGCCAAACATGACTACCTTGTGTAACATGGCATCAGCCCGCCACGACTATCTCGTGTAACATGTCATCAGACAATCACGATTATCTCATGTAACATGGCATCAGCCAAACAGAACTACCTTGTGTAACATGGCATCAGCCAAACACGACTATCTTGTGTAACATGGCATCAGCCAAACACGACTACCTCGTGTAACATGGCATCAGCCAAACACGACTACCTCGTGTAACATGGCATCAGCCAAACACGACTACCTCGTGTAACATGGCATCAGCCCGCCACGACTACCTTGTGTAACATGGCATCAGCCAAACACGACTATCTTGTGTAACATGGCATCAGCCAAACACGACTACCTCGTGTAACATGGCATCAGCCAAACACGACTACCTCGTGTAACATGGCATCAGCCAAACACGACTACCTCGTGTAACATGGCATCAGCCCGCCACGACTACCTCGTGTAACATGGCATCAGCCCGCCACGACTATCTCGTGTAACATGGCATCAGTCAGCCACGACTACCTCGTGTAACATTTTATCAGACAATCACGATTATCTCATGTAACATGGCATCAGCCAAACAGAACTACCTTGTGTAACATGGCATCAGGCAAGTATGACTATCTTGTGTAACACGACATCAGTCAAGTACAACTATATCATGTAACATGAAATCAGTCACACGCGACTATCTCGTCTAACGTGGCATCAGTCAAACACAACTATCTTGTGCAACATGATATCAGTCAAGTAGGACTATCTCATGTGACATGGCATCAGTCAAACTCAACTATCCCGTGTGACATGTAACATGACATCGGTCGATCAAAACCATCTCATGTAGTATGGCAACAAAACACAACAGTCTCTTGTAACATCATATCAGCCAATCACAACCATCTCTTGTAGGACGACAATTCTAAAAAAACAAGTTTTGTCGAAAAAGGAAAAAAAAGGGGGAGAATATTTCGCTATAGGCTGCAGACATTTCACTTTGATCAATTTCATAACATTCATCTCCTATCGCTCGGACATCTTCCCTCCAAAGCCCCCCCCGTTTGCCAGCAGGGCTCTGGGCACTCCCATGGATCACCTTATCGAGGGCCCATCTGCAGCTGTGCGCTGTTTGTACCTTGTTCTGCACATCTGCGGAGGGGAAGCAGACACGATCCAGAGTACAAACACATCCAGTCATCGCCGCTTAAAAGATTTTTTGGCGCTGTCCTCGCTTCTTTTTTGATTTCTGCCAAGAGTTTTGGCAGCGATCGCCTGAGCTCGGCGATGGGCTATTAGTGTTATTTTATTGAGCAGTTGCGATAGATCTTATCATCATCATCAGGAACCTCGGGAGATAGTCACAGCTTGCCGGGAGTGTGGACGAGGCCCCGCTCCAGATGTGTGGAAGTTCCATCAAAACATTGAGAGAATGCATTTATTTAAAGGAGAGGTCAGCCCTATCTGAATGCATTTACTTGATGTACTGTCTATCAGACAATTGTCCTGTTTTTTTTCTTTTGTAAGGCTTGGATCACACTTGTGCATGTGACGAAGTGAGCACACGTGTGGTTTCAGAGCATTTCCATATAGGGCAGCTCATTCATTTCAAAGGACGGCCCTATGCGCGAGTAACGGGTCAAAGAATGTGCACTCCTGGGATGGTCAAGGTGACATGCTTGTTTAATGTGTGATGAAAAGGGCCACATGGCTGCTGAAAAATACCGAGTGGATCACTCCGATGCACATTCCCAGGGCCGCCATCAGGAATTTTTGGGCCCCTTACACAGCTTCAGGCATGGGCCCACTAGAGCAAAGAAACGGGGTGGGGGTGCCACAAGTTGAGAAGTGGGGGGCCCACCGCAAATTGTGAATGACGGGGGGCACCGCGAACTGAGAAGCTGGGGGAGGCGCCGCCGCAAATTAAGGTCGGGGGGGCTTTGGGTGTGGACAAAAAAAAAAGAAGGGGGATGCCATCCGGGGGCCCTGGGGACCACCGGGCCCCTTAGAGGTCAGGGGGGCTTTGGGTGCTGATGAAAATAAAAAGGGGATGCCATCCGGGGACCACCAGCCCCTTAAGAAGTCAGGAAAGCTTTGGGTGCTGATGAATAAAAAAGAAAAAGTGGGATGCCATCTGGGGCCCTGTGTACCACCGGGCCCCGCAGAGGTCAGGGAGGCGTTGGGTGCTGACGAACAAAAAAAAAGAAGAGAGAAAGGGGGATGCCATCCGGGGCCCTGGGGACCGCCGGGTCCCTTAGAGGTCAGGGGGGGCTTTGGGTGCTGACGAAAAAAAAGGGGGGATGCCATCCGGGTAACACCGGGCCTCTTAGAGGTCAGGGGGGGGGGCGTTGGGTTCTGATGAAAAAAAAGGGGGATGCCATCTGGGCCCCTGGGGACCACCGGGCCCCTTACAGGTGTACTGCCTGTACCCCCCTGATGGTCGCCCTGCACATTCCAGACCGCAGATTATCCTGGGTTCCTACCTGTGGCTTCATATAGCTATCTGGGTACATTCTGCTCCTCCCTTACATGTGATATTGCAAGGTCCTTTTTCCTTCTTGCCTCACCATAAAAAAAAGATTCTAGGAATGTGAGGGGGGCTTTGTGATCTGTGGCTCTAAATTTGGTTCGTAGGGTGCCCTTTGTATCTGGTCTCAACCCTGATTCCACGAACCTCTCCCTGTGGTTTGTTTTTTATCGGCCTGATCCTTGGCAGCAAATTTTTTCCCTGTTTTATCAATCTGGATGCTATTGGTGATTGTTCAGAAAACATACGATAACAATGTACTTTACCATTACACCCAGGAGAAGAGGTTTCATCACTTTCAACCTTAAAACGCGTCAGTATTTTTCTCTCCTAGTTCAACCAAGTGGTTTCACTGTATCATTGTAATTGTTTTCTTGTTATTTTCACCTACATTTATTGTGTATATGCATCTAATTTTTTTTATCAATTCCAATGTGTTAAAGGGGTTGTAAGTAAACCTCTCAGTGTAAAGATCAAAGTAAGTCAAAGAACTAATATAGTACCATCTTCCTAAATAACATTTTGGATAGAGAGCGGGATTTGTTGGGACCCCAGAGGCCCCTACATACTCGCCAGGCATTAGTTTGGGCCTCTGGGGTCCCAACAAAACCTGCTCTCTATCCAAAATGTTAAAGGTGCTACACCATTAAGAACATGTGAAAACCTCTGCGTACTACATATCCCCGTCTGTTCTCCTTATCTGGACTTCTTTCACCAGGCCGATCTCTCCTGTGCCCAGGACTGGCACACATTCTGCTATACATTCTAAGAGATGTCACTTTACATTTGTATGTTGAGTGGTATACGGATTGGAAGGGTACCAAGTTTGTGTTGTGGCCTCCGTGTTGCAGGCAGGTCTTATCTGCATTATATAGTGGCGGGAGGTCAGAAGACTTCCATATAATGGGCCGTTGATGGATATATTTAGTTACAAGGAGCAATCCTGAGGTCAGAGGCAGCTGTATATCACAGCCAGTCAATGTAATTAGTGACCAGAAGCACGTAGACCTGCCACACGTTACAAAGCGGAGGCTGATGAAGTATCTGCACAGGATTCGCATTACTCCTTATCTTGTCTCTGGAACAAGCGAGAGAGAACCGATAAATGTGCACCAGCTGCCCGATCCTCCATCTGAAGATAAAAGGTGATTTCTCAGAAACAAATCTCAGCTACTGTGCTGGTTTATTACTAAGCCAACGGACAATATTGGAATCTCTGCACTGAGATATACGTTGTGTGGCCAAATGCTTGTGGTCACCTGGCCACCATACCTAGTTTATGGCCAAAAGCATGAACCTCATCCAAATAGTTTAGGTGTCTCTAGTGAAGGGTTCTGTTAACCACTTCAGCCCCAGACCATTTGGATGCCAAATGACCGGGCCACTGTTTGCGATTCGGCACTGCGTCGCTTTAATTGACAATTGCGCGGTCGTGCGACGTGGCTCAGTGCTATAAAAATTCACGGATTGCTGAATAAATATGACTGACAGTGAAGGGGTTAACCACTAGGGGGCAGGGAAGGGGTTAAGTGTGTCCTAGCGAGTGATTCTAACTCTTAGGGGGCATGGCTACGAGTGACACGTCACTGATCACTGCTCCCGATGAGAGGTAGCAGATGATCAGTGTTGTGTCACCAGGCAGACTGTTTACAAAGGCATCCCCTGTTCTGCCGTTCCGTGACCAGATCGCGGGATACCGGCGGACATCGAGCCCGCGGGTCTCGTAGGAATGGTCACAGAGACCGCAGCGGACGTGTGCCCGCTAGGGGGCAGGTCTAAAGCAACGTAAATATACATTGCTTTGCCTGCCCAATCCATTCTGCCGACATAAACCTACATAAGGCGGTCGCAAAGCGGTTAATACTACATCAAAGTCATTTTAGACAATTGTGCTCTTCCAACCTTGTGCTAACAGTTTGGTGAAGACTCTTTTCTGTTCCGGCATGACTGTGTCCCTGTGTACAAAGCCAACTCCATAAAGACATGGTATGTCCAGTCTGGTGTGGAGGAGCTCCAGTGTTCTGCACAAAGACCGGACTTTAACACTACTGTACACTTCTGGGATGAATCGAAACACCTCCAAGCATGGCTCTGCCTCAGGCCCTATCAGGGAGCTCTATATTACCCTGTGCACTGCAAGCCAGCCGTGCTGATCAATATTGTGTGCTTTGGCTTCCGCTCATTGCTTTGTGTTCCACGTCTGATCCTTTCGTCTGACTTTCCTCGTCTGCCTCATACCCCGATCTTTGGCGTGTTCTTCGGTCAGGTTGCCCTGACCTTTTGGCTAATCTTCTGACTATCCTTGTTTTTCCAGGCAGCTGCTTCCTTCTTCTTTCTCCTGTAGTCTACTGTGAGCGTGAGCTGGGAGACCCTGGGGGCCGCGACCTGGAGCCAGTTGCAACGCAGTCCATCCTCACCACTAGAGGCTTTGGTGAACACCTGCTGGCTCTTAGACTCCGTATCCCGGGGAATCTATGCTCTAGCTCCCAGTGGGATCCATGTTGGTGCTCCAGTGGACCTGCCTCTGATCCTGTTTACTGACTTTGGCTTGTTCTTGACTGTCCTCGTCTGCTTCACACCCCGATCTTTGGCGTGTTCTTCGACTATCCCTATCTGCTTGTTGCCCTGACCTTTTGGCTAATCTCCTGACTATCCTTGTTGGTCCAGGCTGTTGCTTCATTCCTCTTTCTCCTGTAATCTACTGTGAGTGTGAGCTGGGAGACCCTGGGGGCCACGACCTGGAACCAGTTGCAGCGCAGTCCATCCTCACCACCAGAGGCCCTGGTGAACACCTGCTGGCTCTTAGACTCTGCACCCTGGGGAATCTATGCTCTAGCTTCCAGTGGGATCCCTGTTGGTGCTCCGGTGGACCTGCCTTCCTGAACCTCCCAGAGTTCAATCCGCAGCAGTAAGTCCTAGCAGTCCACTACCTTACGGAGTGCATCTGTCACCTGACCTTAGGTGACCTGACATCCACATTAATGGTCATGGGGGGGGGGGGGGGGCAACTCCATATTTTACATATACTCCATCCACATTTCTTTCACCCATGACCCAGACCTTCTCATCTATTTGGAAGGGTTGCAAAGCAAATTTTTTTCTTTTCATTTGAATTCATTTCATGACAGACCTCGGGAAAGGATTAACACCTTGGATGGATCTCAATGTGCTGTGAAACCTACTGCAGATTATTCCCGTTTATCAACAAAAGCTGATTACATCTTCTCAGGGTGCTAAGGTTGGTTGGGTTTCACTCAATAACAATTTTCCAGCCATTAAATATGACATCAGCATGTCACAGGCTGGTGACAGGGACTATCCCGGGAGCTGTACACACATGCCTTCCCTCCCAGGCACCACCTATGTTCCTCCTGGGAGGCTGGGAGAGATCTATGGCTGCTGGGGACAGCTCTTGTTTGCTTTGGGGACACGGTACTTGTATTGTTTTCATGTCGGATTTTCTCTCTGTACACAAAGAATGAAGCAAGTCACTGAGACAAGACGGTGATACACGGGTTTCCTGGCAGACTGAAAAGTTTGGATGTTGAACTAAAGAGACCAAAGCTGGAGCAATTTACTATTTATGGATGAGCGAAAATACACGGAAACTCAGGGCGGCCAGCCCCCCCTCCACCTACACAGATGACACCATTTCCCTCATCTATTCACCAACAACATGAAGCACACGTGTGTGGAGGCACAATGAGAATTACATGTTTCTCACATTCCAGGACTATGGAGGGGGAACCTTCATCAAAGCGGATTTATCCCTAATCTTCCTGCAACGGCCTTATCTGATGAACGACAAAACAAATGGGACTCTCTATTACATCTCCAGGAATCTGGTCGGGTGTTATAGAAGATTAGAGGTTATATTTATTAAAAGACAAAAAAAAGGGTAAAAAATGCAGCAGCTACTGTACGTGGAAAAGAGGGCCAACAATGCCCATCTTGAGCCTCACTGTGCCCATTTGCAGCCTCACTGTGCCCATTTGCAGCCCCACTGTGCCCATCTGCAGCCTCACTGTACCCAGCTGCAGCTTCACTGTGCCCAGCTGCAGCCTCAGGCCCCTTTCAAACTACTGTGACTTCAAAGTCGCGCAATTTTACCATGATTTGCGGATGCAATTTCAGGGAATGCCTGTGTAAGTGGCATCAAAGTCGGACCAAAGTAGCGCAGGGACTACTTTGAAGTTGTACCAAAATGAATGTCTGTCATTGGAAATCATGGTAAATGATTTGTCATGCTACTTTGCCATCACAAATCGTGGGATAAGTCATATAAGTGTGAAGGGGCCTCGCTGTGCCCATCTGCATGCCTCACTGTGCCCATTTGCAGCATCACTGTGCCCATCTGCAGCCTCATGTACCTAATCTCCGCTGTGACATGCAGTCTTAACTGCAGTCGGTGGTCGTCCATTGTAACAAAGCCTCCTCATCTGTGATAGACGGAACACTGATTCAGTTTCCCAGCAGTGAGACAGTGTTCTGTCTATCACGGACAAGGATGAGAGGAGGAGGCAGGGATTTGTTACAATGGACGGCCGACGACTGCAGTTAAGACTGCATGTCACAGCTGGAGACTCGAGTATAAGCCGAGGGGGGCTTTTTCAGCACAAAAAAATGTGCTGAAAAACTCGGCTAATACTCGAGTATATACAGTAATAAATGTGAAACAAAGAAATATAAAATAATAATAAGTGCTCAGTCCAAAGTAATGCTGTTCAAAGCATTCTCTGATTGCATGAGGTGGAGAAGAAGGGCAGTGACATCACAATCTCCACCTTGTCCAATCAGAGAATGTTTTGAATTCATTGAGCAAATGCAAAGCCTTCTTTGAATGCCGCCCAAGCAGGCAACCTCCTCTGCTCAGTAGGCAGCAGAGCAGCCGTTCGGCACAAGACCCGGACAGCAGAGCCCAGAATACATGGCATTGGTAGCTGTCTTGGTTTAACTTGTTTCCAGGAATTGCTTCTTGTTCTACCAGAAATAAAATATTAGAAATGTATTTCACGTTACAGTCAAAACATTTCCAAGCCTGTGAATGTGAATTATTTAATTCACTGACGGTGGTCTTATCCTAAAATAATACATTACTGGAACACAATTTACGATGAGACCACATCAGTAATGAAACTAAGAAAACATTTTAGAGGTCTTATCACATCTCAGAGCACCCAATAATCCTGCATAGTATTTCACAATGGTTTATATAATCCTTTTATCCAGAAAAATAACTTTCATATTTTAGGGGAATCAAACGAATCATTGTGCACGACTACCTGGATTTGAGATTAGAAGAGTTAAAAGCCTCTGTCTGACAGATGCAGAGACACAAGAGAAACCGGGTTTTATAGAGAAATGGGAAACAGAAATAAATAAGAAATTTGAAGATCAACAACTTGAAAGAATAATAGCATCCGTACATAACACCGCAACAGACATAAACACAATTACTACAAATGTATCTCAAGATGGCATAAGACACCTGAAATGATAAACAAGTTTAATAAAGATAACTCTCCACTGTGTTGGAGGGAATGCGGACAAATTGGAACAACCTTATACATATGGTGGGATTGTCCCAAAATAAAAGAATATTGGTGAGAAATCCAGGAAGTCGCAAAAGAAATAACTGGGGAGGAATTAGATAATAGTATTTATGCCTGTGTGTTCTATGATGTAAAAGGTCCCAAGAAAAGGTACAGAGAAACATTGCTCCCTCAATTAATAAATGCGGCTAAAAGGGATAATCCCAAAAAACTGGCTAAATAAAAACAAACCAGATATAAAAGAATGGTTCGCGCGGACTGAAAACTATAACAGACTGGATTATCTTAGTAGCTGCGATGAAGGCCAACTTGAGAAACATAATAGAAAATGGAGACGATGGGAAGACTATAAGACGACAGAGGTATACGCAAAGAAAATCTTAGAAGAACGAGAGACCTAGGAACAAACCATGGGAAGGGAAAGTGGGGCGGGAGGGGCGGGCGGGAGGGAGGGGAGTGGGTGGACGGTAGGAGAGGTAGAGAGGGGAAAGGGGACGAAAAAAATTGAATTGAATTGAATTTCGCCATCGCATCGCAACTTTAATTTAAAAATGGCGCTGGGGGCGTTCCCGCTGATTAACGCCGAAAAAATATGTTAATCAGCGGGAAACGGCAATTCACGATCGTATTCGGGCGCGACGCAGTGACTTTCCGACGTTTCCGTAAGAGATACGCGGCGTAAATAAATACATGTTCCCTAGGTGGAGTATCCTATGTTAAGTATAGCCGTCGTCATCGCGTCGAAAAAAAAATAATTTGCGTCGCTTGCGTAAAACGTCCATGAATGGGGATTTGACGTCATTGACGTTCACTGACAGAATTTGGAGCATGCGCACTGGGATGCATTGACAGTAGACGCATGCGCAGTACGTTCGCCGCGGGATCGCTCTTAGTTTAAATAATACACGCCCCATACCCGCCCAATTTGAATTCCGCCGGCTCATTTTCGATACGCTGCCACAACTTTAGGAGCAAGTGCTTCATGAATAACAGCACTTGCTCCTAAAATTTCGCCAGAGTAACGTAAATGAGAAACGTTACTCCAGATTAAAGATGCTCCCATCAACCTGAATCTGGCCCATAGAGAGAAAAGATTCGACATAGAGAGAAAAGATTGGACAGAGAGAAAAGATTCAACATAGAGAGAAAAGATTCGACAAATAGAGAAAAGATTTGACAGATAGAAAAGATTTGACATTAGAGAGACATGAAGTTTCGACATAGAGAGAAAAGATTCAACATAGAGAGAAAAGATTCGACAAATAGAGAAAAGATTCGACAAATAGAGAAAAGATTCGACATAGAGAGAAAAGATTCAACATAGAGAGAAAAGATTCGACAAATAGAGAAAAGATTCGACATAGAGAGAAAAGATTCGACATAGAGAGAAAAGATTCGACAGAGAGAAAAGATTCGACATAGAGAGAAAAGATTCAAGATAGAGAGAAAAGATTCAAGATAGAGAGAAAAGATTCAACATAGAGAGAAAAGATTCGACAAAGAGAGAAAAGATTCGACATAGAGAGAAAAGATTCAACATAGAGAGAAAAGATTCAACATAGAGGGAAAAGATTCGACATTATAGTGACATGAAGATTCCACGAAGCAGCTAAAAACATACAGTCGCCACAAACGGACATTTACGGTCAAATGCTCAGCCCATAGGCTATAGAAGAATTCTAATGTTGGTTGACTAGTAATATTAATTTATAAATATAATTATTACTAGTGTCATATAACATTAGAATTCTACTATAGCTTGTGGGCGGAGCATTGGACCAGAAATGTACGATTGCAGCGTCGAACAGTTTAGGTGCTTTGTCGAATCTTCTTAGAACATCTGACAGACACCATAAGCCTTCAATTTAAAGATTCGGCCTTAATTAATTCAGATTTTTGTACAAATGCAGTTTGTAACAAAACAAAACAAATTAAAACGAATTTCGAGAGTAACTGAATAAAAAAAAAAATCGGATGAAAACGAAATTCCGAAACAAAATATTTCAGTGTGCACATGTCTACTGATGACCCTAGTGCTGCTAGGCGAAAGTGCTACCCACTTGGCCACTGTGCTGCCCATATGAATGGGCGTGCTTAGTGTGAGAAACGTCTTCTCATCCAACATCAGTATCTGACCTCACAAATTCTCTTTTGGATGAATGGGCACAAATTCCCACAGACATTCTCCAACATTTTTGTGGAAAGCCTTCCCAGAAGAGGGGAGGCTGTTATAGTCACAAAGGCGGATCAACTCCAAGGTTTTGGAATTAGATGCCCAAATATCTCATAGAAGTGCATCAACATAGGCAAGACAACACTACAAAGACAATATATAATAATAAAATAAAATAAATCAGAAACAAACAGACAAAGGGGTTATATCTATCGAACCTGTGGTTGAATGTGCCTAACCCAACTCTATTAGTCTGAGATTATTTAACAGAGAGAAAAGTTTCGACATTATAGAGACATGAAGATTCGACACAGAGAGAAACGATTTGACATAGAGAGAAAAGAGTCGACACAGAGAGAAAAGATTTGACATAGAGAGAAAAGATTTGACAAAGAGAGAAAAGATTTGACATAGAGAGAAAAGATTTGACAAAGAGAGAAAAGATTTGACAAAGAGAGAAAAGATTTGACAAAGAGAGAAAAGTTTTCGACATAGAGAGAAAAGTTTTCGACATAGAGAGAAAAGATTCGACAGAGAGAAAAGAGTCGACATAGAGAGAAAAGAGTCGACACAGAGAGAAAAGAGTCGACACAGAGAGAAAAGATTCGACACAGAGAGAAAAGATTTGACACAGAGAGAAAAGATTCGACAGAGAGAAAAGAGTCGACATAGAGAGAAAAGAGTCGACATAGAGAGAAAAGAGTCGACACAGAGAGAAAAGATTCGACACAGAGAGAAAAGATTTGACACAGAGAGAAAAGATTCGACATAGAGAGAAAAGATTCGACATAGAGAGAAAAGATTCGACATAGAGAGAAAAGATTCAAAATAGAGAGAAAAGATTCGACAGAGAGAAAAAATTTGACAGAGAGAAAAAATTTGACAGAGAGAAAAGAGTCGACACAGAGAGAAAAGATTCGACATAGAGAGAAAAGATTCCACATAGAGAGGAAATATTTGACATCGAGAGAAAAGATTCGACAGAGAGAAAAGATTCGACAGAGAGAGAGAAAATATTTGACATAGAAAGAAACGTTTTCGACATAGAGAGAAAAAATTCCACACAGAGAGTAGGGTTGTCCCGATACCATTTTTTTAAGACCGAGTACAAGTACCGATATATTTTTTTTCCCAGGTACTCGCCGATACCGATTACTGATACTTTTTTTTAATGTCATGTGACAATTTGACTAATGGGCACTGACGGGGGGCACTGAAAGGGGTTATATTTTCCTTGGAAAAAAATACTTTGGTACATTTTTAAAGAAATTTCAAGTTGAAACTCCATTTTTGTTATAAGTTCGTACCTTAAACTAACACGTTGTTGGACAGCAATAGTATGTATACAGTAGACTGTGTGTACACGACAGAAGGCGAGCCGGGTGGATACTCGGTGACACACGAGTTAATCACGCCTGAAGATTTGTTGCTACTCAAAGTTTGATCCAAACATCAACACAACTCTACTTTCACTGTAAGGATTTACTCCACTAAGCACTCACTATCCCCTCTGGCTCCTCGAAAATCTCGACTTACCGTAAAAATATTACTGTTATTAGAGGAGGTGATCCGGGTGTGATGACACAAGGCTGCGTACCTAGGGGCCCTCTGGTTAACCCCTCCCTGGGTTTGTGGATCATACAAGAAACAGAAGGGTTGATTAGGGCAGAATTCAGGGTAGAATTGTTTCCCAAGACTTGGCACAGAATTGAAAAGTATGGCCAACAAAAATAAAAAATAAAAATACCTTTCAGACAACCTTAAAGCGGCTGTATACCCAAAAATTATAATAAATAATAATAAAAAAAAACTGCAAGGCAAAGGCATAATGAGCTAGTATGACTAGCATACTAGCTCATTATCAATTACTTACCTTAGATCGAAGAACCCGCACCGACCCTCGTTCCTCTCCTCCGCCGCCGCCATGATACCTGGAGTGACTTCTGGGTATCGCCGCTCAAGCGCTGTGACTGGCCGGAGTGGCGATGACGTCACTCCCGCACATGCGCGGGGAACCAGCACGATCCCCGCGCATGCATGCCTTTCCGCCACTTTCCGGCAGGCTCCCATTCAAGACCCGCCACGCTTAGTGCACCATTGTCTACGGCGTGCATGCGCCGTAGCCATCGGTGCCTAATTTTCTGCAACTATCTCCTTAACCATGTAGGTTAAGGAGATATTGCAAGCACCTACAGGTAAGCCTTAATGTAGACTTACCTGTAGGTGCAAGTACTCTATGAGGGTATACAACCGCTTTAAAGAATTCTAAGAAAAAAAAAATGTTTTCCCATGCAGTGGGGCTTAATTTTGTCTAGGGGTGAGAAAAGCGGAGGTACACCTACCAAATTCACCGATCCTCCAAGCCCAAGATCGGTCGTTGGCGCTCCTACCCCCTCCCCCCTTGCACGCTAGCGGTCTTGTGCATGGACGGTTCCTGACGTCATCACGCCCACAGGCTGGCTCTGGAAGTGAGGATGGCAGGAGCAATCCACCAACGGGGGTGCTGTGTTTTCTAAAAGGATCAGGTAAGTACAGACTTTCAGTGCCCCCCTAGACAAAAGGAGCAGTTAACTCAAGTAGTGTGGTACGGGCACAGTCTCACTGCATGGGGGGGAATGTTTCAATGGAGTTCTGTTTTAAAAAAAATAATGGCCCTCCTCTTCTGTTGGGCAGCAGCAGCTTGAATGATGGGAACACTAGGAAGTGACTGTATGGGTGCCTGGCTACTTCAATGGTATGTTACACAGCCACGTGCATTGAAACCACAGTCACGGATATTTCCTGCAGCACTGGGCTTGTGCAGGGTGTTAAAGGGGTTGTAAACCCTCGAAGTTTGCATTCTAGATGAAAAACCTCCTGTGATGCAGCTGCCCCCCCAGAGCCCCCCCATTTTACCTACCTGAACCCGGTCTTTTGAGCACACCATCTCCAGCCAGTGACTCGGGTCCTGATTTGGATAGATTGATAGTGGTGCAGCCATTGGTTCACGCTGTTGTCAATCAAATCCAATGACGCAGGGGGCAGGACCAGCACGGGTGCTCCAAGGGAGAGCCCTTCTCCAACGGGGCAATCGAAAAGTGAAGGAGCCAGTAGCGCCGCCGAGGGACTCCAGAAGAGGAGGATCAAGGAGACTCTGTGCAAAATCAATTGCACAGAGCAGGTAGGACATGTTTTTTTTTTTTAAACAAATCTCTAGATATCCTTTAATGACAAAAGAAAAGTTTCATGGATGCCATTGCTGGGCCCCTGAAGGAAGTTCAGGTTTTCTGGCTGTGTCTTAGCAAATAAGATATTTGGGGATGGGGGCACACCCCCTCCAGACAAATAGAACCACAGAGGATCTTGACTGGCCTACACCTCAACCCAATAGAACACCTTTGGGATGAACTAGATCGGAGACTGTGAGCCAGGCCTTCTATCCAACATCACTGCCTGACCTCACAAATGCTCTTCTGGAAGAATGGTCAAACATTCCCATAGACACACTCCTAAACCTTGTGGACGGCCTTCCCAGAAGAGGTGAAGCTGTTATAGCCACAAAGGGCAGGGCCAACTCAATATTGAACCCTACGGACTAAGACTGGGATGCCATTAAGGTTCATGTGCGTGTAAAGGCAGGTGTCCCAATACTTTTGGCAATATAGTGTATAACCAAACAGTCATCCAGTATTAGTAATCCTGCAAATACTACACAATAATGAGATGGTTTTGGTGTTTAAACAAACAGGAATTGACTTAAATATGCCTAGCATTGCCTAAGTCAATAGAGTCACGGGTCTGTGCAAAGCCATTAAGGGCTCTAAGCCTGGTAATTAGCGACATAACAATTAGGAATGAGTTTAAGGCAGGCATTCCCTGTTGCTATAACATGGGACACACACTCTATTCCACGTATTAGAATGACACAGAGGAGGCAGATGTAGGCAGTGTCACCTCATTGTGGACGCTGGCTGGAGGTGCAAGGATCAACATGTCAGACCCTGACTCACCCTGCGTATGACGTCTTTTGCGGGGGCAAAAATGAGAATGCGCCAAAAGAACAAAAGTGAATTAATCAGGGCGTATGGTTCATATTCAAAGCTGAAACTAAAAACTGTAACCTTGTTATTATAATAATTACAGGTCATTCTCTGCATGAGAGGAGCTTACACTCTAATGCCCTACCACAGTTACACACTATTATTATACATTTATATAGCTCTGACATATACTGCAGTGATGTACAGTGATGTACAGAGAGCACTGAGCCAGCCACATCAGTCTCTGTACCAGAGGAGCTTGCAATCGAATGTCTCCCCACAATAGTATTATTATTATTCATTTATATAGCACTGATATATACCGCAGTGCTGTACAGGAAACACTGAGCCAGTCACATCAGTCTATGTACCAGGGGAGCTTACGTTCCCTCTCCACCAGGTGGTGCTGTTTTGCAAGGTGCTGCTGGCTCACTCTGCTGTAATCTCAGCTGGGAGAAGCAGCAAGCCTGGGGCCTGTGACTGTGAGATGTGGAATGTGATTTGTCAGCTGTAGTAATTAACTCCTGTAGCTTCGGTGCCAGAACGTCTGACATAGGAATGTGTATTGTGTATCAGGTGAAAAGCTTGTCGCGGAGTCAGAATGTCTGGGTAATGACTAATAATTAACTCATCTGAATGTCATTATCTAAAAGAATGTGTATTGAAGTTCCTTGTGTAATGTGGTGAGTGGAGTTGATTCATTGTTCACTTGGTTTCTAAACTGTATATAACAAGGCTGAGTTACCATTAAAGTATTCATTTGTTTGAACCAGAGAGAACAGAGCTTGTGTCTCGTCTTTCTGGGGGAATTTTTATGGATCGTGTCTGCTGGATTGTGTCTGCTAGATTGTTGGAGTGTCGGATAAGCTGTCGTGGGTTGGTGGAATGGAAAATCGTAAACGGTGTTAACCCCTGACCGTTACAAATGGTGATTATTTAAATTGAAGAAGCAATACACTTTTGTTGCTATACAGAAAACGCCTCTGTTTGGCCAGCTTTGGTCTTCAATGGCTTGTAGCAATCCTCGTATTATTTTAGGGGTTATTTAACCTTTGCAGATCTGAGTATGTGGGGGGGGGGGTGCAGGAGGCATGTGCTGGGCAGGCATCACTCACAAAGGTGTTAGTGGTTAACTTCCTTCTCTAACATTTCCACCTAGAATACGGGAAATCCCACAGCTTTTGTAGCGTGCCAAACACGAATAGTCATCTGCCAACCAGAAAAATAAAGAGGAAAAATCTGATCCGCCAAGAGCCAGTAATTTCCCCAAAACGTCGTCATATCGAAATCCAAACTCTGAATCAGCACATCGAAGTCACCTTTATTCTTGAAGAACCACTCCATCAGTGTGCGTGAGATAATGACAGGTTATCTTTGCTTTACCAGGTTATACAATCGGATAATACGATGAAAAAGAGACACAAGGTCAAAAGAAGAAGGCGCTTCAATAACAGACTTTTGCAGATTTTGCGTCACACGGGGAGATCCGAGGCCAACTATGGAGTAATAAAAATTACAAAAACACGATGGGAGGAAATAAAAGTGACTGGTGATAAGAATGTGTAATGTTAAGAATTCGGTAATTTTTTTAAAAGAAAAACACATCAGCCTGGCGCCCGGAAATCATTGATAAGTAATGTTTACATGTGCGTCGCTCAATGGTTTCCTCTGCGATTCATTCCTTGTAGTCATAATATGTTGGGGCGTTCTGCGGACTTCCAGCGTGTGCTCATACCGCCGTTTAACAGGAATTGTATGACTTTTCCAGCTAATTGATACCGATTAAAACCTTATGAGCGGTCTCTCAAGTTTCAGTTCTTGCAGTAATAATTTGGAAGCCAACCATGATACAGTGCTTTGGAAAAGTATTCATACGCCTTGAAATTTTCCACATTTTGGCTGTATGTTTAGGGTCATTGTTCTGCTGGTGTCAGGTCACCTGTGGGCAGATGACAAGTGCACCCCGTTGGAGGCAGGGGTGCACCACAAAGTAGTGAACCTAATAGCAGGCTGCTGCAGATGGACCACAGAGTGGATATGGCAGAGAGGTTCGCTGGGGCTCAGACAGGGATCCTATAGGAAGCTTGAGCCCAAGATTCCCCATATCGCAGAGTCTAAGACCCAGTTGGTATTCACCAGAGCCTCTAGTGGCGAGGATGGCCTTCGCTGCAACCCGGAGTCCCCTAGGTCACGCTCCGTAGGGAGAGAGGGGAAGCAGCCACTCAGGTGCCAAGGGATAGTGAAGGGTAAGCCGAGGTCGGGGCAACAAGCAGACGAGGATAACCGAGGAACAGCACAAGGGTCAGGGTCACAGGAAAACGGGAGTAGTCGGAGACAAGCCAAAGTCAGTACACAGAGCTAACGTAGCACACAGCAAGCAGGAACACAATACTAACAAACAAAGTTGATCAGCAAAGCAAACCAGCAGTGCAGTGGTTAATATAGAGTTACTGGGATGGCCTGGGGTGGAGCCATACAGGGAGGAGAGATGATAAAGGCAGCCAGATAAGAGAGTCTGGCATCTAATGAACACATGGAGACAGGTAAGCTGCCAGACATTATTGCATATCCATGACAGCTGAAAGGTGAACCTCCGCCCCAGTCTCAAGTCTTTTTCAGAACCGGCTCGGTCAGTCTTTTCCCCGTACACATGAGAGGTTTTCCAAACAGGAAAACTGCGATTAAGCTTTGGTCGAGAATCCCGGCCGTGTGTATACTCCATCGCAGATCTTCCCATAGGAAAGCTGCCAAAAACCACCGGGCAAAAGTACGCCGGTTTCCCGGGCAAGAAAAAAGAGAGCTGGTTCCTCTTTTTTTGTCCAGCGTTTTTTGGGCAGTTTTCCTGTCGGAAAAACTATGAGGAGCATACACACGGTCGAAATTCACGGCCAAAACCTCTCCTCACAGTTTTCCCGTCGGGAACTGACCGTGTGTACGCGGCATTACAGGTTTTCTTCTAAGATTGTCCTGTATTTGTCTCCATCCATCTTCCCATCAATTCTGACCAGTCTCCTTGTCCCTGCTGAAGAAAAGAAAATGGTGTGTTCAGGGTGATGTGCAGTGTTAGTTTTCCCCCACACATAGCGTTTCGATTTTAGGCCAAAAAGTTTAATTTTGGTCTCATTTGACCAGAGCACCTTCTTCCACATGTCCCCCACATGGCTTCTTGCAAACAGGACTTCTTATGTCTTTCTTTCCCCAATGTCTTTCTTCTTGTCACTCTTCCATAAAGGACAGATTTGTGGAGAGACCACTAATAGTTGTCCTGTGGACAGATTCTCCCACCTGAGCTGTGGATCTCTGCAGCTCCTCCAGAGTTACCATGGGCCTCTTGGCTGCTTCTCCAATGAATGCTCTCCTTGCCTGGCCCGGTCAGTTTAGGTGGGCGGTCATGTCTTGGTAGGTTTGCAGTTGTGCCATACTCTTTCCATTTTCGGATGATGGATTGAACAGAGCTCTGTGAGATCTTCAAAGCTTGGCATAGTTTTTTATAACCTAACTCTGCTTTATACTTCTCCACAACTTTATCCCTGATCTGCCTGGTGTGTTCCTTGACCTTCATGGTGCTATTTGTTCACGAAGGTTCTCTAACAAACCTCTAAGTGCTTCACAGAACAGCTGTATTTTTCGTCGGATATCCGATGAAGCTGACTTTAATCAGTCTTGCCTACACACCATCAGTCAAAAATCCGACCGTGCCAAAACGCAGTGACGCAAAACACTACGACGACTCGAAAAGTTCAATGCTTCCGAGAATGCGTCGACTTGATTCTGAGCATGCGTTTTTTTTCCTCCATCGGAGTTCCACACAGACGATCGGAATTTCCGATTGGATTTTTTTCCATTGGAAAAATATAAAACATGTTCTATTTCTAAACTCCGATGGAAAAAAGTCAGGTGGGGCCCATACACGGTCGGAATATCCGATGAAAATATTCTGTCCGACTTTTTTCATCGGAAATTCTGATTGTGTGTACAAGGCATAACAAAGTTATTGTACATCCAATAATAAGTACTCAGTGTTCTTGTCCTGTATGCTTGACTGAGTTGTTGATACTTGCAGATACCGCTATCTTCACCAAAATAGAGAAAACTTTATACACTAAGACATGATTCCAAACATACTGAAAAATAGATATAGAGTTTATGTACACCGAGTTCGAAATCTGTTGGCTTCCTACCAGGTTTTTATGCAACACAAAGAGAAAAAGCGGCACATCCAGAGATGAAGAAAAATGTGTTGGTTTATTGTAGAGTCAAAGGTTTAACCACTTCCCTACCGCGCCTATTCTGGCACTTCTCTCCTTCATGTAAAAATCCAAATTTTTTTTGCTAGAAAATTACTCAGAACCCCCAAACATGATATATGTTTTTTTAGCAGACACCCTAGGGAATAAAATGGCGGTCATTGCAACTTTTTATCTCACACGGTATTTGCGCAATCATTTTTCAAACGCCTTCTTTTTTGGAAAAAAAATAAACGTTTTTATGAATTCAAAAATAACAAAACAGTAAAGCCCAATTTTGTTTTTCGTATAATGTGAAAGATGATGTTACGCCGAGTAAATAGACACCGAACATGTCACGCTTTAAAATTGCGCACGCTTGTGGAATGGCGCCAAACTTCGGTACTTAAAAATCTCCACAGGCGACACTTTCAATTTGTTTACAGGTTACCAGTTTAGAGTTACAGAGGAGGTCAGGTGCTAGAATTGTTGCTTGCGCTAGAACGCACGCGGCAATACCTCACATGTGTGGTTTGAACAGCGTTTACATATGTGGGCGGGGCTTGTGTGCGCGTTTGCTTCTGAGCTTACATTTTAAATATTTTTTTTACTTTTTTAGTAATTTCTTTTTTTTATTTTTACACTTTTTTATCACTTTTATTCCTATTACAAGGAATGTAAACATCCCTTGTAATAGGAATCTATTGTGACAAGTCCTCTTTATGGAGAGAGGCGGGGTCAATAAGACCCCCCACATCTCTCCTCCAGGCTGGAAAGCATAAGATCGTGAAAAAAATTCTCATCTCATGCTTTCAGCCGCGATTGCGGCTTTGTTTACTACCGGGCAACCCGGGCGTGGCGTCATAACGTCGCGCCCGGGCCTCCGACGGTCACAGAGATGACCGTTGACCATCTGGTCACAGAGATGAACGGTGAACATCTTTTCCCTGGAAATCTCTATCCTCTTCATCTGGCGGCGGCCGATTCATTCTCCGGGCCCCCGATGGCACGGGAGAGCCCAGAGAAGCACTGGATGGTGGCGGGAAGGGGGGCCTCCTCTCCTGCTGCCTATAAGAACGATTAAGCGGCGGAGCCGTCCGTGCCAAGGGCCTGGTACCGGAGCTTGCGGGGGGGGGGGGGAGAGCACACACTAGGTGGCAGATTCAAAGCAACATACAGGTACGTTGCTTTGCCTGCCCGTGCCATTCTGCCGACGTAATTGTACATTAGACATTTAGCAAGTGGTTAAAACAGAATACTGAAACTCCATTCCTGCTTTTTTCATACCAAGTAAAAACAGACCATATGAAGGACCCTTGAACCCAAGAGACTCACAGCACATCCCTTCTTCTCTTATTTTAGAATTTTCCATTTTACTGCCACTTTTTTGTTTGTTTTGTACGGCACGTAAATCTCTCAAACGAAGATGTATCCTCTGCTGCCGCCGTAAGACAAACGGTGAATACACGCCAATCTCCGAAATATGTGGAAAGGAAGCCAAGATGGTGCAAGGCCTGGGCGTACACAACCTACAAATCCTATGCTTTCTTCCATCTCCAATGTTTAGTAAACATTTTTGTTCCCTGTTTAGTTTAGACATTTTTTTCTACTTTTTTTTTCAAATCCCGATTTGTCATGTTTCTATGAAAGGCAAGGTATTTTCCCTGCAATGGGTCTTGTAGGGAGGGTTCCCACATTCCTGCACTGGTCCGCGGTGACCTTTTGCTGGTCAATGTTATTGCTGGATCCAGCTGCTGTGTGAACTGCTGGCCCAGACTTGAACAATGCTGATTCATGCCGATCCACCATACAACGGTGGAAGAAGGATTACGGTGCAATTACTGGGCCTAGGTCAACGTTTTAAGTTTGTTCAATGGGTTCACACAAATGTAGGACAGTTCTTACCAGGGGAGAAGTGAGCTGGGGGGAGTGGGGGTTTTGCCAAAGGAATATTCCCCCAGCCCAGGCCAATACTAATAAAATGTTGGTTTGGTTGCCCTGAGTAGAAATACACTGGCCCGGATTCACAAAGCACTTACGCCGACTTATCTCCAGATATGCTGCGTAAGTACAAATATGCGCCGTCGTATCTGTGCGCCGGACCCACAAACTAAGATACGCCGGCGTTGAGTGGGCACATGAAAAGAAGAGTTTAACCGCTCAAACGTCCCAGAGAACTGGATGGCTGGATCCAAACTCTTGGGTGCCGGCACTGCAATAATAGTAGAGTGGGCGCATATTTACGCTGGACGCATGTGGCTTTCCCATTGATTTTCTATTCAAATATGCAAATGAGGGAGAAACGCCGATTCACGAACGTACTTGCGCCCGGCGCATGATTTAAGCGGTTTGCATAAGTTTTACGTTTGGCGTAAAGTTATTCCCCAGATGGGACGCCTGCCTTTACACACACATTAGCCCGGATTCACGAAAGTTTTACGCCAGCGTATCTAGAAATACGCCGTCGTAAGTACAAATGTGCGCCGTCGTATTGTTACGCCGATTCGCAAAGCTAGATATGTCGTAAAACAAGGCTTCAGCCGCCCGACGTAACTTGCCTACACCGCCGTATTCACAAACGTAGATGCGCCCGGCCGCTTCATATACGCGATTTGCGTAAGGCTTACATCCGACATAAAGTTATCCCTCATATAGGAGGCGCAGGTAACGCAAAGGTATGGGCCAGAGAACGACATCGTAGTTTTTTTTACGTCACGTACGCCGTTTACGTAGTACTACCTGAATAGGGCTGGGCGTAGGTTACGGTCACATCGTAGGCAGCGTTCGACGTATCCTAGGCAGCTATTTTGACGTAACTGTGAGCATGCGCACTAGGATGCGTCCAAGAGACGACGCAAGCGCAGTTAGTTTTTTGAAGCTGTGGCCATCATTTGCATGGGGTTACGCTTCATTATAATATATCACGCCCACTTCCAGCCCACTACACCTAATTTGACTTACATCGGCTTATGCCGACAACTATACGCTACCTCGGCACAACGCTGAGCGCATATTCTTTGTGAATAGCATGCTTGCCTCTCAACGTTGCGCCGGCGTTGCGTAAAGTAGATACGCTACGCCTGCACAAAGATGTGCCGCTCTACCTGAATCTGGGCCATGAACTTTAATGCCATCCCAGTTGTGATGGGAGGGCCCGTGGCCCCCAGAATCCATTGGAAAGGTTGGGAAACCCTTGTTTCTGCTCCCCATGCACCTCTTATGTCTAAGTCACCCTGTGGCCATCCTGGCACAGGTTGACTGAGAAAATATATCTTGGATTAAAATGGGACAGTAATATTTATCCACAATATCTCCCAGGATATATGTAAAGGCTATTCTTGGTTTGTTTGATTCTGAACTCAACGTGTTAGTTGAGAGAGCTGATCACATTGGCCTCTGTACTGTACAGTAGGTAGGAGATGTACATGTAGGAGATGGGCCGACTCCTGTTGGAGCTCCTGCTATTGTGAGAAGGTGTCCTGTGTTTATACTTATGATAATGTATAATGTACTGTGTGAAGCTCGATGACAACAAATCTGACCTGTAGTGAAATCCTGATTTATCATAACAATGCCCAGGAGGGCACGGAGTCACATCGACTGCTTTAGGGGATTAGTTAATTAGCTTATGTTAATTAGGTTTCTGGTTACAGGTGTATTGTTAGAGTAATATGAGCAGGAGTGGGGAACCTCCTCTTTAACTGTATACAAGACTTGCATTCTTGTTCTAAAAAACAGTTCATGTTAAGCAAACGTGTATTGTCTTGCTTGTTGTTGATAGCGGTTGGAATATCTGATATCTATATTCAGACTGGGAGGAAGTGGTATATAACAAAAGCACTCAAGCGGAATGTGGGACGTTTTGTTACATTCAGTCTTAGTATGTAGGGTTCAATATTGAGTTGGCCCACCCTTTGCAGCTAAAACAGATTCAACTCTTCTGGGGACTTTCCCATCCGCTCTAGGGCTGGTTGGGAAAAAGATATTGGTTCTTTTCCCGAGGAGGTCTGGGATGATATTCTTCGGTCCTCGCCCCGGGTGTCTCTCTCTCCATCACACAGACTGAAACAGATCTTAATAATCCAGGACGGTATTGCCTTCATTCCACCACTTATGACTCTACAAGACCTGATGAAGGGGGAGTGTTGAGTATCTAAACACGTTCTGGTTTCCTCGTGGAATAAAACTCCTTTCAACATAACCTTTTACATTTCCTACAGGGGATTATGGAAATTTAAGGGAATCCTGAGAAGGGTACACTTGAAGTTACTAATAAAGCCATTGAATATGTCTAGCAGCCAAGGGGTTATCATTTTGAGGAGAGGTCAGGGATATCAGGCCAGACATTTCTTTGAGTACAGGTCCCCCCTATCTCTCCATGTAAAACTTGTGACTGTGTATTAATTCCACTTATCCCCAATGTATAAACACATGTGTGCACATGCTGCTCAAGTTGGACTTAGCGATGTCCATTATTTTTCCTTCTAGCAATAAACAATACCATTGGAAAACCCGCAGCAGTGAGTCACCGCGTCTGGGAAGAAAGCGGGCACATCTGGAATTTACACATCCTCTTCCTGCCACATGCGTATCAATACACAGACAAACGCTAGGTAAACCTGACCAAAATGATAATATTTGGGTATCTACGAGCTTTACTTCCCCTCAAAGTGTTTGCCTTTCTGTTCTTGTTTTATCCCCACAACATGTCTGGCACATCAGATGAGTCTAAGGACATCATCGTGCCTTAAAGCGTACCTGGGTTTGTCAGTGCAGGAAAAACTGACAGGTTCTCTTCTACAAAGCCCCCTTAAAATGGTTGTAAACCCACCTTGACAACTTGCACCTACAGGTAAGCCTAGATTAAGGCTTACCTGTAGGTGCAAGCAATTTCTCCTTAACACAAACGGTTAAGGAGAAATTTGCTGAAAACACTACACCAATGTCTACAGCGTATGTGCGCCATAGACAGCGGCGCAGGCGCACTGAGCACTCCGACATTATCCCAGCATTATGAATGATAATGCTGGAATCGTGCACATGCCCAGGGATCGTGCCGGTCCCACGCGCATGTGCAGGAGTGACATCATCGCCGCTCCGGCCAGTCACAGCGCCGGAGGGGTGATACAAGGACGATGCTCTTAGGAGACATGGCAGCGGCGGCAGAGGAGGAGAACGAGGAGCGCTTCGGGAACTTCAATTTCAGGTAAGTGCAACATAATGAGCTGGTATGCTATGCATAGCAGCTCGCTTTGTCTTTTTCTTGCAGGGTTTTTTTTTTCCTGAAAAAAGTTTTTGTGTTTACCCACCCGCTTTAACCCACTGCGTGATTTGCGTGACCGTGTGTATGCAAGACAAGTTTGAGTCAACATAACGTTGGAAAAAAATCCAAGGTTTTCTTGTCGGAATTTCCGATCGTGTGTATGCAGCATAAGATTCAGAGGTAGGGCCTCTTTAACAGAAGACAGTTTGTTAAACTGTGGTGACATCCGTAAACCCCAGTCATGTATATTAACTTATAGCCTAATTTCTGCCACATAGGAGATTCTGAGAAAGTTGAGACATCATTGAGGCAGTTAAAGAAAATTTTTGTTGTTTTTAATAGGTATATAACTGGACTGAAAGGTGGATTTATGATTACCTGGTGGTCCACTTTATTGATTTTATGGTTACAATCTTAATGTAATTTTCAGTAGAAATGTCCAAGATCCAGTCATACAGTCTTGATATTGTAAAATACTTCACCAATTTTGAGTTCACGTAGGCCTGCAAACACTCAAATAACTTTTACTGCTTTGACACTGTTGAACTCCATGTCTGTTTTCCTTGGAGAAGTCATTAGAAAAACTCTAATTACGACTTTCACATAGCTGCTCCCATCCCAAGAGTAACAACCTAAATCGTGTCCCTAAATCTCCCCTTCTGGGCTATGGAAGCCTGCCAGGCTGACCAATCCATTCTGGGAATACAACCAATTTGCCAGCTATAGAGCGGTGCACAGACTTGGGTCATCGGGGACATAAAGCCATAACTAACCCAACAATTGTTTTATGATCTACAATACTTCAAAGTGCTTCACTGGTGGGCCAACAGAGCGGCCACAGAATGCCCTTGGAAGACTGACGACTAGTTGATGCGGGTTAGAAGACGTTCACACCGTACTTTGCCTTAGTAAATATCTCTCTGTCAGCATTCGTAGGTTGAAGTGCTGATAGAGAATAAGAAAAGAAAGAAGGGGAATAAAGGGGCCAAGGAACGCAACAGACTGGACAGGATGACAGCACCGGTGGCAAGTTGTAGAAGATACCAAGTGGAGTACAAAGATGTAGAGAACAATCACTAAAAGAAGCAACCAAATTTTCACCATGCAGATCACTAAAGCTCTTGTGAATCTTTACTATCTTGTATTGAATGATACTTAAGCCTGACAGATGCCTTCTACAGAACCAGTAGGCCTTGGCGTATCAATAAAGACAATTCAATAGATAATCTTCTTTTACAAGCGTATCGATGTCTGTGTCTTTCTTCCCCCCCCAGAGGAGCTATCATACTGTTGTAGGAGTCCTGGGATATATTACCAAGATGATATTGATATATCCATTGGAGGTCTTTCTAAATTAAATTAGTGAAGGTGCCTTCGGTGAACTATTGACCTCCATTATTCACTGTGAATGGCTGTTCTGGAGATGGCGATGGGAATATAGACTTACTGGCCATCTCCTGGGCCTTCATCCTACTTATTGGAGACCTAATGTCTCCTTCATTGACGGAGAAGAGCCAGGGGCTGCAGATGTGTCAGCGAATCCTGGGATGATACATGTCCGAATTCTCGGCCTCCCCCGCACTCATTAGTGGCCATCCATCTCGTGTGGGATGCGGGGCGATTTCTGTAAAAGCACATTTGGTTTTTATTTATTTCCGTTTAACGGTTTAGCCTTTAGAGCCGCTGCAACTGGAATATGGTCTGTTTATTCTCTTCAGCGAAATGGAATTGTTACAACGTCAGGAAATTGCCATGTCAAAGGGCTATGCCTTTAATTAAGCATGTAACTGAATTAACTCAACCTGCCCGTCACGCGTGTGTCATGCTTCTATTAAATCAATGTGTGTTTCCCTGTAATGTCTTGTTAGATGGGACTCTGCTTTGATTAATACAACATACATTCCAGACATCAATACAGCATGGCAAGATGTACCGCCGAGAGGCGGAGGGAGAACACTCTGCAATCTGGTCAATGGACACAACGCAGCGCAGAGACAAACAGAGGCGTCTCTTTTTTAAGATCGGCTAAATAATTGTCTCTGATCTCTGAGGACTTCATCATATTTCACCCACATTTTAGAAGTACATTTAGAAAGGGAAAACATTGTGACCATAGACTACATGGTGATCCTGAATTTGCAATTTCGACAAATTTAGAAAATGAATAAGGAGCACACCAATACAGTATCTCACAAAAGTGAGTACACCCCTCAGTGAAAATGTCCAAATTGGGATGTCAGCAAAGACTCGGAGATACCGGAACTGACGTCAGCAAAGACCCGGAGATACCGGAACTGACGTCAGCAAAGACCCGGAGATACCGGAACTGACGTCAGCAAAGACTCGGAGATACCGGAACTGACGTCAGCAAAGACTCGGAGATACCGGAACTGACGTCAGCAAAGACTCGGAGATACCGGAACTGACGTCAGCAAAGACTCGGAGTTACCGGAACTGACGTCAGCAAAGACTCGGAGATACCGGACTGACGTCAGCAAAGACTCGGAGATACCGGAACTGACGTCAGCAAAGACTCGGAGATACCGGAACTGACGTCAGCAAAGACTCGGAGATACCGGAACTGACGTCAGCAAAGACTCGGAGATACCGGAACTGACGTCAGCAAAGACTCGGAGATACCGGAACTGACGTCAGCAAAGACTCGGAGATACCGGGACTGACGTCAGCAAAGACTCGGAGATACCGGAACTGACGTCAGCAAAGACTCGGAGATACCGGAACTGACGTCAGCAAAGACTCGGAGATACCGGAACTGACGTCAGCAAAGACTCGGAGTTACCGGAACTGACGTCAGCAAAGACTCGGAGATACCGGAACTGATGTCAGCAAAGACGCGGAGATACCGCAACTGACGTCAGAACGTTATTCTGTGGATGGGCATGGGCAGCATTCTTCCCACAAAGGTCCAGGGGACAGCACCCCTCCTAGTACAAGCCTGTACATGTCACAGGAAAGTTTATAAGCTGCTAAAATTGATTTATAATTTTTTTGTCAGAATAAGCAATATATTCTCTCTGGCAAATATTAATTACTGTATATACTCGAGTATAAGCCAAGTTTTTCAGCACATTTTTTTTATGCTGAAAATCCCCCCTCGGTGTCACCTTTTTGCGCCTGATGACCCGGACTTTGGGGACTGGTACTGGCCGGCCGTAGGTCCCCTGGACCCTAAACATGGCACACATGTAGCCCCACTCTTCCTCTACAAGTGCAAAATTTGTTGTCCAGGGGACCTACGGCCGGGGAGCACCGATTTTTTCATAGACTCCCATGATAAACGGTAATTTTTCTGGTGATTTTGGGGACCCGGTACCGGCCGGTCGTAGGTCCCCCGGGACCCGAAACTTGGCACACATGTAGCCCCATTTCTCTTCTACAGGTGTGCGAAGTTTGTTGTCTGGGTGCACAGATTTTTCAAACCCTGGCACCACTTCCATAGACTCCCATGTTAAACGTCAGTCTAGTCATGGGCACAGTGAGGCATGGACACAGTGAGGCATGGACACAATGAGGCATGGACACAGTGAGGCATGGACACAGTGAGGCATGGACACAGTGAGGCATGGACACAGTGAGGCATGGACACAGTGAGGCATGGAGATGGACACAGTGAGGCATGGAGATGGACACTCTAGGCTTATACTCGAGTCAATAAGTTTTGCCAGTTTTTTGTGGTAAAATTAGGTGCCTATGCTTATATTCGGGTCGGCTTATACTCGAGTATATACGGTAAAAGAAGGGGGGGTTTTGGGACTTTAACCACTTAAGGACCGCCTACTGGACATATACGTCGGCAGAATGGCACGGCTGGGCACATCAAAGTATATATACGTTGATTTTAGTACCCAGCCGCGGGTCAAGGGCGCGCGCCCGTGGCGCGCTCCCGTGACCCGGTCCGAAGCTTCAGTGCGGCGATCCGTCCCTGGAGCTGAAGAACGGGGAGAGCCGTGTGTAAACACGGCTTCCCCGTGCTTCACTGTGGCCGCAGCATCGATCGCGTCATCCCTGTTATAGGGGGACGCGATCGATGACGTCACAACTACAGCCACACCCCCCTACAGTTGTAAACACACACACAGGGAACACTCAAATTCACAGCGCCCCCTGTGGTAACTCCCAAACTGCAACTGTCATTTCCACAGTAAACAATGCAATTTAAATGCATTTTTTGCTGTGAAAATGACAATTGTCCCAAAAATGTGTCAAAATTGTCCGCCATAATGTCGCAGTCACGAAAAAAATCGCTGATCGCCGCTATTAGTAGTAAAAAAAAAAATTATTAATAAAAATGCAATAAAACTATTCCTTATATTGTAAACGCTATAAATTTTGCGAAAACCAACCGATAAACGCTTATTGCGATTTTTTTTTACCAAAAATATGTAGAAGAATACGTATCGGCCTAAACTGAGGAAAAAAAATGTTTTTTTATATATTTTTGGGGGATATTTATTATAACAAAAAGTTAAAAATATTGCATTTTTTTTTAAATTGTCGCTCTATTTTTGTTTATAGCGCAAAAAATAAAAACTGCAGAGGTGATCAAATACCACCAAAAGAAAGCTCTATTTGTGGGGAAAAAAGGACGCCAATTTTGTTATGGAGCCACGTCGCACGACCGCACAATTGTCAGTTAAAACGACGCAGTGCCGAATCGCAAAAAGGTGCAAGGTCCTTTACCTGCATTTTGGTCCGGGTCTTAAGTGGTTAAATGAGATGCGTTTTAAGCAAATTGTAAGTATAAATAAAGTTGTATACGTAATAATCAGGCTCAAACTTACCACCCAAACAGCAAACCAAATTCAACTGTCTAACTGTGTACATTAAAACCAGAGGTTTAGTTGTACGCATTTGCAAATACATGGTTAAGTTGCAGGCCTCGCCAAGGCTCTCTGTGTATTGCAATCCTAACTAAACTTTTAAAGTCTCCTCATTAGAGGCACATAAATGCTGATGAGTAGATAGAGGGCAGGTGACTGGGGGTGTGTCACTGCCCCTACCTATGATTGGTATAGCAGTAAAGTTGTCGTCAGAAATTCCAACCGCGTGTATATAATTCAATGCACAAAAATTCTACGCATGCTCTGAATCATTGAACTTCATTTTTCTCGGTTCGTCGTAGTGTTGTACGTCACCACGTTCTTGACGTTCACAATTTCCAACAACATTAGTGTGACTGTGTGTATGCAAGACAAGTTTGAGCCAACATTCCGTCGGAAAAAAATCCACGGGTTTTGTTGTCGGAATGTCTGATTGTCTGTATGCGGCAAAAGTCTACTTTTGAAATCATATGTAGCACAATTAATCATATTCTTCCAGCCCATCTAACCCTAAATCGTCAGAACAGACCATTGATTTCTGGTCTCAATGTCACATTGCGGTCATTTTTGGAGTCACTTTGTAACACTAGCCCATTCCTATTTAGACTCTTCCTGTCTAAGGCTGCATTCACACCTAGGCGTTTTTACGCCCTACGCCCGACGCTTGTGCCGCTGGAGGGGCGATTTTACATTGTTGTCTATGGAGATGGTTCACATCTCCACGCTGAACGCCGAAACGCCGTACGCCTGAAGCTCAAAACAAGTCCCGGACCCTTTCGGCGTTCGGCATAGACAACAATGTTATGTAAAAAAAAAAAAAATACGTGCGTTATAGTGTGAATGCCGCCTAAGTGTAACTCTTGTTTTTCTAGACATAAGAAAACGGCTTCATCTCTCACCAACTTTTGTATACATATAATCTAGATCAAATATACAAGACAAAGCACATTGCATTTACATAATAAACTGCAGCCACGTGTGTTATGCCGCATACACACGATCGGACATTCCGACAACAAATCCGTGGATACATTTTCAATTGGCTAAACCTTGTCTTGCATACACACGGTCACACAAATGTTGTCGGAAATTGCGAACGTCAAGAAAGCGGTGACGTACAGCACATACTACGGCACAATAAAACGGACGTTCCATAGCAAAGTGCACCACCCAGTGGGCTCCTTCTGCTAATCTTGTGTTAGTAGAAGTTTAGTGCAGGGGGTTCGGGCCGCACCCGAGTGACACCCGCCAGAGGGGTGACACCCGTGGATAGCAGAAGGCACAACAGCACCCGCTGCCCCTAATTAGCTGTGCCTTGGCTCGCGCAGCTTAGCGGCGTGGACCGAAGCTGCCTCCTCCTGTTTACATCCACAGAGGAGGAGGAGCATGCGCTCGAGGGAAAGGCACACAGTGTGTGTAGCGCAGCGCTGTTCTGAGGTATGTAAGGGGGGGGGCATCTATACTGGGGGGGTCTGTACTACTGAGGGGGGAGGGGTCTCTACTGAGGGGGAGTCTGCACTAGGGGGGTGTCTGTAATGAGGGGAGGTGTCTGTACTGAGGGGGTCTGCACTGAGGGGAGGTGTCTGTACTGAGGGGGGTCTGCAACTGAGGGGGTGTCTGTATTGATGGGGGAGTTTGCACTTGAATGGGGGTGTTTGGAATGATGGGGGGTCTGCACTTAGGTGGGGGTGTCTGTACTAATGGGTGGTCTGCACTTATGTGGGGTGTCTGTACTGATGGGGGTTCTGCACTTAGGTGGGGGTGTCTGTACTGATAGAGAGGTCTATACTGAGGAGGGAGGGGTCTGTACTGCGGGAGGGGGTCTGTAGTTAGTGGAGGGGGTCTGTACTGTAGAAGGGGGGTCTTTAGTTAGTGGAGGAGGGCTGTACTGAGGTTGGGGGCCTGTAGTTAGTGGAGAGGGGTCTGTAGTTAGTGGAGGGGGGTCTTTAGTTAGTGGAGGGGGTCTTTAGTTAGTGGAGGGTGGTCTTTACTGTAGAAGGGGGGTCTTTAGTTAGTGGAGGAGGGCTGTACTGAGGGTGGGGGCCTGTAGTGAGTGGGGTCTGTAGTTAGTGGAGTGGGGTCTGTAGTTAGTGGGGTCTGTAGTTAGTGGAGGGGGTCTGTAGTTAGTGGAGGGGGTCTGTAGTTAGTGGAGGGGGGTCTGTAGTTAGTGGAGGGGGGGTCTTTAGTTAGTGGAGGGGGGGCTGTACTGAGGGAGGGGGGGTCTGTAGTTAGTGGAGGGGGGTCTGTACTGCAGGAGGGGGGTCTGTAGTTAGTGGAGGGGGGTCTGTACTGCGGGAGGGGGTGTCTGTAGTTAGTGGAGGGGGTCTGTACTGTGGGAGGGGGGTCTGTAGTTAGTGGAGGGGGTTGACACCAATTTTTTTTCGCACCGGTTGACACCAACTCTAGTGACGCCACTGCTATAATCTCCTCCATAACAACCTTTTATGTAATATGACGGGACGCATTCATGTACATCTTGTATGGAAAACATTCCTCCACACAAAGCTGTAGTTCTTTACAGTGTCTAATACAAAGTAGGATCCCCTTTCCGACCGGATATGGTAAACTGTAAGGAGAGATGTAATCAGCTTCATGGGCCGCCATTCCCATACCGCGCTCATTGTGGGGAGAGCGCTCTCTACATGACAGAAGGCCTTTGTCTGCCGCTGCATAAAAGAGACCCCAGAACCATAATGTTTGTGGCCTGATCCATATCTACCATCGTGCCTGGGATGGGATTACACATACCAGGGGGGAAGTGACCCACCTAGGTCCCTTGTATTGTGGGGAGAAACCCATCTGACTGGGGGGGGGGGGCATCTGACAGAGGTCACACACTAACTGAAAAATAATCTCTTTCATATATTGCCTGGCAATAAATACAAGAGGGACCCCTCATTCACACATTCCATTAGACGGTGAACCTGATATCCCATTTCACTGTCCGGTGCAATCCGCAGACAGACAGCGATTACAAGAAGCAGCAGATGGCATTGGCCTACGGGCAGAAGGTTGATTGTTAAAGCGGATTTAAAGCCCAACGTGTATATTTTGTTTGCTCTGTGTACTGTGTGTTATGGTGAGGGAAAAAAGTATTTGACCCCCTGCTGATTTCATACGTTTGCCCACCGAAGAAATGATCAGTCTGTAATTTTAATCGTCGGTTTATTTTAACAGTGAGAGACGGAATAACAACAAAAATATCCAGAAAAACGCATTTCAAAAAAAGTTATAAGTTGATTTGCATTTTATAGTCTGGTTGAAAGAAACAAGTCCATCTCTGTATATTACAAGAGAAGTGTGGATTTATTTTCTGAAGAATCATACTTACCTAGATGGTTCTCAAGTGTTCCGTGAGCAATGAGCCTGTGACTATCAGTGACCGGCTCTCTGCCCCCCCACGATCACTGGAGTGGTGGACTGTGGAGGGGGCCGCAGCGGCTGGCTTGCCGAGAGGCTGAAGTTATGGGCGGATCCCGACCATATTATCGCAATCTTGCCCAAGCCTGGACCGGCTCTCTGGCAGCAGCAGACAGCGGGGTTCAACCTGCTGTCTGCTGAAAACGGGTCACAGGAGTGCAGAACAGAACTGGAATGTCATGATTTACAACCAACTCATCCCTTGCTTTGAAGACATTTCCTGTCTATGGAGATCAGGGGAGGGCTGGGCTCGGGGGCAGGGGGGGAAATTGCCTCCCAGGCCGCCCTAACTTATGTTCAAAATGGCTGCCCGCTACCATTTTCTTTTTTATTCTGGTCTAGGTAGTTGGGCCAGGGGCATGACCACAGCGGCCGACTACTAGCTGTTGCATTCCGTCAGTTGTAGTACCATGCTCAAGCATCTGGTGGGTGGAAAACAGAGCGGCGCAGAGGAAACTACAACGGAACGCAGGGCTGTGTGCGCTGACTGCAACTTGACCCCAGGAGCATTACCCCCCAGGAGGCCGTGGCGTGCAAGGACCTGCTGAGCTGAGATCACTGAGGCGAGATACCCTGACACCCCTAGCTGACCCCCACCCCCCCCATACACCCCATGTAACCTGCCCCAGCTGCGCTGATGGGCACTGGTGAGGCTGCATTGAAGAAAAAAACAGATGGGCCATGGATGGTGAGACGATTGGGCGGTTCAATGGGCCACTTGACTGGACTTGCCCCTCAGGCCTAAGGCTGACAGCCCTCCCCTGATGGAGATCCAATGTGGTCATTCTATAGCAAAAGGAAAGATAATATCCAAGAGGGGCACACAGAGGAAACACCGCTGGGCTGTTTATAAAAGGCAGCAAATTAATCTCAGCCCCCCCAAGCAGCATGGAACTACATGAGAAGTCATGAATATTTCTTTATGTGTGTTTAATGGAAACCACAAGGCCGAATGCAATTATTCATTAAGAAACCACGTGTGGGATGTCTGCAGATGCCAAATGCAAATTAAACATTTCATTACGGGGAAATTCTCGCCTGGACCGCAATGTTTATAAACAAAGCTCAAATGCCAAAAAATTACCACTTAGTGATATATATGAAGCCACTGAAGCTGCAAATATGATGTTAGATGGGATACACACCAGGGACCAATTTGTAATGTTGTTCTGCAAGCCGTTATCCACACTATCCTTCAACGATTACCATTAAACCCAGACTCATGGGGCAGAAATACGGATTTATTGCTTCAGCGTCAGAGGGATCATCACAATCAATGACAGTTATTGCTTATTATCTGCAGTTTAGCAGCAATGAAGGGACACAGCTGTACTTAAACTGCCTGCCAACTAAAGTGTACTTACAATTTAGAAAAGGTAAGGGTTTGGGATTTTAGAGGTGCATAATTACAACTATCTACGCAATGTCCGGCCCCTCCTCCATCCCACCCTGTCTTTTGGGAGACACACAGATCCCAGAAGACAGCAGGGACCAGTGGGATCACGCAGCGTGACTCCCGCAAGCGCAGTAGGGAACCAGGCTGTGAAGACGCAAGGCTTACCGAAGATGCCGGCGCCTCCACACAGATCGGCTTCGGGTGCCGACATCGTGGGCACCCTGGACAGGTAAGTGTTCATATATTAACCACTTCCAGACCGCTATACGACTATATACGACCACACTTTAAAGATGGATATCTCGGTAACGGCAGCAGCTGCTGCCACAACCGAGGTATCCATCTTTAGTGTGAGCGGTCCTGTAAAAAGATAACGGCGGTCTCCGCGGCAGATTCGCCGCGAGATCGCAGTTATCGATGGCAGGAGAGGGCCCCCCCCCCCTTCCCGCCGCTTACCGGAGCCGTCGGTAGCGGGGGAGGCGATCGGGTCCGCTCCGCTGCTGTGTGGGGATGCGAGTGAGGGAAAAATGTCCCTCACCCGTCCCCATAGCTCTGCTGGGCGGAAGTGACGTCAAAACATCAGTCCCGCCCAGCGTCTTAAAGAGACATTTTTTTTTTTGTCATTTGAAAAAATGACAGTTTCAATTTTTATTTTATTTTTGCATTTACTCTAAATATGAGGTGTGACGACTTTTTGACCCCCAGATCTCATATTTAAGAGGACCTGTCACGCTTTTTTTCTATTACAAGGGATGTTTACATTCCTTGTAATAGGAATAAAAGTGATACATTTTTATTTTTTCAGTGTAAAAAATAATAAAATAAATAAAAATAAATAAGAAAATAATTTTTTTTTTTTTAAAGCGCCTCGTCCCGATGAGCTCGCGCTCAGAAGCGAATGCATATGTGAGTAGCGCCTGCATATGAAAACGGTGTATAAACTACACAAGTGAGGTATCGCCGCGATCGTTAGAGCGAGAGCAATAATTCTAGCCCTAGTCCTCCTCTGTAACTCAAAAAATGCAACCTATAGAATTTTTTAAACGTCGCCTATCGAGATTTTTAAGGGTAAAAGTTTGACGCCATGCCACGAGCGGGCGCAATTTGGAAGCGTGACATGTTGGGTATTATTTTACTCGGCGTAACATAATCTTTCACAATATATAAAAAAATTAGGCCAAATTAATTGCTGTCCTATTTTTTTATTCAAAAAAGTGAATTTTTTTCCAAAAAAAAGTGCGCTTGTAGGACCGCTGCCCAAATATGGTGTGACAAAAAGTATTGCAATGATCGCCATTTTATTCTCTAGGGTCTTAGAAAAAAATATATATAATGTTTGCGGGTTTTAAGTAATTTTTTAGCAAAAAAAAATGTTTTAGTCTTGTAAACACCAAATCTGAAAAACACCCACGGTACTGAAGTGGTTAAAAGTCAGCAGCTGCAGTATTTGTAGCTGCTGACTTTAAAAAAAAAAAACGATTTCACCGGAACTCCGATTTAAAGCATCATCAAACTAAAAATAGTCACCATTCATAACATGTAGGGGTACAGGATCTAAGAGAGATGAAAAGCTGACCATAGACTATATTTGGACAAAACCACAGATGTATCCCATCAAAAGAAAACACAGCCAAAGATGGAGTGCCTGGACACCACCCAACAATGACAAGAAATCTGCTGCACTGCTTACTTTGGGAAGATGGCGGACATCATTGCGGAAGAGTAGCCCGGTTTGCAGACGCCGTCGGAGAAGTTTGCGTACCTTGTTGCAATTTCTGTTTGCCTAGAAAATAAAAATATACAGAAAATCACAACAGATAGACACTCTTATCATTGGAAGGTACAGTATTCACACTAAGCGGACAGTCTCATATCTAGAGAGGAAACGGAAACGTGAAAAAGGATACACGAAGAGTAACCATAGGCCGGACTTTAGAGGCATAGAAAACAATGAGGAAATATACCGTATATACTCGAGTATAAGACGAGGCACCTAATTTTACAACCAAAAAATGGGAAAACGTATTGACTCGAGTATAAGCCTAGGGTGAGAATGTAGCAGCTACTGTAATGCCGCGTAAACACGGCAGAGAAACTCGACGGGCGGAACACATCGTTCCGCCATCCGAGGTTCTCTGCCGGCCGTCAGATTCGGCGACCCGCCCGTCGGCAAAGGCAACCAGCCTCTCTATTTGCTCGACGGGTTTCCCGACGGGCGGGGCTCACTGAGAGCGTACACACGGCCGAGGTTCTCGGCAGAATGCGGCTCCCAGCGAGGTTCTCGCTGGTTTCTGCCGAGAACCTCGGCCGTGTGTATGGGGCTTAAGAGGAAAAGAGGGTCAACAATGCCCATTTGCACGCCTGCCCAACCACTGTGCCCATTGCAACCTCACTGTGCCCAACCTCACTGTGCCCATTACAACCTCACTGTGCCAATTTCAACCTCACTGTGCCCAACCTTACCGTGCCCATTGTAAACTCACTGTGCCATACCTCACTGTGCCCATTGCAACCTCACTCTGCCCATGCTCACCGTGCCCATCCTCATTGTACCCATTGCAACCACACTGTGCTCACTGCAACCTCACTGTGCCCATTGCAACCTCACTCTGCCCATCCTCACTGTGCCAACCTCACTGTGCTCACTGCAACCTCCCTGTGCCCATTGCAACCTCACTCTGCCCATTCTCACTGTGCCCATGCTCACCGTGCCCATCCTAATTGTTCCCATTGCAACCACACTGTGCCAACCTCACTGCAACCTCACTGTGCCCATTGCAACCTCACTCTGCCCATCCTCACTTTGCCCATCGCAACAACACTGTGCCAACCTCACTGTGCTCACTGCAACCTCACTGTGCCCATTCTCACTGTGCCCACTGCAGCCTTACTGCGCCCATCCCCACCGTGCCCAACCTCGCTGTACCCATTGCAACCACACTGTGCCAACCTCACTGTGCTCACTGCAACCTCACTGTGCTCACTGCAAACTCACTGTACCAACATCACTGTGCCCATTGCAACCTTACTGTGCCCAACGTCACTGTGCTCATTGCAGCCTCACTGTGCCCGAGTCAGTGTACCTAAAATTATTGACAGGCTACGGGCGTCCATTCATTGTTTAAAAGTCGTGGCCTCCTCTTGGTCCCTTCCGTGATAGGCGTTTCCCAGCAGACACAGTTCCGCCTATCACGGACGTTCTCTCATCCTCGGACACAGTTTCCCAGCAGACACTGTGTTCAGTGTTCGGCCAATCACGGATGTCCTCTTGCCCAAGGATGAAAAGAAGTCTGTGATTGGCGGAACACTGAACACAGTGTCTGCTGGGAAACTGAGTCCAAGGATGAGAGAATGTCCATGATAGGCGGAACTATGATGCCATGATTAAGCACTAATTTGGAGTGTGAAACGCGTAGGCTGTTATTCCCGTTTTCTGCTTGTTTTGTAGTGCATTTTTATCTATTTTTTTATTAAAGACAACCTTATGTTTTTTTGGAGTTCGCTGTCCATACCCTTTTTCTCTTCTATCAATTGCTTCGTGCATTGACGACACCCTTGATTCCCTGAACCGTTGCTGATTGTTCAACACACCCACCTGGAGCGGTTACTCCTTTCCTATAGGCGGAACGGTGTCTGCTGAGAAACGCCTATAACGGAAGGGACCAGGAGGAGACTGCAACTTTTAAACAGTGGACGCCCGCAGCCTTTTAATAATTTCAGGTACACTGACTCGAGTATAAGCCGGGGGGGGGGGTATTTTTCAGCCTTAAAGGGCTGAAAAACTCGGCTTATACCCGAGTATATACATTAACAATATTTATTGAAAAAAAATACATGGTATAGTCAGAAGTGTTCGAAAATAGGACAAAAATCATGTAAAATTATAAAGTTTTGGTATAGTGAGCCCTTGTGCATCAACGCGTTTCACAGTTAGGCTTCTTCAGGACACGATCAAGGTTCAAAGAAGTAGAAAAAAGACAGAGCGAGCCTCTTATAATGGACAGGGTCTCGTAAGCAAAAGGTCGAATGGCCGGAGAATTTTCATCAACGATATCCAATATGTAGACAAATACCAAAGGATGGCAAAAAGGTTGTCAGCAAGCAGCTAATTTCGCATTGAAAATAAAATATTGCTGAGCAGGGGCATATATATACGTCTCATGTAAGTAGCATCAGACAGATAAATGTGTTAGGCGGTCCGGAATCAAAAAGAGGACTTCACAACGGAGCTCAAAGATGCTGGTGGGATATAGTGTAACCCAGTCCTCAAAATTTCCACTCGACTACTAACATTTGGCGAGTGGATTTAAGCTGGGGTCGAGTGATGACAGGGCTGCATGACCAATCTCCCTCCAATCTGTGCCTACACTTAGAGTCCCGATGAGATTGGCGGCCGAAGAGGAAAGGTGCATGCTCGGGAAAAGTAGTCTGGTGAGCCGCGCACAGGCAGAGCAGTACACAGGTGCTCTCCTTACAATTGATATTAGGCCATGGGACCTAACAGTATGACCTCTATGACCTGCCCCCCTCCCCCCGGCCAATGTAGCTGGAGAGCAGAAAGTAATGAGTGAGGTGGAGGATTGCGAAAATTACCACTCCGGTGCAGCACTCACTGAAAGTTGCCCTGACATGAGAGCGGCAGCCTTCCAGTTTGTGCAGTTTTCTTCTCCTTGTGCTCTATGTAAGTGTCCAACAGTTCAGCCTGAGCACTGTGAACAGACTGGTCTCAATGTGTGCTGTGCTATGGTGTCAATGGCTGTGCAGTTGTGTGGTTCTTAGCACTGGATTGTACTCCCTCCCTCTGTGCTGCAGCTCCTTTCTTCACTGCCAGCCTGAATTAAAGGGGGAAGTGGGGACATGTAAGCGTGGAGCCGCACACACAGGCTCCTGATGATGAGATGAATAGGAGAGGGAGAGAGAGAGGATGGATTGGCGTTGCAGAGGAGATAGCAAGAGAATGGGGAAGAGACCCAGTTCTAGTGCCCTGTCCCTCTGGCCTGCCCCCAGTGCCCTGTCTCTCTGGTCTGCCCCCAGTGCCCTGTCCCATTTTGTTAAAGTTGTTGTTGGTAATATTTAATTTTGTAACTTGATTCTGCATAAAACATTTAACAGTGTCATTCCATGAGATAATCTACAAAGGCATGTTTACGGGTGCAATTAGACGCAGGGCAGTGTATGAATTAGGTGGGGCAACTGGTGGCGAGTAACTCTTGAGGCCTGGCTAGTAGCTCAGGACTTAACATTTTGAGCCCTGGTGTAACCCATCAGCCCGCATTGCCCATAGGGGAATGATATATGGAGTGAGACGAATGAGTATGCCCCTGGGAGACAGCCTGTCTCATATCTAATCATGTGCATTGCACCTCCTCTGTTTACTGATAAATACCGATAATTCAACATTGTGCTTTTCCTTCCCTATAAATAGCAAGAATCAACATGAACCCAAGACATAAAAAATACAAATAATTATTAAGAGCATTAGATTCCCCGATATGTTCTTGGAAAATCGACATCTGCTTTGACATGTTCCATGGTGATTGAATTTGGGTGCTGCATGTGTGGATATAAATACTGGGGTATGTTCCAAAACTCATTAGAACGCGTCGGCTTGGAAAAGCTACAAAACGTTTTCATCATTACAGAACAAGTCCAGTTAAAGTATGAGTAATTACTACAAGATATACCATGACCGGATAACTAAGAACCTTCACAGACACAGCCTGTAAGAGAAGAAACAGAGGTGGACATTCTGACAGATTGGGGGATCAGAAGACATAAAGCAGTAGAAGATTATCTTCTCAGAGCCTTATGGTGTTATAATGATGCATTGTTGTACAGTGGCCTCTTTTGGTTCCAGAACATTGTGTAACAAATTAATTGAGTCATGATAAAAAAAGAGTCTGAATCTGGGTCAGGGTTTACTTCAGGTCAGGCAGGATGACTCACACAGGCAGGTCTCTGATGTCTCTCCCTGGTTCTGGAAGTTTGGAGAAACTTCTAGAAGTTAGTGGGCGGAGGCAGGAGGGTTGATCTTCTTAGGGGAACCTGGCCAACGCCCAGGCGTATTGTCCTGGCAGGGTGGCTAGGCCAGCCCTCAAATATGGATGAGTCATGCTATCAGAGTCAGGTGGAAGATAGAGTGCTGATGAGGCTGTCAGTAGCCTAGGAGGGGTCTCCTCGGTTTAGGGGAGACCCCATCTCCAGGCTGGGCTCGGGTTGACTCAGGAAGATCCATTCAGCATAGCAGTTTGACTTGGAATCTTGCCTGAGAGCAGTAGGAGCTAGGAGGACAGAGTGAGTACATCAGCACACACAGGGATTTTCAAGGAGAGAGACTGCCACATGTAGCACGTTTCTAAAAAGTGACGGCAAACCTTGGCACCCCAGATGTTTTGCAACTACATTTCCCATGATGCTAAACTACACTACAGAGTGCATGAGCATCATGGGAAATGTAGTTCCAAAACATCTGGGGTGCCAAGGTTCACCATCACTGCCCTAGGAGACCTTGAGAGCAGCCAGAATGGCTGGTAGTGTCTGCAAGCAGTGGAGCTGGGAGCAGTTCTACATAGGAGAGGATACACTCCTGCACGCATTTAGCCCCACTTTTGTGCTATTTTCAAAAAAGGCTGAGATCGCCTAGTCTGTAATGGACTTTTGCCACTGATCCACAAAAGACTGTGGCCCGGATTCACAGAGATGGGCGCATATTTACGCCGGCTTAGAGCACACATAGTACGCTACGCCGGCGCAGCGCGGAGAGGCATGCACTGAATTCAGCAAGCTATTGCTCCCAACTCTGCGCCGGCATAGCATACATTTCGAAGGCGCAGGCTGGCGTAAGTGGAAGTAGGTGGAAGTGGGCTGAAAGTGGGCGTGATCAATGCCAATGAAGCGTGACCCCATGCAAATGATGGGCCGGGCGCCAGACAAGTACTTAAAACGAACTGCGCATGCGTCGAGACGTGGACGTATTACCGTGCGCATGCTCACAACCACATCAGAACAACTGCCTAAGATACGCTGGATCACTGTGTACCCCGTGAACGTAACCTACGCCCAGTCAGACCCACGTCCTACGTAAAATACGTAGGCTTGAATTCCCTGGTGCAGACCTTTGTATGTCTGGTGCTGACTTACACCTCCTTTATGGGGAATAACTTTACGCAGGACGGAAAACTTACGCGCATTGCATGGAGCCTGCGCCGGGCGCACATACGTTTGTGAATCGGCGTATTTCCCTCATTTGCATAATTGAATGGCTAATCAATGGAAGCAGCAACATGCGTCTAGAAGAAAAATGCGCCCACGTTACGCCGGGGTAAGTAAGATACGGCGGCGTAGGGTGGCCAGTTTTTAGGCATATATTGGTTTGTGACTCAGGCGCACAGATACGCCGGCGCACAGATACGCCGGCGCACATTTGAACTTACGTCGGCGTAACTTGATTTACGCCGGCGCAAGTGCTTTGTGAATCCAGGCCTGTGTGTGTACAGGAAAGAAATCAGTCCAGGATTTTTTCTACAGAGGAAGGAAGTTGTCCCCTGTTGTTGTTCTTTGATTCAAATTGGGCGTCCAATAAATCCCTTCACCCCATCCAAGCTGTTACCCCTAATAAAACATCAAAGCAAAGCCAAGGGACTGACTTCTTGAGTTTGGATGAAAGTGGAGAATGTGTGTTGCCTGGCTGTGCAGGAGTAGGAACCGGTCATCAGCAGCCTTCTACAGTTTGAAGCACCAGCAAAGCTTCTAGAGCAGTGGTTCTCAACCTCTAGTGCCGTGACCCCTTGATAAAATTTCCCAAGTTGCGGGGACCCCTAACGGTAACATTATTTTCATAGCGTGGGCAGGGCCGCCATCAGGGGGGTACAGGCATTACACCTGTAAGGGGCCCGGGGGTCCCCAGGGGCCCGGATGGGAACCACCCTAAAAAAAAAAAAAAAAAAAATTAATATATTTTTATTTTATTTTTTATTAAAGGGCCAATTTTTTTTCTTTTATTTTTTTTTTTTTTTTTAGAGGTCCGGAGGTCCACAGGGACCTGGAGATATCCAGGGCCCCAGATGACAACCCCCTTTTTTTATAAAAAAAAAAACTCATCCATTACTACAAAGGGAAGTGCAGTGGAGATCAGGGGCATATATTTTTTTTGTTTCTTTACAGAGGGTATTTTGCAGATATGCAGAATTTATATATATATACAAGAGTGCGTATGTTGGTATGTGTAGAAAATGCAAAGTATTTGAACACCCTGCTATTACAGGAAATTGCAGAGGGTAATTTCTCCCACTTGGAAATCATGGAGGGGTCTGAAATTGTCAGTAGAGGATCGTAGGTGCATGGGAGTCCACTATGTACAGGAGAGAGTGCAGGGTATGATGGGGGCAAAAAAAATAATCCAGGAGAGAGTGTGGAGGGTATGACAGTGGGCAGTATGTACAGGAGAGGATGATTTTTGGAGGGTTAAGTGGGCTATTTACAGGAGAGGATTTGGAGGGTATGATACAGCTGCAAATAAGTATTTGAACACCTGAGAGTGTGGAGGGTAATGGGGGCAATGTTAACAGGAGAGGATTTGGAGGGTACAGTAGCCTTTGTTTGCAATTACAGGAGAGGTCAAACGTTTGGAGGGTTGTAGTTTTTCACCAGGTTTGCACACAGGAGAGGAGCGTGGAGGGATTTTGGCCCACTCCTCCACAGTGGGCAGATCTTCAGGAGAGGAGTCTAGATCAGTCAGGTTTCTGGGCAGTATGTCGCTGAGAAGTGTGGAGGGTATGACAGTGGGAGTTTGAGCTCCCTCCAAAGAGTGTGAAGGGTATGATGGGGGCAGTTTGAACAGGAGAGGTCTGGAGGGAGACAGTGGCACTATGTAGGCCACGCCAGTGTGGAGGGTACCTTGATATGGGCTTCTATTACAGAGCCACTCCTTGGTTATCCTGGCTGTGTGCTAGTCGGGTCATTGTCAGGAGAGGATGTTGGAAGACCCAGCCTCGACCCATCTTCAAAGCTCCAACTGAGGGAAGTGTGGAGGTTGTTGCCCAAAATCTCGCAGTATGTACAGGAGAGGAGTGTGGCCCCGGTCATCCTCTCCTTAATACAGTGGGCAGTCGCCCTGTCCCATGTGCAGAAAAACACCCCCAAAGCAGGAGAGGAGTGTGGAGGGTATGATGGGCAGTACCACCCCCATGCTTCACAGTAGGGATGGTGTTCTTGGGATGGTACTCATGGGGGCATTCTTCTTCCTCCAAACAGGAGAGGGTTAGTGGAGGGGAATGGGCAGTATGACCAGGAAAGTGTGGAGTTATATTGAACGGAGAGGAGTTGGAGGGTCTCATCTGACAGTGGGCACATGACAGGAGAGGAGTTGGAGGGTCCCATGACTCCTCTGGATCATCCAGGAAAGTGTGGAGGGTATGATAGTGGCAATGTACAGGAGAGGAGTGTGGAGGGTAAGACGGGCCTTGACAGGAGAGGATGTGCTGGTTTGGGCAAGCAGGGGGAACCTTCCGTGCCATGCATGATTTCAAACCATGACGTCTTAGTGGGCAGTATTACCAACAGTAACCTTGGAGGGTATGACGGTGGTCCCAGCTCTTTTCAGGTCATTGACCAGCTCCTGTGGAGGGTATGTAGTCCTGGGCTGATTTCTCACCTTTCTTAGGATCATTGAGACCCCACGAGGTGGAGGGATGATGGGGGCAGTTGTACATGGAGCCCCAGTCCGAGTGGGAGGGATTGACAGTGGGCATGTTTAGCTTCTTCCAGGAGAGGATTTGGAGGGTATGATGGGGGATTGCTCCAACGGAGAGGAGTGTGGAGGGTATGACCTTTTTTCACCAAGCTGCTTGGCACTATTTCCCCGTAGCCCTTTCCAGGAGAGGCTTGTGGAGGTATGACAGTGGGCACAATTTTAAGTCTCTAGTGGAAGGTCTTTAGGGACTGCATAGCTCTTTGGTAAGCTTGGCATACATGTTAGTAGTTGAATTACACCAATTTGCAGAGACCAGTCATAGTGATCTTGTATGGGCTAGTGGTTTTACACGAGTCAATCTTTATGCAGCTAATGTACAACCACCTGTTTTTCAAAAAAACAGGTGCCAGCTATAGATAGCAACACTATCATTTCACAGGCAGGCACAATAATACAGGAGTGATTCCCCCATACAGGTCAGAGTGGAGGTGGACATTTTAAAGGCTGGGGAGAGACTAACAGTCAGTCTTTGAGGGTCAGAATTCTAGCTAGTATCAGAGCCAGATACACACAGACAGTCACGTGTTAGAGCGAGAAATACTTATTTGCACAGATCTCCTCTGTAGCTCTCATACAAATAAATTTAAAGCATCGCTTAGGATAAAAAATCATAAATTGTGCTAATTTCTGGAATTTTTTTTTAATGAATGAAACAGTTTATGTCCAAAAAAAAACACGTTTGAAAAATTCTGCGCAAATACAGTGGACGTGCTAGACCTGCACAATGACGTTAAAAAATTGTGATGTCGATTCAGACCCCCCTGACATCTCAATGCAGAGTTTGCTGATTCTTTCATATAACAAGTGGGAGAACTTTCAGCTGCAAAAGAAAATAGCAGGACAGTGCCAAGTTCTTCAAATACTTATTTTCTGCACTGTATATATATATATATATATATATATATATATTATATATATATATATATATATATATATTATAATATTATTATTATTAAAGGGCCCAGAGGTCCCCAGGGCCCCAGGATGATAATCCTTTTTTATATTTTTTTTTACTTTTTTTATATTATTATTATTTTTTTTTTTAATATATAGACATATTTTTATTTAAAAAATAAATATATAAAAAATATAAAAATGGTCCCCAGGGCCCCATGTGTCAAACCCCCTTTTTTTTATAATTGTATTTTTTATTTTTGTTTATATATATTTTTTATATATTTATTTTTTATTAAAGGGCCCAGAGGTCCCCAGGGCCCTGGAAGGCAACCCCCTTGTTTTTTTTATATAAATGTTTATTTCTTTTTTATATATATATTTTTTCCTTTCTTTCTTTTTTTTTAAAGGGCCCAGAGGTTTCTTTTTATTAAAGGGCCCAGAGGTCCCGAATGGAAAGCCCCCTTTTTTTGTAATTTCCTTTTATAAAAAAAAAAAAAAGGTCCCCGGGGCCCCAGTTGGCAACCACCCTTTTTAAAAAAATATATATATATATATTATATATATATATATTTTTTTCTCTCTTTTTTTTGTTTTTATTAAAGGGCACAGAGGTCCCCAGGGCCCTGGAAGGCTACCCCCCTTTTTTTTATATATTTTTCTTTATTTCTTATTCTTGTAAAGGGCCCCCCCCGCTTCTCAGTTCGCGGCAGCAGCCCCCCCCCTGCTTCTCAATTTCATGCGGCAGCACCCCCCCCCCCCCCGGTTCTCTGCTCCAGGGGGCCCATGCTTGAAGCTGTGTAAGGGGCCGTGACCCCTTGATAAAATTCCCCAAGTGATGGCGGGGCCCTAACGGTAACATTATTTTCATAGCGTGGGTTGTAAGCATCCAAGGCAAGTCATTTGTGCCCCTAACCCACTGACATTTAGCGCTATCTTAGTCCCTTCCACTCATACAGTATTAAAACCCCTTGAGAATGTACCCCTCTTTCTCTTTGTTCTCCTTTTTTTTCCTTTTCCCCCCATCCCTCTCTCTAGCCCTTTTTCTTTGTTCCTTCACCTCTTATTCTCTCTCTTCCATGTAGTCTCTATTTTTATTCCTTCTCTTATTTCTTAGTGGGGGGGGGGGGGGGGGGGTTAATAGGATCAGTGGCAATGCTGGGGGGGGGGGGGGGTTCTGATCAGTCAACTTAGGTGCTCTTAATCAAGGTCATCTGTTGATCTGAGAACTGTAGTGGGGACGTTTAATGGCAACTATAATCACAGGTAGTGTTACTCCGCATTCACAGTGTCTCAGACTTTGTGGTGTCTCGTAGCAGTGACACCTATGCTGAAATCAGGAGATGGGTCTCCTCCAGCCTCTCCCGTTGCTCACGTCAGCTGACTTCTAGTTTCTGCCCCCCAGCCTTGCCGTCAACTGAATGGGTGGCTGCAGGCTCCAGGAACAGCCCAGGATTTGGTGACCCCCTGGCAAATCATCATTTGACCCCCAAGGGGGTCCCGACCCCCAGGTTGAGAACCACTGTTCTAGAGGAACCTTCCCAAGTGTGTTCTTCTTAGAGCCTCAAACTATCTCAACTGGAACCCCATGACTAAAAGAAAAGTCACTCTACTATCAGTTGGCTCCAGACTTCAACACTCTTTACCGAATTATGGAGGGTAAGCTCAGCAACTGAGCACTGAATTCTTGAATCTATGCTCTTCTTCTGCCGAAGGCTCATTACCATAGGTGATAGAAACATCAATAGGTAATCTCTGAGCCTGGTAAAAACCTGTTCGCACAATCCCACCATGCACCGTTCAATACAGCCTACCAATATCACTCTTCCTTTTTGCCTGACTCGTGAACACAATCCCGAGGTACCTTAAACACCTTCACGGAAGACCACTGGAGGAACCACAACATTCCCTTTTATAGATAATTTAGGAAAGCTGGTGAAAAAATTTGAAAAATCTTCTCCAACAGTAAACGTGGTCCATGACCTAAGGACACTAGCAAAAAAATAAAATGGAACTTCACAGAGTGGGCTGGGTTGTACGGCTATACTGTGGGAAGGTTCCAGTGTCCAATCACCTGAAGGTAGCGGTATATAACTAAGAAACAATTCCTGTGTCCTGTACTATACAATAAAGTGATTGTAAAGTCAAACATATTATACTTATCTGCTCTGTGTAATGGTTTTGCACAGAGCAGCCTGGATCCTCCTTTTCTCGGGTCCCTTTGCGGTGCTCATGACCTCTTCCTCCTGTTGAGTGCCCCCCACAGCACGCAGCTCGCTATGGGGTGCACCTGAGGTCACCCACCGCTCGGTGTGTCCATTCAGACACGGAGCCGCGGTTCGGCTCCGCACCCTTCTCTCTCCTCATTGGCTAACTGACTTTGATTGACAGCAGCAGGAGACCATGGCGCTGCTGTGTCTTAGCCAATCAGGAGGGAGAGTCCTGCACAGCTGAGACACTTGTGGATATTGTTGGAATGAGAGGGAACTCAGGTAAGTAATAAGGAGGGCTGAGAGGGACTGCTGCACACAGAAGGCGTTTTATCCTAATGTATAGAATGCATTAAGAAAAAAACCTTCTGACTTTACAACCCCTTTAAGATAAAAAGATTTTCAAAGCAGCAAGAAAGGCAAGGGTGTCTATAAATAAAAAACTCTGATCAATATACGGTACCTTGAATCTATGTTCTAAAAGTTGAACTACGGGTTAAACAAAAACAGTCTATATCAATTCATCATGTCTATTCTTACTTCAATCTTTGTGCATTTCTTCAGATCTGTGCAGAGAACCAGCTTGGAACCCTACTCTGCCTCTGCACAGGAACGTCCTTTAACCACTTCAGCCCCGGAAGAATTTACCCCCTTCCTGACCAGAGCACTTTTTGCAATACGGCACTGCGTCGCTTTAACTGAGAATTACGCGGTCGTGCGCACCCGGACGTGGCACCCAAACAAAATCAACGTCCTTTTTCCCCCACAAATAGGGCTTTCTTTTGGGGGTATTTGATCACCTGTGCAGTTTTCTATTTTTTGCGCTATGAACAAAAAAAATGTGCGACAAAGATCCTATTGGACGCCAAGAAGGAGGAAGGACCCGCACGGCACGGGAGCCGCTGTATGCTGCCCATAGGCGCCCGCAACCCGCCCATAGAAGCTTGCAACCACGCCCCTGCCCACTACCTGTAGGTGCATGCCCACCTGCAACCGATGGCATAAGTGCTGGGGTAGGGGGTGTCACTGAACGACCAACAAACCGGGAGGGGGGGGGGATCTTTCTAACAGACTCTCTAACAGAAGCCCTCTTTGGGTCCATCAGAGAGACCCCCCTCCAGGTCCCAATAAAGTACTCTGCTTCTCTTCCTGTATTTTGTTTATCGTTAAGAGATCATGTAAAGGATCCCGGGGTAACAAAGACTTTGTGGGGGAGCATCTCTATGGTTGAGTCATTGCCATAGAATCATTTGTAAAGAGGAGGAGTTAGTAAAATTACCATGCCCATGTGGGGGTGCCAGAAATATTTCTGCACCCAAGCGCCTGTGACCCTAGTATCGGCCCCGGATACTTGGTTCTGTAATCTCTAAAGGGGCAGTAATGGAAGGTGGTTAGGAGGTGGAACCAAGGAATGGTGATCGGAGGTTGGTAGGGGCGGAGAAAAGGGGTGACTAAGCATCTTCGTAACTGGATGACTTTGGGTTGCCGGCTGTTTATCTTTTCAAGTATTGCATCTAAATGTAAGTGGAAGACACTTCAGCATGAGCACTGATATCTCAACTTCCCTTTAGGATAAGGTGACCAGATTTTTAAAACGAAATCCGGGGACATATTTTTTTTTTACTAGTAATGGCGGCAATCAACGACTCTCTACCTGTTGCCACCACCGCTCGCCTCACAGCCTGTCAAGTCTTACTCTCCGAACCCCGGCTACTACTGGGTGTGGTGCGGAGGAAGATCACTCCACCAGGGAAGGCAAGGAGATAAGCAGGCAGGCGGCTGGCCTTGAGCCAAGGTAGGAAAACATGGGAGAGGAGCTGAATGAGCATGCACCCGAAACTGAAGAAATATTCTGGCCAGCACACGATCATCAGAAAGGGGCACAGGTAATGGGAAAAAATACAACACCCCCCTAAGCTAGTAGAGCGGGATTGTGTAATTCAGTTTTATTTTTTTCTGCACTGTCTTTGAAATTGCCCCAGCCCCTGTTCAAATCCAACCCAGGGACAAAATGGGGACAGACTTTGTCCGGGGACAGTGTCTTCAATCTGGGGCCTGTCCCCTGAAACTGGGGATGTCTGGTCACCCTACTTTAGGACCCCGTTCACAGTAGTGCGTTTTCTGTTGCATGTTGACAAGGGTATTGTAGTCATTTTGTGAACCTTCTCTACATATCCGTACGCTCAACGGCCTTTTGCTAATCTAACTGGGGAACAGACAGTGAAGGATGGATGTGGGAAGGCCATTAACTGGAAAAATGAACAATGTTCATCATGTTGCAACAGAGAAATATTTATCTTTATAAGTAAAGCCGTCCAAAGGAGCCATTATAATTTGAGGCGAGTCTATTGCTCTGGCAGGGAATGAACAGGCCGTGCCGGATTTGATTTATGGGGTCACAGGAGATATGGGTACAGCTGTATTACTGCACCTGTAATCATATTCCATCACGTTCTACCTTCCTGAGAAGCGCCGCCGTGTTTACATATGAAGGGAACAATAGCGTGACTTTCCGTACGATGTGCTTCTTGTGAAATATGATTTTTTTTTTGTTCCTCTTCTTGTGTGGCCCGCTGCGGGGTAAAGCCACTTCATTTTAAATAGAGTCAAAGCTGAGCTAGTGTTAAACTATTAACATCTGGCCATGGCACATCACAATGGGGGGAAGAGGGCCAAGTCCTATGGCCGCACAAAGCCTTCCGGATAAGAGAGAAATAACTTCTTCTCATCCTAACATGGTGGTTGCCGTGATACAACACAGACAAGACTGGTACGCCCAACACAAATGGTAGGAGTGCGTGTACAACCATGGCGCCCAACATGGCTCTCTGTGTTCAGCCCATCGTGTCTTGGGCTGGGCCCACCACCTGTTGGTCAGTTTGTAGAGTAGAGCGGGGTGCCAGGTGATGCAACATCTGTAGGTGGCTGCTCCAGGCACCGAAACAAAGCCAGGACTGTGAGGTGGAGTGATCTTTTATTTTTATCAAAACTTTTTATTGACAAGGAAGAAATAAATGTGTTCCAACATTATAAAGTTGGAAGACATAGATGTCCACCATCAACACTTGCATTGAACATGGAATATAGTACCAGGTACAGAGAGAGCATCACATCATATGTACAGCATATCCCCCCCAAAAATTGGGGGAAAAACACCAAAAACAGTAAAAAAAAAAACATAGAACAAAAGAAAATAAGTCAAAACAGCCCAAATTTATTGTGGAACGTTTAGCAGAAGTCTCATTTGCCTACTCTGTGCAATGAAGAAATTCCCAAACTTGGGCTATAACCAAGATAACTCTGATGCCGCATACACACGATCGGACATTCCGACAAAAAAAACATGGATTTTTTTCCGACAGGATGTTGGCTCAAACTTGTCTTGCATACACACGGTCACAGAATTTGAAAATTCTGAATGCCAAGAACGCAGTCACATACAACTGCACTATTAACCACTTAAGGACCTGCTCACGCCTATATACATCCTGTTTTAAAGATGGATATCTCGGTAACGGCAGCAGCTTTACTGTGAACGGTCCTGTAAATGATAACGGTGGTCTCCCTGGCAGATTCGCTGTGAAATCACCGTTATCAGCGGCGGGAGAGGGCCCCCCCCTCCCGTGCCCTTCTACCACTTACCAGAGCCGTCGGTAGCGGTGGAGGCGATCGGGTCCTTTTCTCCCCTCGGCTGGGATACGAGTGAGGGCAAGATGGCCCCCACTTGTCCCCATAGCATAGCAGGGCGTAAGTGAAGTTCCTTGTAATAGGAATAAAAGTGATATTTTTTTCTTTTTTTTTTCAGTGTAAAAAATAAATAAAAATAAATAAAAAAAACCATTTTTTTTTTTTTTAAAGCGCCCTGTCCCAACGAGCTTGCGCGAACGCATACGTAAGCGGTGTTCAAACCACACATGTGAGGTATCGCCGTGATTGGTAGAGCGAGAGCAATAATTCTAGCCCTAGACCTCCTCTGTAGCTCAAAAGATGCAACCTGTAGAATTTTTTAAACGTCGCCTATAGAGATTCTTAAGGTTAAAAGTTTGTCGACATTCCACGAGCGGGCTCAATTTGGAAGCGTGAAGTGTTGGGTATCAATTTACTCGGCGTAACATTATCTTTCACAATCTATAAAAAAATTGGGCTACCTTTACTGTTGTCTTATTTTTTTTATTAAAAAAAGTGAATTTTTTCCCAAAAAAAATTGCGCTTGTAAGACCGCTGCGCAAATACAGTGTGACAAAAAGTATTGCAACAACCGCCATTTTATTCTCTAGGGTGTTAGAAAAAAATATATATAACATTTGGGGGTTTTAAGTACTTTTCTAGCAACAAAAAAAAACAGTTTTAGTCTTGTAAATGCCACATCTGAAAAACAGCCAAGGTGCTTGGGTTAAAGGGAAGTTCTATACCAGTCGTGTTAGTAGAAGTTTGGTGAAAGATGATTTGCGCTTTTCATCCTCGTGCTTTTCAGTCCGTTACAGCGTGATGAGTGTGCCATCTCCATTCCGAATGCTAGTTTTACCAGACCGAGCGCTTCCATCTCATACTTGATTAAGAGCATGCTTGGAATTTTGTGCGTCGGAATTGTCTACACAAGATCGGAATTTACAAGAACGGATTTTGTTGTCGGAAAATTTGAGAACCAGCTCTCATATTTTTGTTGTCAGAAATGCCGACAGAGCCATGCTCGGTTTTTGCGGTAGAAGGGGTGGTGGGGCTGTTGTTAGTGATTTTCCTGTGTTTTCATGGGAAAGAGAGTGGGGGCTGAGCAAACGGGTGGGGGGGGGGGGGGGGTTAATTACGGGTTCTTTAATGGTTTTCTTTTTTGTACTGTACAGATTTTGTACTTAGACCTTGTTGGCCGGTTACTGCACCAGTGTTGTGCTGGGTCGGCTGTCCTTTTTTGTTTTTCTTCTGTGTTTTTGTTTCATTTGTATGTTGTCAAAATTATTTAAAAAATTGAACATTTGTTGTCGGAAATTCCGAGTGTGTGTATGCCGCATAAGTGTTCTTATAATTGTAATAGCAGCAGGAGTGAAATTTTCAGTTTTGAATGGGTTGCCTAACACGATGCAATGCACCTCCAGACACAGAAACATTCTGCCATTGTGCATTCCTCTGGAAGTGTTGAGGGCAATTAAGGCTCTCCATATTTTTCAATTTAACCACCGCTAAAATAAAATTGTCTCCCGCAGAGCTCAAATGAATCACACATTGCCGTCTGGTTGCAACCTTCTGCTTCCTACCATGTGGTCACTTTCAAGTTTATCCACCCAAAAAAGTCTAGTTTTGTAAGATGTCTTCGCTGCCACTCAACTTTTGGTTTGTTCATTGAGTACGCTTCTTAATGATCCCTACCTGCAACCACTCGTTAATGACCTTTAGTTTGTTCCTTTGACTACGCTTCTGCTCGATCCCTACCTACAACCACTCGTTACCGACCTTTGGCTTGTTTACCGACTACGCTTTTGCATGATCCCAATTTGCAACCACTCATTACTGACTTTTGGTTTGTTCCTCGACTACGCTTCTGCATGATCCAAACCTGCAACCACCGGTTACCGACCTTTGGTTTGTTCCTCGACTATGCTTCTGCTCGATCCCTACCTGTAACCACTCGTTACTGACCTTTGGCTTGTTTACTAACTACGCTTTTGCACGATACCAATCTGCAACCACTCGTTACTGACTTTTGGTTTGTTCCTCGACTATGTTTCTGCTTCATCCAAACCTGCAACCATCGGTTACTGACCTTTGGTTTGTTCCTTGACTATGCTTCTGCTTGATCCCTACCTGCAACCACTCGTTACAAACCTTTGGATTGTTTACTGACTATGCTTCTGCTTGATCCCAACCTGCAACCACTCATCACTGACCTTTAGTTTCTTCCTTGACTACGCTTCTGCACGATTCATACCTGCAACCAATCGTTACCGACCTTTGGATTCTTTACTGACTACGCTTCTGCTTGATCCCCACCTGCAACCACTATATCTGCTACTGGACACCGGCTTACTCACCTATTGGTGGGGCGATCCTGACCGTGACCTGCTACCAATATGCAAAAAAAAAACATCTTCATCATCAGGAGCTCTGGTAAATACTGGTTAGTGCTTAGACCCTCCACCTCAGGTGAGCCTGTGTCGATTGCTAGGGCAACCTGATTGTAGACATATCCTGCTGGTCGGTGGGAATCTCTCTACTGCTATAGCTACTGGTCTCTGAGTCTGACCCCTGACCGTGACAAGAACATTTCATATGTTCATATTTTTATCACAACTCCTTGGGAATGATAAATATTCAGAATTTTTGATTAATTTGTATTATCTTTACAATGAACAATGTTCATCCATCTTCCAATGTAGTCAAACTGTTACATAACAATTTCATGTAAAAACTGGTAAAGAATGCAGAAGTTTGAAAACAAACCATGGATCATGTCTGGTACCTCAGCCAGAATATAAACTGTAATGAAAACATTATTTGGATTTAAAATGTCAAATAAACTGAATAAATTACATGACACGATGATATCAGATGGATCCCTTCATCTGACAAGGATTACCTGAGACATTTGAAAGACAGTTGTACTAGAAGCTCATTTACTCATCAGAAGACACTGCCAGGAGGTAAAAGCACTCCTTTTTGTCCTTTCAGTGCCATCCAGCCAATCACAGTGATGAAAAGGTTTATAAAGCCTGGCAATCCAATAATGCATCTCACCATTAGGCTGCTGTGTCACATCCATACAATGGAACAACAAGTGAGATAGCAGCTCGGGCCCGATAAGGAAGTTTCCATTACAAGGCGATACAGCGATCAGTGACACGCGCTCTGCCACCTGCCTAATCTGGACGCCGTGCTCAACGCAGAGAGCATATCAGAGGCTGTGACTGGTGTCACCCAACATCAGCTCTGCTTTAGCAACCCTATCAGTCCCATACAAGACACGAACAGGCAGAGAACATCTTTCTAATTCTGTCCAAATACTAAAAAATAGCGTGGGGTCCAAGTACGACTTTCAAGGTTTCACCGAGGTTACACCAATGCGGATGCACTGCTTTTATCGTTTTGTTAGAAGATGGTTAAGAGTTGGTTGAACAATCCAAAGTTCTCCATAGGGGAGAGGAGATCCATCATCTTAGGACACTAGCAAATAAGTGAAGTCTTATGGAGTGGAGTAGACTTATAGGGAAGGGGTGGTGGCCAGGGGCTGTGTCCCCAAAAAGCTTTCCCAATGTCCAATCCCCTGAAGGTACAAATGAAAAGAACTCAAAGGTTCAACACCTTAGGCCACTAGCAAATAACTGAAGACTCATGGAGTGAGATAGATTTATACGGAAAAAGGGGTGGTGGCCAGGGGTTATGTCCTAAAAAAGCTTTGCCAATATCCAATCCCCTGAAGGAACAAATAAAAAGAACTCTGAGGTCCATCACCTTAGGCCACTAGCAAATAACTGAACACATATGGAGTAGGGTAGATTAATAGTGAAGGGGTGGTGGCCAGGGTTTGTGTCCTCAAAAATCTTTTCCAAGGTCCAATCCCCTGAAGGTACAAATATAAAGAACTGCGAGGACCATCACCTTAGGCCACAAGCAAATAACTGAAGACTCATTGAGTGGGATAGACTTTAATGGAAGGGGGTGGTGGCCAGGGGTTGTATCCCCAAAAAGATTTTCCAACGTCCAATCCCCTGAAGGTACAAATAAAAAGAACTCAGATGTCCATCACCTTAGGTCACTAGCAAATAACCGAAGACGTATGGAGTGGGGTAGATTTATAGGGAAGGGGTGGTGGCCAGGGGTTGTGTCCTCAAAAAGACTTTCCAATGTCCAATCCCCTGAAGGTACAAATGAAAAGAACTCACTGCTTCAGGTGTAACTGATACACCCACTGGAACACACAACTGAGCGTTAGCCCCGGCTCGCCTCCGTGGTAAATTGTCAAAATAAGAAACGGCTGCACCTCATGATTAAGCACATTTCTGTTGTGTGAAACGCGTCTACCTTGACAGACTGCTGCAGAGAGACCACTGCTCTCACAAAAAACACAGCAGTCCTCCGCAGCACACTACCTGTGCCCGAGAATTTGCTGTTGGAAAACAGTTTTATTTCTAATCAAATAACCTAATTCATGTATTTTAAGGTTTTCCACTTAAAGTGGTTGTAAACCCTTCCCCAGTGAAGTGACTGGCCTCGGGTGATACACAGAGACGAAACAAAGCAAAGTGAGTTGTACCTAAATTTAAAAGCTTGTCTGAGAGTTAATAAAAAGGGGGTGGGGAGCTGAAGTTACAGGGGGTGGGGAGCTCAGTGAGGAGAGCTCTGGAAGCTGATTGGAGGAAAGAGAAAACCCCCTTCACAAAGCTCACAGGAAGAGAGCTGAGGCTGTCAATTAGCTGGAATGAAGCAGCAGACAGAAATTACACTTAGGCCTCGTACACACGAGGAGACATGTCCACTAAAACTGGTCCGCAGACCAGTTTCAGCGGACATGTTCGATCGTGTGTACGGCCTAGCTGACAGGTTTCCAGCGGACAAAAGTTTCTAAACATGCTTAGAAACTTGTCCGCTGGAAACCTGTCTGACGGACATGTCGGATGGTTAGTACGCCCAACCATCGGACCGAAACCCCGCGCATGCGTTGAATTGATTCGACGCATGCGTGGAAGCATTGAACTTCCTTTCTCCAGCACGTCGGTGTGTTCTACGTCACCGCGTTCTGGTCCGCCGGGATTTTGGTCTGATGGTGTGTACACATATCAGACCAAAATATCCCTTCAGACATTTCCGATGAAAACGGTCCGTCGGACCTGTCTCATCGGACATGTCTCCTCGTGTGTACGCGGCCCAAGTGCTCTTAATTGAGACAAGCACACACTATAAAGGGAGAATCTTTGTTCATAATTCATGTCTGAGGTTTACAACCACTGAGTGAGTGAGAAACTTGATATAGTTCCCAATGACGGGAGAGGGCATGGGACTGTACGAATGCATGTTGGGTATATCGTGGTGTAAAAATAAAAATAAAAGTAGAGAACAGTTATAGTAAATTGACTCTGAAACCGCAGGGACCATCCACTACAGACAAGGCTTATATGAATAAAAATATATTTTAATAAATTATCACATTGTTTGTTATTCAATGTGATAATTTATTAAAATATATTTCTATTTATATAAGCCTTGTCTGTAGTGGATGGTCCCTGCGGTTTCAGAGTCAATTTACTATAACTGTTCTCTACTTTTATTTTTATACCACGATATACTCAACATGCATTCGTACAGTCCCATGCCCTCTCCCGTCATTGGGAACTATATCTATTTTCTTTAGGGACGGTAATGCTGTTGGCTATCTTTCTATATTAATACATGCTTGCTCTACATGTATACACTTTTTCTCTGAGTGAGAAACTTATATAGCGCAACACTTGCGAACTGAATCGCTTCTGGGCGCTTGGTATCCATTCCCTGGGCCCTCAGAAGAGATGGGTCTTAATCTTTCTCCTGAAGGCCAAGTGGTTCACCTCCAACCGAATGCTGGTTGGCAGAGCGTTCCACAGTCTGGACTGTCTTGGACTGCAAATCTTCTTTCTCCTTTGGACTTGTATCTGGTTTTGGGTATCTGGAGCAGATTTTGGTTGGTGGATCGCATTGATATTGGGGGGCATTTCCCATAGATACATCTATGCGTTAGACAGAGTGCCTTGAAAGTGATTCTGTCTTTTACTGGCAACCCATGAAGGGATCTCAGTGAAGGTGAGATTGATTCCCATGTTTTTTTCCCAGTCACAAGTCGAGCGGCCGTATTTTGAACGATTTGCAGACGAGTGATTTGGTACTTTGGGAGTCCGAGATAGAGGGCGTTTGCATAGTCAAGTCTGGAGTTGACAAGTGTTCCCAACACGACTGCTATGTCTTCTTTTGGGATAAAGGGGGTAAGTCTACGTAGTAGGCGCAGCAGATGGCGAGATCCGCTGACTACTGACCCTATTGTAAAGCTGAAGTATAGAAATTCATATATTTGCATAGTTACATTGGGTCAAGCTTGATCAAATGTAAGCGCTTCACTTTTTCCACATTTTGTTATGTTACAGCTTTATTCCAAAATGGATTAAATTCATTATTTTCCTCAAAATTATACAAACAATCCCCCATAATGACAGAGTGAAAGAAGTTTCTTTAAAATCTTTGCAAATTGATTGAAAATAAAAAAAGGAAAAAAATCCCATGTACATAAGTATCACAGGCCCCTCCCATGTGCATAAATATCACATGCTCCTCCCATGTACATAAGTATCACAGGCTCCTCCCATGTACATAAGTATCACAGGCTCCTCCCATGTACATAAGTATCACAGGCTCCTCCCATGTACATAAGTATCACAGGCTCCTCCCATGTACACAAGTATCACAGGCTCCTCCCATGTACATAAGTATCACAGGCCCCTCCCATGTACACAAGTATCACAGGCTCCTCCCATGTACATAAGTATCACAGGCCCCTCCCATGTGCATAAATATCACAGGCTTCTCCCATGTACATAATTATCACAGACTCCTCCCATGTACATAAGTATCACAGGCTCCGTCCATGTACATAAGTATCACAGGCTCCTCCCATGTACATAAGTATCACAGGCTCCTCCCATGTACACAAGTATCACAGGCTCCTCCCATGTACATAAGTATCACAGGCTCCTCCCATGTACATAAGTATCACAGGCTCCTCCCATGTACACAAGTATCACATGCTCCTCCCATGTACATAAGTATCACAGGCTCCTCCCATGTACATAAGTATCACAGGCTCCTCGCATGTACATAATTATCACAGACTCCTCCCATGTACATAAGTATCACAGGCTCCGTCCATGTACATAAGTATCACAGGCTCCTCCCATGTACATAAGTATCACAGGCCCCTCCCATGGGCATACATATCACAGGCCCCTCCCATGGGCATAAATATCACAGGCTCCTCCCATGTACATAAGTATCACAGGCTCCTCCCATGTACATAAGTATCACAGGCTCCTCCCATGTACATAAGTATCACAGGCTCCTCCCATGTACATAAGTATCACAGGCTCCTCCCATGAACATAAGTATCACAGGCTCCTCCCATGTACATACGTATCACATGCTCCTTCTATGTACATAGTATCACAGGCCCCTCCCATGTACATAAGTATCACAGGCTCCTCCCATTTACATAAGTATCACAGGCTCCTTCCATGTACATAAGTATCACAGGCTCCTCCCGTGTACATAATTATCACAGGCTCCTCCCATGTACATAAGTATCACAGGCTCCTCCTATGTACATAAGTATCACAGGCTCCTCCCATGTACATAAGTATCACAGCCTTTGCCATGACATTTAAAATGGAGCTCAGGTGCCTCATGTTTCCACTGATCATCATTGAGATGTTTCTACAGCTTGATTGGCGTCCACCTGTGGTAAATTTAGTTGATTGGACATGATTTGGAAAGGCACACACCTGTCTATAGAAGGTCCCACTGTTAACAGTGCATTTCAGAGCACAAACCAAGCCATGAAGTCCAAGGAATTGTCTGTAGACCTCAGAGACAGGATTGTATGGAGGCACGGATCGGGGGAAAGGTACAGAAACATTTCTGCAGCATTGAAGGTCCCAATGAGCACAGTGGCCTCCATCATTTGTAGATATAATAAGTTTGGAACCACCAGGACTTCTCCTAGAGTGGGCCGCACGGGCAAACTGAGCGATCGGGGGAGAAGGACCAAGTACCTGATGGTCACTCTGACAGAGCTCCAGCGTTTCTCTGTGGAGAGAGGAGAACCTTCCAGAAAAACAACCATCTCTGCAGCACTCCACCAATCAGGCCTGTATGGGGGAGTGGCCAGATGGAAGCCCCTCCTCAATAAAAGGCACATGACAGGCCACCTGGAGTTTGCCAAAAGGCACCTGAAGGACTGTCAGACCATGAAAAACAAAATTCTCTGGTCTGATGAAACAAAGATTGAACTATTTGGCCTGAATCGTCATGTCTGGAGGAAACCAGGCACCGCTCATCACCTGGCCAATACCATCCCTACTGTGAAGCATCGTGGTGGCAGCATCATGCTGTGGGGATGTTTTTTAGTGGCAGGATCTGGGAGACTAGTCAGGATCGAGAAAAAGATGAATGCAGCAATAAACAGAGACATCCTTGATGAAAACCTGCTCCAGAGTGCTCTGGACCTGAGCTGAAAATTGTCCTGGGCAGGAAGGGGTGAAAGTGGTTAAGCTTCAGTTGAGCTTTAACCACTTCAATACGGGGCTTTAAAACCCACCTCCATACCGGGCCTATTCTGGTACTTCTCTCCTAGATGTACAAATCATCATTCTTTTGCTAGAAAATTACTCAGAACCCCCAAACATTATATATGTTTTTTTAGCAGACACCCTAGGGAATAAAATGGCGGTCATTGCAACTTTTTATCTTGCACAGAATTTTTGCGCAATAATTTTTCAAATGTATTTTTTTGTAAAAAAAATGGTTTCATAAATTAAAAAATAACAAAACAGTAAAGTTGGCCCAATTTCTTGGTAAAATATGAAAGATGTTGTTACGCCGAGTAAATAGATACCTAACATGTCACGCTTTAAAATTGCGCACACTCATGCAATGGCGCCAAACTTCGGTACGTAAAAATCACCATAGGCGACACTTTAACATTTTTACACACCGCGACACCTCACATGGGTGGTTTGAACGACGTTTACATACATGGGTGGGACTTACGTGTGCGTTTGCTTCTGAGCGCAAGCTACCGGGGCATTTTAATTCTATTTATGTATTTATTTATTTTTTGCACTTTTTTTTACATTTATTTTTTTTCGATCGCTTTTATTCCTATTACAAGGATTGTAAACATCCCTTGTAATAGGATTAGTGTGTGACAGGTCCTCTTTAAGTAGAGATGCGGGGGGGGTCAATAAGACCCCACATCTCTCCTCCAGGCTGGAAAGAATGAGATTGTGAAAAAAAATTCACAGATCTCATTCTTACTACCCGGGTGTGGCGTCATCACATCGCGCCCGGTCCTCCGACGGTCATAGGGATGACTGGTGTGGCGTCATCACATCGCGCCCAGTCCTCCGACGGTCATAGAGATGACTGGGGACCATATGGTCCCCAGTCATCTCTATGCTGCACATCCGGCGGACGACGATCATCTCTCCGGGCCCCTGATGGGACAGGAGAGCCCGGAGAGGCACGGATGGCGGCAGGAGGGGGGGGATGTCCCCTCCCGCCGCCTGTATGAACGATCAAGCGGCGGAACCGCCGCTATGATCATTCTTACGGTGCGCGCAGGATCGCCGCCGGAAGAAAATGATATCTGAATGATGCCTCTAGGTGCACCATCATTCAGATATCCCCCGCAAAATACAGGACGTCATATGACGTCCACCCGGGATAACAGATCCCCTTTTTGGATGTCATATGACGGCGTGCGGGTGTAAAGTGGTTGAAGGTAAAGTCAATTTCAGCACAGCTGCAGTGTTTGCTGAATGCTATTGCTGGTTCACTCATTTCTTTCCCGTCACATGGAGGTGCTCTTAATGACTTATGGGCGAATGTCTTGCAGTGCTCGGGCCCTGAGTTCAGGGGCCAGGGACACTGTATAGAGTTTGTCTGTTGTTCCTTTGTATAGATTTCTCTGGATGCGCCATTTTCTCTTCACAACCTAGAAACCTACCGACAGCTAAAACTGTATTTCTGTTTTAGATAAAAACAAACCCATAGAAGTTAAACATGTAAAAGAAAGAAACACTTGCATTGTAGAGAATATAAAGCAGGCTCCCTCTGCACAGGTACTCACATGTTCTCTTCCTATAGAGCCCGCCATGTGTTCACACTCTCATGTGACATGTATATAAATCCTGCCAGCTCGGCGGATAAGCCGTGACATCTGAATACAATGGAGGGATTAACGTACTGCAGAGCCGACATGACAGAACCACAGGGAGCGGGAAGATATAAATGTCATATTACGGGAAAACGTGATATCACTTCCATCTCCTATGGCAGCAATATCCGACTCTCTTCTCACTGAATGACACACAATGGCGAGGGAGCGCCACCTAAACCTCATTGTGGGCCCACGGGGTACGGCAGGCGCCGTGCAGCAAAGCCCACAGAAAGCTGGTTAACCGCTTCAATACCGGGGCTATTTTGGCACTTCTCGTACATGCATAAATCATAATTTTTTTGTTAGAAAATTACTCAGAACCCCCAAACACTATATATTTTTTTTTAGCAGACACCCTAGGGAATAAAATTCCGGCCATTGCAACTTTTTATCTCGCACATTATTTGCGCAATCATTTTTCAAACGCCTTTTTTTTGGGGAAAAAAATGGTTTTGTGAATTAAAAAATAACAAAACAGTAAAGTTAGGCCAATTTTTTGGTATAATGTGAAAGATTAAGTTACGCCGAGTAAATAGATACCTAACATGTCACGCTTTAAAACTGCGCACACTCATGGAATGGCGCCAAACGTCAGTACTTAAAAATCTCCATACGCAACGCTTATTTTTTTTTTACAAGTTACAAATTTAGAGTTCCAGAGGAGGTCTAGTGCTAGAATTGTTGCTGGCGCTCTAACGCACGCGGCGATACCTCACATGTGTGATTTGAACGGCGTTTACATATGTGGGCGGGACTTACGCGTGCGCTCGCTTCTGAGCGCGAGCTACCGGGGATAGGGGCGTTTAAAAATTTTTTTTTTATTATTTTTTTTTTATTTTACACAATTTCTTTTATTTTTAAACTTTTTTTGACATTTTTTTTTTTTGATCACTTTTATTCCTATTACAAGGAATGTAAACATCCCTTGTAATAGGAATGTGTGTGACAGGTACTCTTTATGGAGAGATGCAGGGTCAATAAGACCCAACATCTCTCCTCCAGGCTGGAAAGCATTAGATCGTGAAAAAAATTTCACAGATCTAATGCATTCAGCCGCTGTTGCGGCTGTGTTTACATTCCAGGACCCGGGCGTGACGTCATAACATTGCGCCCGGGCCTCCAACGATCATAGAGATGACTGGTGACCATCTGGTCACCAGTCTACTCTATGGTTTTCGAAGGGCGGCGGCGGATCGTTTCTCCGGGTCTCCGATGGCAAAGGAGAGCCCGGAGAAGCACCAGATGGCGGCGGGAGGGGGGGCGTCCCCTCCCACCGCCTAGAAGAACGATCAAGCGGCGGAACCCCCGCTATGATCGTTCTTATGGTGCGCAGATTCGCCGCTTGAAGAGATGGATATCTGAATGATGCCTGTGGCTGCAGGCATCATTCAGATATCCCCACTGAAAGCCAGGACGTCAATTGACGGCCTAGGTATTGAAGTGGTTAAAGACGAGTAGAATTTCATAAAAAAAAAAAAAAAAAACGGATGTTCGTTGTTGACTACAACAAAAGGAAAATTGAAAAGAGAATTGTGACAGACTCACCCGAGACAGAGGCTTTTGGAGGGGACTGAATGCTCGCCTCTTGCCTTGCGATCATGGGCCCAGGCATTTGGGGGAATGGTGCTCTTTGTGAGCTGTATGCCTGGGGACCCTGTATATGCCATTAGAGTGACTGATTCATACTGTTGGGACATACAGTGTAAGGAGATGCTAATGCTGTCACCTCCAGCCATCTGTCTGTTCTCTGTGCAAATTGACCCTGCTATAGTGTGAAAATGTCCTGTGTTTACACTTACGATCATGAGTATTGTATAGCAGGTGAGTGAGGAGACGTGACGTCTAGCCTGAAAGGTCATATCTATGAGTCGCCTAGTCTGGGTAAATGATTAGTTAATTAGCGCATGTTAATTTATGTTCTGGTTACCTCCTCTTTAACTGTATATAAGGTTGTATTCTTGGTTCTAATAAACTCTCCATGTTCAGCAGACAAATAAGTCTCGTCTTGTTGTGTGCTTGTGAGCAGCTGGAATATCTGATATCTATATCCAGACTGATAGGAAGTGGTATATGACGGAAGAACTCAAGCGGAGTGTGGGACGTTCCGTTACAAGCATCGGACTAGATTCAGGTAGAACGGCGTAAAAATCTGCGGGCGTAGCGTATCCCATTTATGCTACGCCTCCGCAACTTTTACGGCAAGTGCTGTATTCACAAAGCACTTGCACCGTAAGTTGCGGCGGCGTAGCGTAAATGGGCCGGCGTATCCCCGCGTAATTCAAATTGGCAATGTAGGGGGTGTGTTTTATGCAAACTAATCGTGACCCGTCATAATCGACGCACCAAACGAACTGCGGATGCGCCGGCTGTGAACGTAGCCCAGTGCGCATGCTCCAAATCACGTCGCAAATAGTCAATGAAAACGACGTGAACGTAACTTACGCCCAGCCCCATTTTGAATCGACTTACGCAAACGACGTAAACGACGTACAATACAACGCTGTCACGACGTCCATACTTAACATTGGCTGCGCCTCATATAGTAGGGGTAACTTAAGGCTGCATTCACACCTTTGCGTAGGCGATTTGCTGCGTTTTGTCCCGCGAATTGCGGCGACAAATTGCTGCGTTTTATCCCGCGATTTGCGGTGACAAAACGCGTCGTTTTTAACCGCAGTTTTTTAACAGTCATTGTCGGCTATGCCGAACGCCGAAGCCGCCCGATATGCGCGTCGAAAAAGGGTGCGGGACTTGTTTGAATTCGGCGTTCTGCGTTCTTTCGACATACGGCGTTCTGCGTTAGGAGATGTGAACTGTCTCCATAGAGAATAATGGAATTTCGACCCTCCGGCGTATTGTAGCGTCGCGCTTCAGGCCCTAAAACGCCTAGGTGTGAATGGAGCCTTACGCCGGACTTACGCCTGCGCAAACGACGTAAAAAAATACGCTACGTTCGTGAATCGACGTATCTATCTCATTTGCATATTCGACGCGTAAATCGACGGGAACGCCACCTAGTGGCCAGCGTAAATATGCAACTTAGATACGACGGCGTAAGTGACTTACGCCAGTCGGGTCTAAGGCACATCTATGCGTAACTGATTCTAAGAATCAGGCGCAGAATCAGAATTCTAAGAATCAGGCGCAGAGATACGACGGTGGAAATACACCGTCGTATCTCCTACCTGAATCTAGCCCATCATGGCTTGGTAGGTTTGCGGTTGTGCCATACTCTTTCCATTTTCCGATGATGAATTGAACAGAAGCTCCGTGAGATCTTCAAAGCTTGGGAGACTTTTTTCATAACCTAACCCTGCTTTATACTTCTCTACAACTTCATCCCTGGCCTGTCTGCTGTGTTCCTTGGCCTTCATGATGCTGTATGTTCACTAAGGTTCTCTAACAAACCTCTGAGGGTTTCATAGAACAGCTGTATTTATACTGAGATTAAATGGCGGCCTCTATTTACTAATTAGGTGACTTCTGAAGGCAATTGGTTCCACTAGATTTTAGTTAGGGGTATCAGAGTAAAGAGGGGTGCATAAAAATAACCCCCCCCCCACACTTTTTACAAATTTATTCGTAAAAAAAACCCCAAATCCATGTATCATTTTCCTTCCACTTCACAATTATGTGCCACTTTGTGTTGGTCCATCACATAAAATACATTTACGTTTTTGGTTGCAACATGACATGAAGAATAAGGCGGCAAAGGGCGGTCACAACAAATATTGATTGGATTTGGATTTCTCTTCTGTTCATTTACTTTTCATTTTGTTAAAGTGGAAGTGAAGTCCACTTTTTAACTTGTACCTACAATTAAGGTTCTAATAAGTCTTTCCTGTAGGCACATTGAATATCTCCTAAACCTGCACTATTTAGGACAGGGGTAGGCAACCTGGGGCACTTCAGCTGTTGTGGAACTACTTTTCCCATGAGGCATTGCAAGGCTGGCAGTTACAATTACTCTCTGAGGCATGATGGGACTTGTAGTTCTGTGGCAGCTAAAGGCCCCCCAGGTTGCCTACCCCTGGTTTAGGAGATAGTCACACAGCATGCAGCCGCTGACCCCAGCAGCGCATGCGCTCTAAAGGGATGGCATACCCGTGCCGTACCATCAGAGCTTTGTGCCGGAGCCTGTGCTCCCGTGCACATGCGTTGGCATGATGTCATTGCGGGCCCGGCCATTCATCGAGATGCGAACCCAGAAGGTTCTACAAATACTGCAGCTGCTGACTTTTAAAATGAGGACACTTACCTGTCCAGGGCGCCCGCGATGTCGGCACCCGAAGCCAATCTCACCCTCGGCTCTTGGTTGCTGCTGCCACCATCTTCGGTAAGAGAATTAGGAAGTGAAGCCTAGCCTTGCGGCTTCACTTCCTGGTTCCCTACTGTGCATGCGCGACTCGCGCTGCGCGTTCCCACTGGTCCCTGCCTTCTTCTGGGACCCGTGTGTCTCCCAGAAGACAGTAAGTCCGAGAAGGCACCAGAAGAGGCGTAGATACCCGCCGGTGGCTCGGGTATCTATGCCCAGAAGTGGGAGCAGAATACCTGAAAGGTGCAAAATGTGGCACCACCCAGGGACCGGAAAAGCTTCCAAAAAGTAAAAATGTTGGGGTGAAACTCCATTTTAAACCTGTAGGGGGCACAGTTTCTTTTTTTTTTTTTGCCGGTTTACTACTACTTTTGAATTGATAATAATAAACTATTAACGCTTCTATTTCTGAAAGCATTCTTCATTTACAGCATTTCTCCACACCTGCCTAAAACTTCTGTAGGTCTCAGGCCGCGTACACACGGCAGAGAACCTCGACGGGCGGAAAACATCGTTCCGCCCGTCGAGGTTCTCGGTTGGCCGTCAGATTCGGCGACCAGCCCGTCGGGAAAGGCGACCAGCCATTCATCCCGACGGGCCATCGAGCAAATCGAGAACCTGCTCTCTATTTCGGCTCGACGGCATTCCCGACGGGACGCTCGCCGAATCCGTACACACGGCCGGGGGTTCTCGGCAGAATCAGGATGCCAGCGAGGTTCTGGCTGGTTTCTGCCGAGAACCTCGGCCGTGTGTACGGGGCTTCACAATCCAAGTCTCTCATAGATAGAAGGAGGTGTTCAGGTGGGTAACATTTCAGCATCCATCAAATACTGAAATACCAATTGTGTGGACAGAACATTTAACACAGACCTTGGGGAAAGTGGGGAATGGGAGGGGGAGGAGGTAGTGTACATTAATTTGGTGGCACAGACAGATTGTATACAGTGAAATATAAGGGCCACATAAAGGCCGGGGCCCTCCTGCATGGCCCTCCAGCTGTTCTCAGCATGGAGGAGTTGTAGAGGAAATCCCCCCATGTGAACTCTCTGCTGTCCAATGAAAGATGAATAAATAGATTTCAGGCCTTTCCAGCTGCGGCACTCACAAGGGACTCCCTGATAAAGTGTTTTGGTTTCCCGCTTTTATCGTAAAACAATAAAAAGTAGCAGGAGGAATGTAATCCTCGTGCCCCCGCACACATCCATTGTATATTTTACGAGGTCCCGGGCCCGTGGGTCAGGTTTCATTAGACAGGTCTGGAGAAAAATAGAGATGGTCAGTTTGCCGCGCTGGAATATCGGGTCCTACAGATGTTCTGTACTGCGGAGCTGAGCGATTGCATTTCAGCCAGAACCTGCCGCCGCTGCGTTTCCTCTCACTCACATCTGCCAAAGGAAACATAACCCGTCCATTTCATGTCCTGCCCGGAGTTTGGACAGCAGCATGGGGGGGCTTTATTCACACTGAAGATACTATCACACATTAACAGAGCCGAACAAATATGAATGGATAGGGGAGCTCACAGCATGGGGTGATCCTACAGTAGCCTCATGAATGTTCTGTATAGGGAACCGTTGCAATATTAAGACCTTTCCACTATTGCAATCTCTGCAGAGGCCAAACTTTGCTACAACTTCCCTCTCCTAACTCGAATAATGGCTCCACCTACTAAGAACTGAGAACTCCAGATGGTAGGGCTAATGAAACTTTATTGATGCAACAAAAAAAACATATTGCGTACCAAGATTATGGGGGTCTGGAAGGGTTCCTCATGAAGTAGAGATGGTTGTGTCTCTGTACGAAGGTGGCCACCTTGGTGGAAGAACAGGGCTTTGCTTCTTCGTGTCACAGCTGCTCCCTTGATAAATAGTGATCTGATTACTGGTGGATTCATGATAAAGAAGCGATAGAGCAGACCCTTCAGGGGTCAAATGACGATTTGCCGGGGGTCACGAATCCTGGGCTGTCCATGAAGCCTGTCCAGTCTTTTCATCGCCCATCAGCTGGGCTGTTTCTGGAGCCTGCGGCCGCCCACTCGGCCTCTTTGCAGCTGCCCATTCAGTTCACGGCATGGCTGGGGGCAGAGACTAGGGGTCAGCTGACTGGTGAGGAATGTGAAGTGGGAGGGGCTGGAGGAGACCCTCTCTCCTGATTTTGACATAGGTGTCACTGCTGCGAGACACCACAGAGCTGGAGACACAGTGAAGCCGGAGACATAATGAAAAACTAGGACGGCCGCACTCCAAAAACATTAATAAGCACTGTATGATAGTGTGAAACGCGTCAGTTTCATCTAATTTTTGGCTGTGACATGTTTGTTTTGTGACCAGTTTTATTAAAAAGGAACAACATTGTTTTTGGAGTGCGGCCGTCCTAGTTTTTCATTGCGTCTCTGGCTTCATGGACAGCCCAGGATTCGTGACCCCTGGAAAATCGTCATTTGACCCCCGAAGGGTCTGCTCTATTGTTTTTGGAGTGCGGCTGTCCTAGTTTTTCTCTACAAATCTTGCATATCATTGCAGAGCCGGCACCCAAGTGTTTGGATTCAGCCATCTAGTTCTCTGGGACTTTGGAGCGGTTAAACTCTTTTTCTCACTGGAGACACAATGAGTAGCACTACCTGTCATTCGAGTTACCGCTAAAAGTCCCCACTACAGTTCTCAGATCAGCAGATGACCTTGATCAAGAGCACCTAAGTTGGCTGAACAGCAGAACTCCCCCACCAGCACTGCCACTGATCCCAAACTCCACCAGCACTGCCACTGATCCCACACCCCCACCAAGGAGTAAGAGAAGGAATAAAAAAAAGAGAATACATGGAAGGGACAGGATGAGAGGGGGAGGAACAAAGAAAAGGGGAGAGAAAGAACAAGAAAGACAGCTAAAGAGAGGGATGGGGGAAAAAAAACAAGAAATTAGGATAGAGAGAGATAAAAGGGAAAGAAATTAGAACAAAGATAAAGAGTGGTACATCCTAAAATGTACCATAAGGGGTTTAAGTACTGTACGAGTAGAAGGGACTCAGGGATTGCTCAATGTCCGTGGGTTAGGGGCGAAAGTTGCTTGTCTTGCTTGGGTGCCGACAACCCGCGCAACAAAATTTTACTGTTAGGGGTCCCCACAACTTTTTATCAAGGGCCACGGGACTAGTGAGGTTGAGAACCACTGCAATAGAGGAAACATGGATCCACAGAAAAAGATGAAGCAGGGAGATTGCTTCTGAGGAATGTAGGTCCTTAGGTACGTCTTCCTCTCCAGTAGTGAGATGACCAAATATCACTCCAAATCTGGGGAGATTAACAGTCAGAGGCCACAGTGCCTTAAGATGTTCTTGGATCAGGAGTAGGCAATCTTAAAGAGGTGAAGACCTCCCCGAACAACATGGGAGAAGTCAAAGATCACTGGGCACATGTCACCTCCACACACCAGTTTTAAACCCGTGATTGCCATACTACCGTGCCGCAATCACGGGTTTAAATCAGGTGGAGATGAGGCAACATATCAACATATCACCGCCTCACCACCTGTCAAATACACTCAGATGGCATTTTAGAGAAGCAGCCGTGCCAGCTGCTCTTGTGAATGAGCCATTAGTTGCATTCGGCATTGGCACACTTTGGGCTCATTCACACGTAAAACGTTGTGGTTTTACAGCCCCCAATCCCTACCCTCTTTGGCTGCTGAGGCAGCAGCCAAAGGTGTACACATGCTGCATCAGGAATTAAGCCCCCTGTTGCTTTTGGTGCATGCTAATGCCTGCCAATCACGACTCATTCAGGTAAATGGGGCCACTTAGCATGAGACAGGAGCCAGCACTACAGAGAAGGCAACAGCTTATGCGGCTCTTGCTTCCTACTACAGCTCCAAGTAGTTCCTCTGCATTGTGCTCTGTTTGATGCTTTGGGATGGCGGGTCAGCAAGCCCAGACCACGATTTACCAGTCACTTTGTTCGTGATCTACTGGTAGATCGTGATCTAAGGGTTGCGGACCCCCGCCTTAGATGGATTAAGATGAGGTTGGTTTAGTAGTGACAAGCCAAATTTTAAATCATCAATTGCCATTCCTACTCGACAAAAGCCGATCCAACGTTTGACTCCTCTTGAACGGGAGAATTCTGACAGTAGAGGAGTACTCTCTGACTCTCTGACTTGTGCCAATAAAACCAATTTCTCATTGGGGCTCTTCTCTGTAGCTACCAAATCTTCCATCACATTGATTTCGGCTACTCTTTTCAGCCAGACAGCAATCGATGGAGGCTGCGTCTGCTTCCAAAACAATGGGATGCAACCCTTCAGGGCTGTGATCAGGAGGGGCAAGATGGATCTCCTGTATGTTTTACTGGGTATTTCATGGTGATGCAAGAGGAAGAATGCTGGGCCTCTTGGTAATACCCTATCAGAGAACTTTTGGACAATGCGGTGAACTTCTGTCCAGTAAGACTGTAAAAGCCAACAGGACCAGAAGATGTCCAGCATAAGACCGAGCATTGGGGAAACATTCTGTGGATTTTTACCGATGTATGGTACCAACAGATTGAGGTCTTGTAGGAGAACAGATTTGTTCTATTTTAACTCTACAAACTACAATGGACATGGGAATATAAAAAAGGGGGAGGGGTGGACTATGAATTATACAAGGTCTCCATCAAATGCATAAAAAGTGTGTGAACTGGAGCTTTGTAAACCCTGTTGGTCTGTAAACAAAGCTACCAGAATAATTGTACACTGGAGATTTGTTGTTAGCTGAAAACCTTGAAACTAAACACGTCTGTTCAGAATAACACAAAAGTTCTAAAGCTGTAGAAGTCACTCATATCAAACTTCCCGAATTATTTCTGGCATGGGGGTGGTAAAGCCAGTTGTAGAGAGCAAGTTTTGAAGAGCCGACTCCTCCACCCGATACATGGTGAGCTCCGTACAATACGACTACAGCGGCCAACGTAGAACTCAATGCCATTATGAATTTATGTGCTCACAAATGCCAATAGAACATAACCTGGATGGGACACGTTGATTTATCTGCTAAAAGACATCCATTGAGAATCTCTACAAGTGCTGTAAGATATTAGCGGTGAATGACGGACTGCCTTGCCCTTAATGTGTATCTGTCCACATTTATTACTTGACTTGCTATATTTAATCACACGATGAAAATTTGCGCATCTGGCATGAGTCAACCCTGTTTCATGTTATGCTAACAAAAAACAGATTTTAATGAGAATTCTGCGAGTTTATTGCACTGTGTCAGAGTATCCGGCCGTCTTCTGTTCCCCTTGCCGCCTTTTCCCTTACGCGGGACCCTTGGTATGAGAATTACTGAATTGTGATGGAGATGAGAGCGGATGGAAAGTCGTTGGTCTGTGGCGGTGAGTGTGGCAGCTCCATTGTGCTGTAAGTACAATAGTAACGCAATACAGCCCAAAGTCTGTCTGCAGGTTATACCGCCATCAATAAGGGTTTGCAATTATCGGGTCTCCTCCAGCTACTTCATAATACCCCTTCTGTTCACCCTCTCTTATCTGAAATGTATAGTCTGTTGTACATAATGGTGGCACTCAGAAATCCTATAGCGTTAATGTACCAAGACCTTTCATCTTCTTGCAAATGTCTCAAATCTTCTCAGCACAAGTAAAAATTGACTAATAGGTATGTATCTAAATATGTATCTAAATCCACCAGGCAAAACCCATTGAGGAAAATTTACTAAAACCGGAGCACTCAGAATCTGGTGCAGCTGTGCATGGTAGCCAATCAGCTTCTAACTTTAGCTAATTCAATTGAGCTTTGACAATAAAACTGTCAGAAACCATGAATCAGACTGAGAAAGAAATACAGTTAAAGGAGAAGTCCAGCCTGAGCTTTTAAGGCTGGTCTTCTCCTAAGGGTCACAGGAGTGCAATTCGTTTTGCACTCCTGTGACCCGTTTTTAGCAGAGAGCTGTCTGAAGTCCGCTCTCCGCTGACATCACTGCTATCAGTCAGGGCAGCGCGTCATCATGACTTCCAAGTCAGAATCCACCAGCTGCCCCTGATTGATGGCATTCTCAGCATCTCAGCAAGCTGTTGAGACGCTGGGACAGCCTCTCCCCGCCCCTCCACGGCTCAGCGTTCCAATGAGAGCGGAGGAACAGAAAGGAAAGACGCTGACTGACAGTCAGCGGCTTCCTTCTAAGGGATCTGTGAGAACCGAGCCATCGGCGGTTTTCGGTGGTTTGGTTCTAAGTGCACAGACGCCGGGGGACAGACGGCGCATCGGTCTGATTCTCCATCTACCGAGGTAAGTATGAATCCCCCAAAAAAAGTAAACCCATACTTCTCTTTTAAATTACTCTGGTTTAATAATAATAATAAAAAAGATAAACAGAGTAAGCGTAGTCAAAACATAGCCAGAGTTCAGTAACCAGATCGGATAGTCAGCCAAGCCAAATGTCAGAGGGCCAGAGATAAATATAGTAGAACAGCAAGCAGGGTCTGGAGCCAGAAGGCGCCAGAAGCCAAGTAAGGCTTCAACAGGTACGCAGGAGATAGTCTCTGTGATGTTGACCAAGGCGAAGGCAGAGAGCAACTGAGCTGGAAGGCTTAAGTAGGTAGGACTGACAAGCAGGATATCATCAACAGTGGCCAGCTCAGAGAAGGAAGGGCTGAGCCCAGCCCTGACAAAAACTTGAAAGCGGATTGGTTTCTATGCAGTGCTACACCAGATTTTGCACTCTCCAATGTTAGTAAATCAACCTCATTCTCTGGGCCACCTAAGGCCTTCCTAAACCCAACACGGGCAGTAAGATCAACTTCTTAGAGCAGTACTGAATTCATTAAAGTCATACTAAAGGATGATTTTTTTTTTTATTAAAAAAGAGGTAATACTTAGGCGGCGTACACACGATCGGATATATCCGATGAAAACGGTCCGCGGACCATTTCCATCGGATATGTCCGATCGGGAGTTTGATCCGATGGCATGTACACACCATCGGATCAAATTCCCAGCCGCCGGACGGCGCGTTGACGTAGTGGTGACGCGGCGGTGACGTTGACGCCGCCGCGTCACCGCCACGTCACCGCACCAGGAAGTAAAACACTTCCGCGCATGCGCCGAATCCATTCGGCAGCGGCGCGGCGGCGGTGGGGGCCGACATGTCTGCTGGTAAGTGTACTAACCAGCAGACATGTCGGGCGGACAGATTCCCACCGGATAGATTTCAAAGCTTGCTTTGAAATCTGTCGGGTGGACAAATCTGTCCGCTAGCCCATACACACGAGCGGAGATGTCTGCTGAAACGGTCCATCGGACCGTTTTCAGCGGACATATCCCCTCGTGTGTACGAGGCCTTAGATGCGCTGTGCAACAATATTGCACAGAAAGATCCCTTACTTCCTCTTCTGGCAGTTCCCTGCCGATGTTTAGACAAAATAGCCAACTTGTCAAAAACTCAAACTTAACTTCCGAATTCTTTAAACCATTAGTAATTGGAGATTTTGAAGAATTGCTGTTTGGACACAACACCGGCAACCGAATATAGACCAGTGCCCGATATTATGAGCAGAGATTGTTACAACGCTCTGATACTAGCCAACAAAGTGGCCACCTCGGAGGCGACAAAAATGTTGTCTTCTGTAGATGTTGTGCTGTAAAAACAGCTAAATCTTTCTCTACCGGACTGTATCTGGTGTTGTGTCCAAACAGCAATTTGTCAAAATCTCCAACTACTGATGGTTTGAAGAAACTGGAAATTATGTGGTTGGCCAGTTTGACAGAACATGGTGTTGTCCACTCCTCCCACCTCTGGGTGTTTCTTGCAGCAAGCCAGGTGATAAGGAGGCACCTATGCACCCGTGAGTGGCAGACAATGGAGGGATTGGCAAAGAGGAGTAGCAGACGCTGAGCAGTTTGTAAGGTGGAAGAGTCTGGAAGGAGCATTCATGATGGACTAAAGACTTCTCTAAGTGCAGAAAACACAAGACCTTAATTTGCCACAGAAATTAAAATGCACTTACTAGACAAAGAATAAAATAAGGCTCATCATATTGGATAGGGTGGTATGGAAAGTCCAGCATCAAATAGTCCAAGGGGTGTTCCAGTGTGCCGCGATGTAATACGGGTCCCAACCGACCAGCAGAGAGAGGAAGAGGAGAGAGCACCGACAATGGCTGGTCAATGAAGTCATCCATAGGCTTACTATGGGGCATCGGTTGTCAGTTGTCCCTCCTCTACACTGAAGCTGGCGCTGGGACCTAATCATGTGACCAGACCGGAGCGCCCTCAGATTAGGCAAGTATAGGCGTCTTTCATTTGTTAGTTAGAATAGGCTTAGAATAGGGAGTTAGAATAGGGGTGGGAGTAGGTTCAGGCTTAGTATTTAACTTGAATTCCACTTTAATTCTGTAGGTTTTGCCATTATTGTCCTATGTGACAGATTTTTTACATTTAGATAAATTTATAAAAGTCTATATTTTGTAACCTTCTGTTAAAATCGCCCGTCATTTCTAGTCACATGGATCTGGAAAAGGCTGAAATATATGAAATTGAAACCTATATAACATCGTGGGAACCAAGAATCAAGCAGCAGAACAAAGCACAACGGACTTTTCCAATAAATTCTATACAGAACCCTCATACACCGCATTCTTATAACGGCATGTTTGGGCTGGAAAAACAGAACGGTGCATGCTGATGTATGAAATTTGTTTGGCTCGTTTTAGACTATGAGTGTTGGTTGAAGGGTCACATGACCTTCTCCATTCCGAAACGTTGCAAAATGGAACAAAAACGCCAGAGAAGTTCATTCTATCCAACATAATTAACTTGGATTCCCAGACTTAAGGTTGAAGTTTAACCTTAAGTCTGGAAATAGTTTTTGAAGGTCTTACAACCTTTTTGGATGTTTATTTGAAGTTTAACCTGCTGATACACTATGTTGCCAAAAGTATTGGGAAACCCCTACAAATCATTGGATTTAGGTGTTCCCATAGGCGCGCGCACAGGATGTGCTGGGCGTGCCAGGGCACACCTTAATCACCCTATACACATTAGCTCTCTGTGTGCCAGCAGGAACGATCTCCATCTTACCGGCTCTACTTACGCACTTCTCTTTCACTGAGTGTGAGTGAGTGAATAACTTATATAGCGCTACAAATGTGAACTGAATCACCTCAAGGCGCTTGGCATCCATTTTCCTTCTGTTTAACCCTCAAAATTGGTGGGTCTTGAATTTTTTTCTGAAGGCCAGGTGATGCGTTCCACCGTCGAGGTCCTTGGACTGCAAATCGACGTTCTCCTTAGGTCTTGTAGCGGGCTTTGGGGTTTTGTAGTCATTTTTGGTTAGTTGATCGAAGGACTCAATTGGGGTTTTGGTGTTTTATTTTCTCACTTAAATATTAGGGAGCGCTTCCGTGTACACATTTGTGAGTCAGGCATAGGGCCTTGAATGTGACTCGGTCCTTTATGGGCAGCCATTGGGAGATTGATCTCTCTGCCGGCGCTATACATTATATATAGACACACATTTGTGCTTAAGCTTTAGGGTGCACATCCTAATGCAATAAGCTGCGCACACCTATGGGTGTTTCAATCACCTCGATGGCCACAGGTGTACAAAATCAAGCACCTTGGCATGCAGACAGCTTCTACAAACATTTGTGAAAGAACGGGTCGCTCTCAGGAGCTCAGTGAATACAAGCGTAGTACCGTGATAGGTTGCCACCTGTGCAATTAGTCCATCTGTGAAATTTCCTTGCTATTAAATATTTCACGGTCAACTTTAAGTGATATTATAACCAAGTGGAGGCAACTGGGAACAACAGCAGTTCAGCCACAAAGTAGTAGGCCACTCAAAATTGATAGAGCGGGGTCATCCCATGCTGAAGCTCACAGTGCGCAGCAGTCGCCAACTGTCTGAAGAGTCAATAGCTACAGACCTCCAAACTCCATGTGGCCTTCAGATTAACACAAAAGTGCATAGAGAGCTTAATGGAATGGGTTTATATGGCCAAACAGCTGCATCCAAGCTTTACATCACCAAGTGCAATGCAAAGCGTTGGATGCCGTGGTGTAAAGTAACCCGCCACTGGTCTGGAGTAGTGGAGACATGTTCTCTGGAGTGACGAATCACGCTTCTCTGCCTGGCAAGCCAAAGAAATTTGTTTGGGTTTGGCGGTTGCCAGAAAAATGGTATTATCTGACTGCACTGTGCAAAGTGTAACGTTGGGTGGAGGGGGGATTATGGTGTGAGGTTGTTTGGGGTGAGGGTGGGGCTTGGCCAGTGAAGAGAACTCTTAAGGTGTCAGCATACCAAGACATTTTAGACAATTTCAAGCTCCCAACTTTGTGAGAACAGTTTGGGGACGGCCCCTTCCTGTTCCAAAATTACTGTACACCAGTGCACAAAGCAAGGTCCATAAAGACACGGATGAGCGAGTTTGGGGTGGAGGAACTTGACTGGCCTGCACTAAGTCCTGACCTCAACCCAATAGAACACCTTTGGGGTGAATAAGAGTGGAGACTGACCCAAAGGGCCTGGAAATGGACTGGGGAGGGGAACCCATGCCATTTTTTTTCGAAAAGTTTTATGTATATTGCAGATACCTGACAATTCATTACAGCCATGATCAGTTTTAAATTACTTTTTAAAACACAGGAAAAATGCACCACTTTACAGGCATACTATAGACACCCCCAGGCAAAAGAAATTTAAGGAATATTTATTGTTTCACTTTAATGATTATTAAAATCACCGGGGAAAAAAACAGTGTTTAACCCTTTTTGTCGATGACACATGTCCCCTGGGGCAGGACCCAGGTCCCCAAACACTTTTTTTTTATAATAACTTGCATATAAGCCTTTAAAATGAGCACTTTTGGTTTTTCATGTTAGTGTCCCATAGACTTTAACGGGGTTCCGTGGTTTTTGAATTTGCTCCGAACTCCAAATATTGTTCGTTGTTCATCTGAACATCCGAACAACCAAACCTCGACCCAAACTTATGCTCAGGCCGAACCGTTCGCCCATCCCTACTCTTGATGATTCCAATGATTTGTAGTTTTCTGATGGACTTTACATTTTATAGTCACAAGTATTTTGGGTTTTTTGGTTGTATTTTCTAGGAGAATGAGGTTATCAGTTTGCTGCAGGCAGAAGGATGTATTTCCTTACTCACCTCTCCCACAAGACCAGTGCATGTGTCCCCCATAGCACAGTACTGGAGAACCTAAGCTCAATTCTATGGGCGCTGCCGGTAATGTGCATGCACCCCCTTCCCCCTAACACAGTGCAAGAGGCATGTGAAGATGCAATACTGGTCGGGTGTGCAAACACCAGAGGGGCTACGCTAAGCCTTCAGGGAGACCCTGAAAGGTCACACCAAGTTACTCTATACAAAGCAATTCAACACATCAACCTACTGTATTTTCCGGCATATAAGACGACCTTTTGGGCCTAAAAACTTGCCTCAAAACCCAGGGGTCATCTTATACGCCGGTACCAGACCTCAGGCATCCAATATTCAAAAAGCCACGCCTCCTCCTTGTGGTGTTCCATGACAGGCGGAACACTTGGTTTCCCAGCAGAGCCTCTGTTCGGCGTTTCGCCTATCACGGATGTCTTCTCAATTCCAGCTTCGGACGAGAGGACCTTAGTGATAGGCGGAACACAGGCGCCCATCACGGAACAGCATGAGAAGGAGGTGCGGCTTTTGAATAATGGACGCCCGCAGTACAGAACTAAAGGTTTGGCACAGTGAGGCATGTTGATGGCACTGTGAGGCATGTTGATGGCACTGTGAGGCATGTTGATGGCACAGTGAGGCATGTTGATGGCACAGTGAGGCATGTTGATGGCACAGGGAGGCATGTTGATGGCACAGCGAGGCATGTTGATGGCACAGCGAGGCATGTTGATGGCACAGCGAGGCATGTTGATGGCACAGCGAGGCATGTTGATGGCACAGCGAGGCATGTTGATGGCACAGCGAGGCATGTTGATGGCACAGCGAGGCATGTTGATGGCACAGCGAGGCATGTTGATGGCACAGTGAGGCATGTTGATGGCACAGCGAGGCATGTTGGCACAGCGAGGATGTTGATTGCACATGTTGAGTGAGGCATGTTGATGGCACAGTGAGGCATGTTGATGGCACAGTGAGGAATCTTGATGGCACAGTGAGGCATGTTGATGGCACAGTGAGGCATGTTGATGGCACAGTGAGGCATGTTGATGGCACAGTGAGGCATGTTGATGGCACAGTGAGGCATGTTGATGGCACAGTGAGGCATGTTGATGGCACAGTGAGGCATGTTGATGGCACAGTGAGGCATGTTGATTGCACTGTGAGGCATGTAATGGGCACAGTGAGATTTGAAAAAGCTGAATAAAGCCTGTTCCTTCAGCATTTTTCCCTGTCAGCGGTTGTTTTGGCTACCCCCCAGCTTCCAGACAGACTAGTAGGAAGGGGGTCGTCTTATACGGCGAGTATATCACAAAACCAAAATTTTAGCTGGAAAATTAGGGGGTCGTCTTATACGCCCAGTCATCTTATACGCCGGCAAATACGGTACTACTGACTTATTATCTTAGAAAAGGCTGCATGCAAAAATGGGAAGGAAAAAAAACAGTAATGATGGAAGGCATGCTGCTACATTTTCTTTTTCATGGGGGTTTAATAACCCTTTATGTTTGTTTCCTGCAGGGGTTGCTGTAACTTTTTACTCAGAGTGCCCATACTTATGGGTTTACTGGAGTAGAATCAAAACACTTCCAAGGAACACCTGGGATGTCAGGACCAATACATGAAAGCTGCAGAATTTACAGCCGGCTACGGGTGACAGGAAAATATAATAATACCAGTTTTATAGCCAGTAAAGTACATGGTAGCAGCGGAAGGGAGTGCTCCTGGAATGGGGGGTGGGGGGTCCCTGTCAGAGTCGGTATAAATCATAAGGAATAAGCCCTGTGTGGCTTTATTTTGGCCAATCTGGAAAGTCCTGTCTGTAGGATTCACACAGAGAGAAGGTTCAGGAAACAGAAGAGACAAGTCTACGGGCAGCCACCGCCGACCTGGAGAGCAGCAGCACAGCCAGAGGGAAAAATAATAAAAATGAAAGTTTAGAGTCTCAACGGGTCATGAAAGTTTCTTGCTGGCCATCAACACCTCCTCTACGTGATGACATGATATGTCAGCAACTGAATCCTAATAGAACTACTGTATCGAGAGCACGATCTCTGTAATCTAGACCTTTCTATCACTGGAGGATAGAATTCCACGCCTCATTAGTCTCCAGGAAAAGTCATCGCTTCTACTGCAAGTCAACCATGGATGAGGAAGTAGAGGCATCAAGGTAGACAACGGTCATACGACACTTGGAACACACACACCATATGTCTATGGCAGCATGCAATAGCTCTCATCAATACAAATATACATACATTTTCAATAAAAAAAATAAACATTACGTGGACAACCCACCATGTGTTCAGGGTTTCCCCATGAAAGGTACTTATAATCCGGCATCATTCAAAATCCTGACAACTGTATTCTCCAAACCTTTAGTTAAGAGTTTGGGGAAGAACCCTTTCCATAGGTGTGTGCAGCCTATTGCATTAGGGTGTGCACCTTAAAGCTCAAACACACATGCATGTGTGTGTCTACATATATATATATGACCCGGCACATGGATTTCCCTGCCGACACAGTGAAAGAGAAGAGCATAAACACTTCTCTTATTGCAGACCTGATAAGAGGGAGATCTTTCCCATGTTTCTGCTGCTACACAGAGCGATAATACTAATGCGCATGGGGTGATTAGGGTGTGCCTGGGCACATCTGGCATACCCTGTACGCACGCCTATGCCCCCTTCTCTGCATGGAGGACTTTTCCCATTCCTCCTCTATGGCTCTACTCCTCCTTCCTTTATTTACCTACACTATATGGCCAAACGTACTGTGATGGATTGGGTCCCAGGAAGCTCAAATCTTACCAGATGGATAAGCGCCCATTGGCCCCTTCGTATAAGTGCTAAGTGGTAAAATTATCTCTTACACTTCTCCTTGCAATTACTTTATTTGTCACTAATTTTTCCCAATGTCCACCTAGGACCCTTTTACACTGGGGCGTTATTCGAGCAATTTTTGACCATAATTACAGCGTTATTAGAGCGTTTTTTGAGCATTATTACAGCATTATTTGAGCGTTATTAGAGCAAAGCCTCATCTGCAATCCCGATGTGCTGGTAAAGCACCGCTAAGACCCTAAAGTTTTAGAGCGTTTTTGCAGTGCCTCGGTGTAAAAGGGTAAGGTGTTTTTACAGCACTATTCAATTCATTTCAATGGAGAGGGGCGTTTTCAGAGCAGCTTTTGGGCGCTGAAAAAAACGCTCCAAAGATGCTGCTTGCAGGTCTTTTCTCAACGCCCCGCCAGTTCAACTCCTAATTGTGAAAGGGTAAGGCGTTTTTACAGCGCTTTACAATTGATTTCAATGGAGAGGGACGTTTTTGAAGCGGTTTTTTTCAGCGCTCAAAAGCTGCTCTAAAGATGCTGCTTGCAGGACTCAGTGTGAAAGGGTCCATTGGGAAGCACTGAGAGCGTTTTATGAGCGTTTTAAGTGCGCTATTTTTAACGCTAAAACGCTGTAAAAACACTTCAGTGTGAAAGGGGTCTTATATCCGTTCACCATCTTCTGGGGCCAGTTGGTCCTGGGACCCTGTTTTTACTTCCTGCAGTGTACCTCACGCAGGTTCATTTCCACCTTACCCCCGTGGGAGACAATTTCATTGGCTGCCTGGGCGTTTGGGCCGACGAGACACAAGCTCCTAGAACTCCTCCTGACGAAGCGATGCAATATCGCAAAACTAGTAGAGAGACTTCCTGTACCGTGATCCCAACACTCACCTGGATTCCCCTCTGGGGACTGTAATTTTGGTGATTTGATCGGCTGTCCCGATATGTGTACTGTTTTAATTGTCCTTAATGTTTGATGTTTTTTATTATTTTTTGGATATTGTATTAATAAATTTATATATAATTTTTGATATATCTGCTCTTTTCTGAGTCTACCTACTCAGTCTGTACCGGAATAGTCCTCCCTGCCCGTTTCCTTTCTTGGGCTTCTTTTGGGTCCTTGGGGTCCCTTGAGTCCTTTTGCTATCTAATTAGACTTTGGATGATGGTACTGTTTTAAAATTCAATATTATTTCGTTTATTGAAGAGGCCAAAAATCTATTTCACAAACGTACTGTAGAGGAAAGCTCCTCTTGAGAGACTGAGTTCAGGTGTTTCTGGTGAAGGGTACATTTAATGCTATAGCGTATTTTCGATCTTGTGGTAAAGTTTTGGGGAAGACTCTTTTCTGTTCCAGCAGAACTGTGCCCTGTGTACAAAGCCAGCTCCATAAAGACACGGTGTGACCAGATTGGTGTGGATGAAACTCAGGCGTTGACCTCACAAATGGTCCAAATTCCAACAGACACCCTCTAAAATCTTGTAGAAAGTGTTTTTTCAGAAGAGTGGAGGCTGTTAGGCCTCATTCCCACGAGGCTGAACCAGAAAACAGCAGGTTCTAATGGAGGATTTGGGAACGAGAAACATTTCTGAAAAGATGGTGCCTCGAATCTTGCCAGAAGATCAGAATGAATATCATCTTTTGAAGAATGCAGAGGTGTTTGATAGGGTTATCTCGGGAACCATAAACCAGGCGGAGACAGAAAGTGCAGTTAAAAATTAAACCTTTAACTACTTGAGGCCCGCGCTATAGCCGAATGACGGCTTCAGCGCGGATCTGAATATCCAACAAGCCGTCAATTGACGGCCTGTCACTAGCACGCTCCAGAGCGCGCAGCGGGGAAACTCTGTGTTGGCCGTGTGCCTTGGACACAGCCAATCACAGATCGCCGCGAACGGCCAATCAGAGTGGCCGTTTGCAATGCGATCTGTGCGACCAATGAGAGATGATCTCATATGTAAACATATGAGATCATCTCTCATTGCCATTTTACACAGAGACAGCGTCCTGTCTCTGGAGAGGAGACCGATCTGTGTCCTTTGTACACACACAGACACAGATCGGTCACCTCCCCAGTCACCCCCCTCCCCCCAGTTAGAACACAATGCAGGGAATACATTTAACCCCTTCCTCACGCCCTAGTGTTAACCCCTTTAATGCCAGTCACATTTATACAGTAATTAGTGCATATTTATAGCACTGATCACAGTATAAATGTGAATGGCGCCAAAAATGTGTCAAAAGTGTCCGATGTGTCCGGCATAACGTTGCAGTCCCAATAAAAATCGCAGATCGCTGCCATTTCTAGTAAGAAAAAAATTATAAAAAATTATAATTCTGTCCCCTATTTTGTATGCGCTATAACTTTTGCGCAAATCAGTCGCTTATTGCGATTTTTTTTTTTACCAAAAATATGTAGAAGAATACGCATCGCCCTAAACTAAGAAAAAAAGTTTTTTTTTTTTTTAAATTGGGGTATTTATTATAGCGAAAATAAATAAAAAATATTGTATTTATTTTCAAAATTGTCGCACTTTTTTGTTTATAGCGCAAAAAATAAAGACCGCAGAGGTGATCAAATACCACCAAAAGAAAGCTCTACTTGTGGGAAAAAAAAGGACATCAATTTTGTTTGGGAGCCGCGTCGCACAACCGCGCAATTGTCAGTTAAAGCAACGCAGTGCCGGAAGCTGAAATTTCACCTGGGCAGGAGGGGGGTATATGTGCCCAGTAAGCAAGTGGTTAATAAAATAGCAAAAATACCAGTTCAGAAACGTAGTCAAAAACAGAAGCCAGGGTTTGGATGCCGGAGTGGGTAATCAGACGAGCCGGGATCAGGAAACCCGAAGTCAGCGTAGTCAGGAGCAAAAATCTCCACGTCCGGCGCCTCCTACGTCCCCCGCCGCTGTCTTCTGGAAGACACAAAAGTCCCACAAGACAGCAGGGACCATTCGACTCGCGCAAGCGCAATACAGATTTAGGAAGTGGAGCAGCAAGGCTTCACTTCCCGATTCCCTTACCGAAGATGGCGGTGGCAGCAACCGAGGAACAAATCGGCTTTGGATGCCAACATCGCGGGCGCTCAGGACAGGTAAGTGCCCATATATTACAAGTCAGCAGCTGCTGTATTTGTAGCTGCCGACTTAAAAAAAATAAAACATTTTGGCGGGAACTCCGCTTTAAAGGAATGAGCCTGTTCAGCTTGTATTCATTTAAAAGAACATAAAAATATGGAGCAGATTACCGATTCATAACAACTCCCTTAACGGATTGCGAGATAAAAGCGTCGTCCTTCATTACACGAGACAGAATTACGGCATGGAAAACGCGATCACATTTCATTTCTGCCACGTTATAGTGAGTTTGTATAGAGGGGGACTCTATAAATTAGTATATTATTTAATGTTATGGCTCAGGTGGAATTCGCAATGTAAATATTCATATCCAGACTTCTATTGAGTGTAAAACGATAACAAGGCTACAGAAAGGGAAGAATGTCTCTTGCTACTTACAGTTTAGAGTCCAATTTAAGTAAGAATCCCAGGCGGTCATATTCTGGAAGAAGAAAAAACAGAATGTTTATCTCACAGGTTTGAGAGGAAATGAAAAGCAGAATGTCAATTGTTCCATTGTCTTTCATTTGAGGACAATAATATTCAGTATAAAAGAATACAATGTACCAAGCGTAATTATCGAAGAGATCGTTTTAAGTCATTCTTTATGTATTTTTTTTTTGTGCTTTGTTATTAATTTTGTATTAGAGATTTGAAGTTTAGCAACTAGAAGAAGGGTAGACTAGCTACCATAATCCAACTGCTTAACCAATTGCCCTCCAGAAGGTTTTACCCCCTTCAGGACCTGGGCATTTTTTTTTGCTATTTAACACTGTGCTACTTTAACTGGTCATGCAACACTGTAGCCAAATATATGTAAGGATTGAGAAAAACGAAAACAAAAAACAAAAAACTTTGTGGGCACATAATGGGGGGCGTTTTAGGACAACTGTATAGTTGCCCTGAAACGCGTTGAGCTGAACATCAACGAATACCAGTGTAACGGGAGGGCCCGTGGGACCCAGAAGCTCTTAAAAAGCATGAGCCATAAAATAATGGACAGTCAGAATATATCTTGGACTACCTGAAATGGGACTATTATGTAATTATTATCCACAATGTATTCCAGGATATCTGTGGAGAACTGGTTGCTGTTTGTTGCTTCTGAACTCAACAGGTTAATTGAAAGAGAGACTCATTCATAATGTGGGGACACATACTGTTAGGTGTTAATGTCATCAACTCCAGCCCACCTGTCTGTCTGGTGTGATGTACATGAACCTAGGATGGCTTCTGAGGATCTTTCATTGTGTTGTGCTAATTAACCCTGTATTGTGTGAAGGTCTATTGATGATAATGTGTGTATTGTAAGTTAACAGACAGCCTAAAGGTCAGGTGTATGAATCATCAGCTGTATTTAATTACTCAGGCTGTAGTCGGCTTCAGGATGCTTATCCTTGGGATGCACAGGGGGTGCGTTCCTTGGATAAGAGTGACAGGCGTCTCAGCCAATCAGGTTTGCCTGATTGGCTGAAGCGTCAACGAGGGCAGGAGAACACATCGAGGGACGGAAGAAGCACAGCTGACCCCAGAAAAGTGCCAGGCGGGGGGCATTATACGGGGCTACAATTGCTGGGCACAGTGGTGACGATTGATGGGCACAATGGCTACAATTGCTGGGCACAGTGGTGACGATTGATGGGCACAATGGCTACAATTGCTGAGCACAGTGGTGACAATTGATGGGCACAATGGCTACAATTGCTGGGCACAGTGGTGACGATTGATGGGCACAATGGCTACAATTGCTGAGCACAGTGGTGACAATTGATGGGCACAATGGCTACAATTGCTGGGCACAGTGGTGACAATTGATGGGCACAATGGCTACAATTGCTGGGCACAGTGGAGACAATTGATGGCACAGTGGTGACGATTGATGGCACAGTGGTGACGATTGATGGCACAGTGGTGACGATTGATGGCACAGTGGTGACAATTGATGGCACAGTGGTGACAAATTAATGGCATGGCACAGTGGTGACAATTGAGGGCACAGTGGCTGACTTTGATGGCATGGCAAAGTGGTGACAATTGATGGTACAGTGGCGACAATTGATGTCACAATGGCTGCGTTTGATGGCATGGCACAGTGGTGACAATTGATGGGCACAGTGGCTGCGTTTGATGGCACAGTGGCTGCGTTTGATGGCACAGTGGCTGCGTTTGATGGGCACAGTGGCTGCGTTTGATGGGCACAGTGAGGCTGCAATTGTTTTATTTTTTTCGTTTGTTTGCGTCCCTCTAAAAATGTTGATCACCAGCCGCCACTGCTCAGCTCCCACTTCTGCTGTCGCCGCCTAGGTGACTTCTTCTCTCCCCCTTCCTCTCTGCAATCTTCTGGGACAGGTCACAGGTCCCAGAAGATTGCCCGAACACTGAGAAGCCACAGCTTGCAGGTTCACAGCTGGGGTGCCCACACTTGTAATGCCGGCGCTGCGGAAAGGAGGGGGAGAGGAGCGAGGCTGCGGGTGGGTGGGCGGCCGCATCGCTGTTTATTAAAAGTCAGCAGCTACACTTAATGAACGTAAAAACGACTGAAACCGCTTTGGGTAATGAAAAGCCTTTATCAAAAAAGATGAGGTCCAAAAGTTCCATGCTGCATCAGCCTTTAAGATTTCCATTTGGAATATGCAATAATTGTCCATTCTTATGAATATCCTCAAACTTGGTGAGGGTTTTGCATAGCTATGAGTCTGATGATCTCCAAGATGTGGCTTTGGTCCATGTGGCAGCCAAAAGGATATGCTAAATCATTACAAAAAATAAAAAGGTCTTGTGGTAGATGATTAGGCTGAGCATTATTCGAACATGGTAATCCTGAGAGTTTGATACTTATGAGGGTTTTCTACATCCTAAAAAAAAAAAAAAGAAAAGAAAAGAGCAGCGCCACAAAATGGGGAGTAGACCACCCACAATGAAGTAGCCATGGAAACGGAGAGGAGAGATCAAGGAATGAACTTCAATAGTTTGGGAATAAAACGCCTTCAAAGATATTGCCTTAAGGCAAGGGACCAATTCCTCCTTTTGGAGTACATGCTAGAGATTTCTCTATATATTGTGTATATTTGAGTGTAAGCCGACCCAAGTATAAGCCGAGGTACCTAAATTTACCCCAAAAAAACTGGCAAAACGTATTGACTCGAGCATAAGCCTAGGGTGAGAATGCATCATCTACTGTAAGTGGAAAAGAGGGTCAACAATTCCCATTTGCACGCCTCAATGTGCCCATTTGCACGCCTCACTGTGCCCAACTCACTGTTCCCACTGCCACCTCACTGTGCCCATTTCCACCTCACTGTGTCCAACCTCACTGTGCCCATTGTCACCTCACTGTGCCCATTGCAGCCTCCCTGTGCCGAGTCAGTGTAGCTGAAATTCTTGACAGGCTGCGGGCGTCCATTCATTGTTTAAAAGTCGCAGTCTCCTCCTGGTCCTGTTCCGTCATAGGCGTTTCCCAGCAGCCTATCACAGATGTCTTCTCACCCTCAGACTTGGTTTCCCAGCAGACACTGTGTTCAGTGTTCCGCCAATCACGGACGTCTTTTCATCCTCGGACAAGAGAACGTCTGTGATAGGCGGGACACTGAACAAAGTGTCTGCTGGGAAACTGAGTCCGAAGATGAGAGGACCTGCGTGATAGGCCGTTTCCCAGCAGCCTATCACAGATGTCTTCTCATCCTCTGACTTATTTTCCCAGCAGACACTGTGATCAGCCAATCATGAATGTCTTTTCATCCTCGGACAAGAGAACACCATCATAGGCGGGACACTGAACACAGTGTCTGCTGGGAAACACCCATCACGGAAGGGACCAGGGGTAAGCCGCGACTTTTAAACAATGGACAATTGCAGTCCTTCAGGTACACCAACTCTGCGTTTTTTTTTTTTTTGCGCTATAAACAAAAATAGCGCAACAATTTTGAAAAAAAAAAATTCTTTACGTTTTGCTATAATAAATATCCCCAAAAAAGACATAAACAAAACAATTTTTTTTTTCCTCAGTTTAGGCCGATACTTGTTTAAAAAAAAAAAAAAAATCGCAATAAGCGTTTATTGATTGGTTTGCGCAAAATTTATAGCGTCTACAAAATAGGGGATCGTTTTATTGCATTTTTATATAACAATTTTTTTTTTACTACTAATGGCGACGATCAGCAATTTTTTCCGTGACTGCTACATTATGGCGGACACATCGGACAATTTTGACACATTTTTGGGACCATTGTCATTTTTACAGCAAAAAATGCTATAAAAATGCACTGATTACTGTGAAAATTACAATTGCAGTTTGGGAGTTAACCACTAGGGGGCGCTGAAGAGGTTAAGTGTGACCTCATCTCTGTTTTTAACTGTAGGGGGCGGGGCTGGACGTATGACGTCATTGATCGCCTTTCCGTATATCAGGGAACAGACAATCAATGACAGCGCCACTGTGAAGAACGGGGAAGGTGTATTTACACTCACCTCTCCCCGTTCTTTAGCTCCGGGGACCGATCGCGGAACTCCAGCGGCGATCGGGTCCCGCGGCCACGGAGCTTTGGACCAGGTCGCGGGCATTCGCCGGCGACCCACAGCTGGGCATTTAACAATGACATACAGGTACGTGATTGTGCCCAGCCGTGCCATTCTGCCGACATATATCGGCGTTAGGCGGTCCTTAACCCTTAGGGGTTGTAAAGGGAAATTTTTTTTTCATAATAAGCATCCTTTACCTGCAGACATTCCTCTTCTCACTTCCTCATTGTTGGTTTTTGCTCAGAAGTTTCTCTATTTCTTTTCTGTTCTGTTCACTTCCTGCTTGTCTGATTTTACTGACCACCGTGAAGGGAGGCTTTACTGCGGTGGTCAGTAGGGAGGCTTTACTGGGAACTACATCTGTGTGGCAGGACACTCTCTATGGCCGCGTACACACGATCAAATCTATCTGCTGGAAACGGTCAGCCCGACCTTCCCAGCAGACAGATTCGACCGTGTGTACGGGCGAGCCGATGGATTTGGCCACCCGACAGATTTCAAAGCATGCTTTGAAATCTGTCGGCTGGGAACCAGTCCGCCCGACATGTCTGCTGGTTAGTACGCTAACCAGCAGACATGTCTTCTCGCACACGCGCCGAATGGTTTCGATGCATGCGCGGAAGTGTTTTACTTCCTGGTGCGGTGACGTGGCGGCGTCAACGTCACCGCCACGTCACCGCGCCGTCTGGCGGCGGGGATTTTGGTTTGATCGTGTGTACACGATCAAACCAATATGTCCCCAGCAGACAGATTTGTTAAAATCGGTCGGCCCGACCGATTTGAACAAATCTGTCTGCTCGTGTGTACGCGGCCTAAGTGTTAAAAGTCTTCAAGGAGGTGTGAATTACTGGGCGTGCCGCAATGCATACTGGGAAATGTAGTTCTTACATGAACAAGTGATGCAAACCAGGAAGTGAATGAGAAAACAGAAACTAAAACGCCGGAGGTGATATAGATGAAGGAATTTAATAGATATTTACTCGTTTGTTAAAAGAATCATTACACTATTCTGTCTGTCTTGCAGACATTAATTTTAGGCAAAAAAATGTTTTCCTTTACAACGCCTTTAAGTGGTTAATTTGTGTCTTCTACAATCTCTCATTTTATATCCAGCTTTAAGAATGAACCTACCAGTATGTTTTTTGGTTGTGTTAGGCCGTGTACACACGGCAGAGAACCTCGACGGGCAGAACACATCGTTCCGCCCGTCGAGGTTCCCTGCCGGCCGTCGAAATCGGCGACCCGCCCGTCGGGAATGGCAACCAGCCATTCTTCCAGGCGGGCCGTCGAGCAAATAGAGAGCGTGCTTTCTATTTCTGCTCGACGGGCTTCCCGACGGGAAGCTCGCCGAGAGCGTACACACGGCCGAGGTCCTCGCTGGAATGCAGCTTCCAGCGAGGTTCTCGCTGGTTTCCAGCGAGAACCTCGGTCGTGTGTACACGGCCTAACTTATAGAAGACTCTGACAGATACAAGGAGGAGAACAAACAAACTCAAATGGAGAGCCAAACGGCTCCAAAGATGAGAGAAATCGCGTATGTGACATCTAGAGAAGCCAACGTGAGCCATTTTGAAAAAGAAAATGGTTGCAAGGCCCGGAAAGCATAACAAAACCGGACTCACATTTCCCTTCTCAGTCTGCCCATCAGTCACGGCTTTCTGGGAAATATCGCTCAATAAATGTTTACGTAGAGATAACATTACCCATCATTTATGAAACGTACATTTCACATGCAGACTAAGAATAGGGCCACTAATTCTGTATATTAAAAACCAGGAATGAACAAACTTCCTGGGCCCCACGACCTGCGGCTGCTGCTGGTTGGGTTATATGGGAGATATACATTTTGAGCAACCTCAGGACCAACGCAAACGTGCTCACCCAACTGGCCAGCCATAGCGTGGGAAGCGGGTTTCCATACACCGTGTCCGCTCTTCTCAGAACTCGGAAAGATCTCAGTTACAAATGTAATAACCAACTTATACAAGATGAATGTTTAAATAGAAGTTGGTGGGAAAGCAATAAATGTCTGATGAGTGTTTAGTTAGCGCAGAGTGGAAAGATATGGAAGGGGTTGTACGCTTCGAGTCGCCATGAACGTAGACCAAGGGTTCCCATAATCTGTGGGGGTCTGATATATAGCCACCATCATCACATCCTGGGCAGCTGAACTCATTTATTATCAATATCAGACATTTTACAGGGCATCGAAAATATTCCCAGATTTGTGAATCTCAGTGGTCAAGTACTTAACATAAACAAAGAAAGCTTTGAATTCCAGCAAGGGCCTTCCCACCAAAGTTTACCTCTCCTCTAGCAAATTGCTGGATTAGCTACACTAACTACACCAAAAGCTCCAAATATTCACCTAAATCTATGATTATCTGGTGCATCGGGTCCCAAGTCTGCGATCTTCTGGACTGAAGAGTGGTGGGTCCCTCTTTGGGTGGCCACAGGGCTGGGACAGAAATTTGGCCCTGGACTTTATCTAGACTGGCCCACTTTGACAGGTCTCTCCCATGGCGGCTGGACAACTCCTGCACCCCCCGGCCACCTAAGCCCCCTTTCCCCCTTCACTAGCCACTAGCTGTTCTACTTTATTAGAGTAGAACGGCTGGTACTGGTACTCTTATAGGCAGTACCAGTGGGGAAGCTAGACATTATTTCACCCGGGGCAAAGAATCAGTTTGTGCCCCCTCCCCTTATGGGACAAGATTAGGCAGAAGGGGAAACTCCCAGGCCATAGCTGTTGAGTCAGCTGTCTGTCCCCTCCCCCATGCTTCTCTGTTCCCCCCAGGTGAGTGCTATGGGGAGGGAGAGGAGGTAAGCACTGTGGGAAGGGAGAGACAGAGAAGCAGAGGGGGAGCGGCGGTCCACTGTCACTGAAACCAGCCCACTGAGCCATCGGCCCACCGGGAAACTCCCTGTAGTCCTAATGGCCAGTCCATCTCTGGTTGGCCACGTCACTGTCTGGGAAATGTGCCCATCAGAGGCAATGCTGTCTATTCAGAAATCAACAGGACAGACAGTAAATATGCGGATTCACAATTCAACGAGTTTCCATCCCGCTGTAGCGCAAGCAGATGCAACCTACATGAAAGTGGCAACTCTGCTCTGAATTTTTGAGAACTGTTTCTGCTACGTTTTTAACTTTATTCTCATTAAACTTATATACTTGTTTCTATATATGGTCCTCATTATTACCTGTAAACACTGTAAAAGTCCCTCTTTCCCTCCCCACTTTATTCATATGATTATCTGGTGCATCGAGTCCCAAGTCTGCAATCTTCTGGACTGAAGAGTGCTGGGTCCTTCTTTGGGTGGCCACGTCACTGTCTGGGTAATGTGCCCATCAGCAGAGGCAATCAACAGGACAGACAGTGAATATGCAGATTCAAAATTCAACGAGTTTCCATCCCGCTGTAGCACAAGCAGACGCAACAACCTACATGAAAGTGGCAACTCTGCTCTGAATTTTTGTGAACAAACTGTCTCTGCTACGTTTTTAACTTAATTCTCATCAAACTTACCGTATATACTCGAGTATAAGCCAACCTGAATATAAGCCGAGGCACCTATGTTTACCACAAAAAACTGGGAAAACGTATTGACTCGAGTATAAGCCTAGGGTATCCATCTGCATGCCTCACTTTGCCTCACTGTGTCCATGTCCATGCCTCACTGTGCCCATGCCTCACTGTGCCCATGCCTTACTGTGTTTATGACTAGACTGATGTTTAACATAGGAGTCTATGGAAGGGGTGCCCGGCTGTAAAAAAATGGTGCTCACCAGCCGTAGGTCCCCCGGACAACAAACTTTGCTCACTTGTAGAGGAAGAGTGGGGCTACACGTGCGCCAAGATTGGGGTCCAGGGGACCTACGGCGACCGGTACCAGTCCCCAAATTTGGGGAGATCAGGCGCAAAAAGTTGACTGTATAAGCCGAGGGGGGCATTTTCAGCACAAAAAAATGTGCTGAAAAACTTGGCTTATATTTGAGTATATACGGTATATACTTTTTTCTATATATAGTCCTCATTATTATCTGTAAACACCGTAAAAGTCGCTTTTCCCCTCCCCACTTTATTCATATGATTATCTGATGCGTCAGGTTCCAAGTCTGCAAACTTCTGGACTGAAGAGTGGCGGGTCCTTCTTTGGGTGGCCACTGTCTGGGTAATGTGCCCATCAACAGAGGCAATGCCGTCTATCCAGAAATCAACAGGATAGACAGTGAATATTCAATTCAATGAGTTTCCATACCGCTGTAGCGCAAGCAGATGCAACCTACATGAAAGTGGGTGGGCATCACTAGCAAGCTAACAGGTCTTTGTGGGACTTTGCAGGGGGAGGAAAAACAACAGAATTGGGAAGCGCAGATCCACGAGGTGGCAAGGAATCAATTGGAGATGGAATCCATGTGAAATTTAATATAGAAAATGTTTGCCTCCTTTGACTATTCTGCTTGTAGGTCCCATCCCGAATACATATAGTAAAGAGAAAGTTCCTCACGTTGGGATTTTAAATGGACCACGGGCAGTAATTGATATAATATTTGGACAGTGGCCAACGCGTTTTAAAAACACATACAGTATGGATCTTCTTCAGGGACTGTACAGACTTGAGAACTTACAAAGCTGTGGCTAAATCCCAAGTGTAAAAATGTCACTGACACTAGACAGACAATCAGAGGATGAAGAGTAGATGATCCGTCAGGACCACATGGAAATGCCAGTCAGGGTATCTTGGACCAAGATTGTTCCATATGTTGTAATGGGTTCTGAATACTTTAGGCTGGAGGATTAAACAGCAACATATCTCAGCTTGTATGTATACAGTATATAAGCAAACTTGAAGCCTCTGGATAGTGTATTCAGCCGAAGCCATGTTTGGATAGACCTTGATCGTTAGAGCAGCAAATCCAGGAATAGCCCATAGGTCATAAAACAGTCATATCCTCGTGGTCTCTTGTATGGAGAGGAAAGGTGTATGGCTCCTTACAAAGTAACATAGTTAGTCGGGTTGAAAAAAGTCCATCCAGTTCAACCATAAAAAATATATTTAATATCATACAATCCCATATACCCAATTCGATACCCACAGTTGATCCAGAGGAAGGCGAAAAAACCCCAGCAGAGCATGAGATCTAATTTACCACAGCAGGGGAAAAAACTCCTTCCTGATCCCCCGAGAGGCAATTGGATTTTCCCCGGATCAACTTTACCTTTAATTGTTAGTTCTCAGTTATATTCTGTACATTTAGGAAAGAATCCCGACCATTCTTAAAGCACTTTACTCAGCTGACCAGATCCACCTCTGGAGGGAGTCTATTCCACATTTTCACAGCTCTTACTGTGAAGAAACCTTTCTATATTTGGCAGTGAAATCTCTTTTCCTCTGGATGTAAAGAGTGCCCCCTTGTCCTCAATGTTGACCATAAAGTGAATAACTCAACACCAAGTTCACTATATGGACCTCTTATATATTTGTACATATTGAACATATCTCCACTTATTCTCTTCTTCTCAAGAGAGAATAAATTCTGTTCCTCTTATCTTTCCTCATAACTGAGCTCCTCCATGCCTCTTTTCGGTTTAGGTTGCCCTTCTCTGCACTTTCTCCAGTTCCCCGATATCCTTTTTTGAGAACTGGGGCACAAAACTGAACTTCATATTCCAGATGAGGTCTAATGCCGTGTACACACGGTCGTTTTTTGCGATGAAAAAAAACGACGTTTTTTAAAACGTCATTTAAATTGATCGTGTGTGGGCAAAACGTCGTTTTTTGTCTTCAAAAAAACGACCAAAAAAAAATTCCAACATGCTTGAATTTTTTGTGTCGTTTTTCAAAACGTCGTTTTTTGTTTCACAAAAAGTCACCGTGTGTAGCAAAAACTTTGTTTAAAACAACGTTTTTCAACCCGCGCATGCCCAGAAGCTAGTTATGAAGCGAGCTTCAATGGAAAAGAGTGGTGAACGTAACCTCTCTTTTTGTGAAAAAAATGATGGTGTGTATGCAACATCGTCTTTGAAAAGTGACGTTTCAAAAACGTCGTTTTTTACTTCACAGAAAACGTCGTTTTTTTTCATCGCAAAAAATGATCGTGTGTACGCGGCATTACTAATGATTTGAAAGGGGGCCAAATTATATCCATCTCTCTGGAATCTATACCTCTCTTATACAAGAAAGGACTTTGCATCTGTCCAGTAAGTTGCAAGGTACACCTTGCAGCTCAGCCTCGTTCCCGCTGCCCCTTCAGCATCCATCTCTGGTCTGACCTGCCGCTGCAGTGGCTCCGCAAATTTCGAGTTTGGTCATACAGTGATCGTGGTTCTTGGATCTGGATCTAGCCTTTCCCCTCCCTGATGTAGCCTGGCTTTGGTTATGGTCACCGCTCCCAGCTTTTGGAAAGTGTTTTCAGGCTTCCTAATTTTGGTCTGCAGCTCCCTCTGTCCACAGCCCTCATGGAAGCGGGACAGCCATTTGTCCACAACCTTTGCATCCAATGCTGGCACTATCACAGTGAGTTTTTTCTCCATTCCGACAAATTTTCCCATTTGTACTGTTTATTGGTTACAGCAATAAAGGGTTTTAAAATTTCACATGGATTCCATCTCCAATTGATTCCTTGCCACCTCCTGGATCTGCGCTTCCCAATTCTGTTCTTGTCCGTTTCTCGTTTGGTCATTTGAATGCGGTAGTAGTATCGGTCCAGTGTGACTTTTATAATTACATTGGCTCCTTGGTTTACTTTCTGCCCTTGGCGCCTTGCTGGAATTTTAATTTTTTTTGCAGGAGTCAAGCCCCATACACACTATCAGTTTTCCTGACGGTTTTCTCTTCAGGTTTACCAAAACCATATAATATGAGGTCAAACCTCAAGAGTTTCAATTTGTATGCGATCAGACAGGCCCTTGCACTACATAGTTTTGGTAAACCTGATGAGAAAACCGTCAGGAAAACTGATAGTGTGTATGGGGCTTAAGGCATAACTGTAAGTGCAGATACAAGTCCTGAGAATTTACCTAAACTGGACCAGAATCTAAAGCAGCTGTGTGTAGTAACCAATCAGCTTCTATCTTTGGCATGTTCAGTTAAGCTTTGAAAACGAAAGCTAGAAGCCGACTGGTTGCCATCCACAGCTGCTCCAGATTCTAGTCTTCGTGAATTCCTCTCATTGTTTTTTTTATTGGAGGCCATAGTTTATAGCCCAGATACATCCTAAATATGGAACCATTTATCCAACTGTCCATCCAAAGCCATTGGTTTATAGACCAGATACATCCTAAATATAGAGCCGTTTATCCACCTGTCCATCCAAAGTCTCTGGTTTATCCCCTTCCCGCCGAGCGTACGCATATATGCGTCTTTGGCTTTCAGGGGTTATACCGGGATGATGCCCGCAGCTGCAGGCATCATCCCGATACCGTTTTTTAAAGCTGCTTTCCAAGCATAACAACTGATGCAGCTAAAAGCCACTCGACTGTTATACCGGAGGAGCAAGAGGGTACACACACCCCCCCGCCCCCACCTTCTCCTGCTGCTCTGATTGGGCCTCCTGTGCCACCGGGAGACCCAATCGACGATTCGGCACTTACAGCGCCTTGTGACAGACTGGAACGAAGCCGTAAACAGCTTTGTTCCAGTCTCCTGAATGTAAACACGGAAGCAACGTCACAACGTCACTTCTGGTTTACTCAGCTGACAATGGCGCTGGATTAAAAAAAATATACAGTATTCGCCGTTTTCGTGTAAAGAAGGGACTCTCCATAAAGAGTACCTGTCACCACCCATTACTGTCACTTGGAGGGATGTTTACATTCCTTGTGACAGCAATAAAAGTGATTACTGTAACAGCAATCGTTTGAATGGTCATGAATGGCTTTCATTCATGATTCATTGTTTACTATTGTGATGCTATGATTGGCTCACAGCTATCACATGGTACAGGGTGCTGTGATTGACCCATGTGATCACTGGTGACCAATCACAGGTCACACACACATAAGTAAACAATGATCCCAATAATGGATTACATTTATGACTTTAGTTTGCTACATGATGTAATCGCACAGCGATCTGGGCCAGCGGACACCGTGGTTGCAGACTGCGCCTCAGGCAACGGCAGCCAGTCCCTTAGGGGCGCAGGAGCACAGCCCCCCTAATTAATGCGTCCGGCCCCTAATCTACATGCAGGGTGCCGGACAATACATTTTTATGTTTTTTTTTTTTTTTTTTCAATGAAGCACATGATTAGATCCTGAAGCTCTAATTGGCTTCAGAAAAAGTTGGGCTTGGAGTGCAGAGCACTATGCCCTGAGCCCACCCAGTTGTGTGACAATAGCAAATTAATGTTCGCTATTGTCTTCCTGATTCTCCTCCCGGGCCAATTAGGAAGCGGGTCCTGAGACCCTATTGGCTGAGAGGAAAAGCGTTTGTATTGGCAGCCGAGAGAAGGAAGAGGGGAGCTGCCGAGAGAAGCCGCCGAGGACGAAGCCACCATGAAGCCGGAGACGCAGGGTGAAGCCGCTGAGGAGGAAGCCGCCGCAACGGAGGAGGAGGAGACATAGGAAGGAGCCAAAGCTGCTAGATGGTGTAAGTGCTGGACGAGAGCCCCCCCCCTCAAATATACAGCACCAGCCGCCACTGGCCTCAGCGGCTCATGTGCACCCCAATGTACAGGTATGTTGCTGAGCCTGGGCAAGCCACCCGCCTGCTGGTGTTCAGCAAGTGGTTAAGGATTTCAATTTGTTTTTGCCGGTACAGAACAGATGATAAGTCACATTCAATGTGGAAAAAATTCAGAAGTAATTTATCTTAGTCTGATTTTTTTCCCCCATCTCAAAAACCTGGCATTTTTACAGGGGTGTACAAGCTTTTTATATCAACTATAAAACACCCGGCAGCGTTGTGATATCAGTAGGCAGATTACATGATGTCTGTGTGGAGGCGCTGACAGCTCAATTTATTCGAATGTGTCAAGGAACTGGTTGCTTTCAAACAAAGAAAGAGGCAATAATTAATACACAGCTGTTTTGCCAGTGATGCTGCAACACTGAATGAATACTGTAAGGCCTTGTACACACGAGGGGATATTTCCGCTGAACATGGTCCGACGGACCATTTCAGCCGAAAAATCCCCTCGTCTGTAGGGGCAAACGGACGCTTTTTGCCGGATTCATCCGGCGGAAAAATTTCAAAGCATGCTTTGAAATAATTCAGCCGGATAGCTGGCCGTCAGATATGTCCGCTGGTTAGTACGGCAAACCAGCGGACATATCTTGCCGCACATGCGTCGTATCCTGTGAATGGATCCGACGCATGCGCGCGGAAGTGTTTACTTCCTGGTGCGGTACACGTGGCGGTCACGTGGCGGCGTCAACGTCACCGCCGCGTCACCGCGCTGTCCGCCGGCGGGGAATTTGATCCGATGGTGTGATACAGCCATCGGATCAAAACATCCCGGCGCAAATATACGCTGTAAACGGTCCGGGGACCGTTTACAGCGGATATTTCCCGTCGTGTGTACAAGGCCTAAGCCTAATCTACGAGCAGCATGAATATTCATTGGCTTTGAACCGAGATCTCTAGAACTGACTCAACAAAAGATCATCACCAACAATCCCAATCCTGGCATGGTTGATGCATTAAATCTGGCCTATGGGTGAAATAAAACACCTACAGGCTTTTCTTATATGTGGAGGAGATTTGGATGATATGTAGCATGTTGACAGATTGATTAACTCTACTGTCTTGAGGAATTAGCCCACAGCTAAATTAAATATATATCTATAATTAAAATAAAAGGTTCTAGCAAACATGGGGGCTTGTGGCTGTCAAAGTTGAAACGATAAACTCGTCAACATAGTAAGCGGCTGTATTTCACCATGTCAGGGGGAGAGGACTTAGATAATCACCAGGCGATTTACAGAACGTTATCTGCATGTCTCCAAATCAGAGGAGCCGAGGCGGAGCAGAACCCGACACTGGGAACGTGTTCACTCTTGTGAGACTTTCTGGAAGTAAAAGTTCTGCTGAGCCAAGACCACGCAGATGATTGTCCATTTCCATGAGGTGTTCAGTGAATGGTCCGATATCTCAACGGCAACATGGGCCAGGTGCGCCTGCATGCACATGGCTATTATCTCTTTCATGACTAATGCTGCGTACGGATGATTGGACATTCCGACAACAAAACCATGTTTTTTTTTGCCAACTGATGTTGGCTCAAACTTGTCTTGCATTCACACGGTCACACAAATGTTGCTCAGAAATTCCGATGGTCAAGAACGCGGTGATGTACAACACTAGGGCGAGCCGAGAAAAATGAAGTTCAATGCTTCTGAGCATGCATGGTTTTTGGTGCATGAGAATTGCATACAGACGATCGGAATTTTCCTCCAAGAACTTTTCTTGACGGAAACATTTTGAACCAGCTCTCAAATTTTTCTTGATGGAAATTCCGACAGAAAAATTCTGATGGAGCCTACACACGGTCAGAATTTCTGACCAAAAGCTCACATAGGACTTTTCTTGGCGGAATTTCAGATCGTGTGTACGCGGCATAAAAGATCTGCTGAGCCAAGACCACGCAGATGATTGTCCATTTCTATGAGGTGTTCGGTGAATGGTCCGATATCTCAACGGCAACATGGGCCAGGTGCGCCTGCATGCACATGGCTATTTTTATCATAATACAGGATTTATATAGTGTTAACAAAGAATACCCAGAGAGCAAGAAAATTGAGCTTTGAGGAGCAGAAAAATCAATCAACATCAAATTAACAAAACATAGAAAATATTATTATTACATAAATAGAGTAAGACTACTTTGGGGCCGAAACAGCCCTGTGGTCACAAAACAAAAGAATGGTTGCCTCTACATGTTTCACCACTAACGTGGCTTCTTCTGGAGCTTTTGTGGGATCTTTTTAGTACAATACTGACTTTAATAACGATCACAGTTCCAAATAATGCCCAAAACCCCCCAAGAGATCCAATGGGGGAGGTCTGTGTTACAAAAAATGAGGGAAAATGGCAGGTCTAGAGATGCCCCTGAAAATTGGGTAGATGTGATAGAACATGAACAAATGTACAAAATCTATGGCAGTAAAGGAAACCGTGGTAAAACTCCATACTCACTGGTATTATACTTCCTCAAAACTGAATAGAATTAGCCCCTTGGTCCCGGGGAACTGCTTCATAGGTTGCCCCGATAGAGGCACACACCTTTACATATTTTGGAGCTGCAGAGTTTTTCAGCCCCTATGGCAAAAGGTTGCTACCAAGGTCGCTCAGATAACTGGGGTTCACTATACCCTGACCTACCAGATATGCCTTTTCTTTGCAGAACTCCCAGAGACCACTCCCCCAACTCAGAAACTCGTTCACACGCTCTTCAGTGCAGTACACGCTGGGCAATATCGCTGCATTGGCGATCGCCGGCAGTGCCCTGGGACCAAGTGTTAAGACGCATGGAAGGTATCCGTCTCATGGAAAGAGTCCACCACACTCTGATGGACACTATGTCGGTCATCATACAGTCTGTAAGATTCAGGTCTGATATGGCATACGAACACAATCTACATAACAGTCAAAGTGGCAGTCCCCCCCTTATGATTTTATTTCTGTTCTACCTTCTTACTTTTTTTTCTATGCATAAATAATAGATCTGGTAACAACTGATTCAAACGCTTTCATGACAGGAAGGAAACAACAGGAAGGATGAGCTAGGTTAGGGTTGGTCGTCAACAAGCAGAACCCCAGATTTGGTCGAGTGAGTGCTGGCACGAGATCGGCGACTGACTCTACAGTTGATGGCGGAGGAACTGGGCATTATCAAGGACACGGTGCGCACCATCGTCTGCCACGATTTGGGTAAGCAGAAGATCTGTTCCCGCTTTGGGCAGCACAAGCTGACAGACCTCTGAAGAGTTCATTACCATTGCGCAATCCGTGTGCGCCGATTCTTGGCTCAGCATTGCGTACCTGTTTTCGATCATCTACCCTACTCCCCTGATCTCGTGCCTGCAAACTTCTGTTTCCCCGCCTGAGGAGTGCCATGAAAGGCGCACATTTTGCGGACCTGGCGGCAATCCAAGAATGTGTGACAGCAGTTCTGTAATTGATTCCTAAGGAGGCTTTTGCTGACAATTTTTGAGAAGCTTTATGAACGTTGCCAAAAGTGTGTTGTGAAAGATGGCGATTATTTTGAAGACCAATAAAGGTATTTTGTTTGTATCTTCTGTTTTGTTTGCTTTCTGATTCCATTCACCAAACTTTTTGGACACACCTCGTATAGCCCATTATGGAGGCTGCGTTATTGTTCTCCTCCCTGACATTCTCTATTTATTTTATTACTTTTTTTTTATATCCCTTTTAGATCTTTAATCTCTGTTCTTCTGTAGAAAAACAGGAAATCAAAAGCACATGTTGTTTATTAGGGGAATTGTTGGGTAATGCCAAGGCCCATATCAACTGACTCAGATCTTGTCCTTAGCGAGACAAATCAGGTAGACTTACTTCTTAACCCATAGAGATAAATAGAAGAAGAATATTATTCTGCCTTTGATTCAGAGGACCCAATAGATAACACCAAAGCTATCTTCTTTCTGGAAAGGCGGGATCTGCCTACCTTAGCACCCCATCCAACTGGAAAAACTAAAGGAGAACTGTAGTGCTTCCAAAGTTTTCCTTTATATACATATGAAAATAATTAGCTTTATGTAAATGGTGTTTTCTCAATCTGTTTTAATGTATTACTGTAACGAAAATGGAAATTAAAGGTCCACACCACTGCTAAGAGGTCCACATACAATTGTATTCCAATTTAATGTCAGGGAAACAAGAGTATCCAAAGAGTCCAAAGAGTATCCAAAGCGTTTCGGGCGTCCAAAAAAAAAAAGCCCCCTTCGTCACGGCTGCCAAACCAGCTGCTGACAAGGCCTTCGCTTGTAATCACAAGGAAATTAATACCAATATATTTCCTTTTTATTTCTAGTGTATTTACGTGTTTTCAATTATGCCCTAAATAAGGAGGCATCTTTGGCCCCCCAGAACACGTTAGCTACTTTTTAAGTTGTCCCTCTGACTTTTGTTGGGATAAAGTTGTATCTGGAGCTCTAAGCAGTGGTGTGACAGTTCCGTTTTTGTTACATTACATTATAAGCCAAGGGGAATGCGGCGTTCCCCTGGGCTGTAGAAGCCGCTTGCCAGGAAAAAATATTTGCATACAACATCAATACTTTAAGATAACAATATCAAAAAAATAACATTACAGGTCCAGCACTATTTATTTTTATTTCCTTAAAAGAGAAGTATGGTCTTTTTTTTTTCTCTTAATCATACTTACCCAAGTGGATGCAGCAGCGGACCGATGGCTCTAAGACTGAAAACTGAGTGACCAAACAAAGCCAATCACTCGGTTCTCAGGGCTACCTGAACAGAGCTGGTTACTATCAGCCACCGGCTCTCTGCTCTGCCCCCCTCCCCTCCTCTAGCTCACTGGATCACTGGGCTATGAAGGGGGTGGCAGCAGCTGGCTCAGGCTCTCAGCTGCTCCCTAAGAGGCTGAGCAGGGTGCCGCTCTAGGCATGTGGGCGGATCCTGACTTCATTGTCGCAATCTTGCCCGAGCCTGGAGTGGCTCTGTGACCTCAGCTGACAGCAGGCTGTAGCCTGTTGTCAGCTGAAAATGGGTCACAGGTGTGTGGAACAAACTGAACTCCTGTGTTCCACAGGAGAAGTACAGCCAAACAAGCTTTAAAGTGGAAGTCCATGCAAAATCTAAAATTCCTGCATCTTTAGACACCACGGATCCAACACTAACCTCTCTATCCCTGTAAAGAAAAAACAAGTATACATACCTTTTTGGAAGCTGATCTGACCCATTCCGACCGGATCCCAAGCTGAGCTGTCAGCCGCGGCTTCACTGTAGAGCCGGGTGCAGAGGAGACGGAGGACAACGGAAGCCCCATAGTAAAGCCTCGTACACACGCACGGTTTTCTCGGCCAGAAACAGCAAGAAAACTGCTGGCAGAGACTTTGAGGTTTCTCGTCGAGAAAACTGCCCAGAATTTAGACGAGAAAAATGGAGAACCTGCTCTCTATTTTCTCGTCGGGATTCTCTGCAATGTTTTCCTGCCGAGAAACCCGAGCGCGTGTATCCTTACCTGCCTCCATGGAAACCCACGCATGCTCGAATTTACTTTGACGCATGAGCGGCAGCTTCCAAGGCATAGGTAGGGTGAAGCAAGAGGGCGGCGACATCATCGAATGTGACGAGCGCATGACGTCACCGTGTTCGTGCCATTCAAAGGAACGGCGGTACTTTTGAATCGTACGTGTGTACACTCGACCGGCAGTTTGTTTTCCTGATGGGAAACCCGGCCGCGTGTCTGTGGCTTAAGTCTATGGGTGATGTCACTTCCCATTCATTTCACAGCTGTTGTCCTTCGTGTCTTCTGCAGAGCTTCCACTGTTGGAAATCGGGTCGGAGCGGGTCAGATCGACTTTTAAAAAATTATGTATACCTATTTATTTTTTACAGGGATAGAGAGGTTAGTGTTTGATCCCTGGTGTCTATAGATGCAGGAATTTTAGATTTTGCATAGACTTCCACTTTAACTATTTTAATGTATCAACACACTCTAATGAATTTATGTTTCGTTTTGCAAATATATCTGCACATCAGTGTAGTCGTGTTTGTTTCCAGCTTAGCAGTGCTGCACAATAGTGATGTGTCTTGCTGATCCTCATCCTACTGCATGGCTCCCACACAGCATGTACTTGATTAAAAACAATCAAATCTATTTGGCCTCTAATGATGTGCAACATTTTTAACATCACCTTTAACATGTGATGTAAGCTGCCTAGCCTTCGAGTAATGAGCAGATTGCTGGGAGGTGGTGTTGGACCTTACAAGTTATTTCTGCACTCGATATTGCACTGGTCAGGAAGTGGTGCTCCAAGCCAAATCTGATGACATGTACAAAGCATTAAAGGAGGCAACTTCAATGCCTGGATTAGATGTCCATAAAGATTCGTTGACTGTCATGTAAGTCTGTAGGTTTGTCAGGGCTTGGCATCCAGTGGGATGTGTTTGAGAGTCCACCAACCCAGCAGACACACTTTAAAGAATTTTTGGGAGAAAATTTAAGTTTAACTAGTATATTCTGCTGGCAATGTATTGTTTCTGTGAAGTTTATAAACTTACTAAACAGCCACTGACCTCCCCCCAGGGCTGAATCAACTGCCTTCATCCAAGCCAACTTTCACAACTTGATCTAAGCCACTTGTATCCAGGAGGATTTGTGAGGTTGTCTGGTTTTCAAAGCCTTGAAGAAGAAGGGAGTTTAAAACCATGGAAAGGCGTTGGCATGTTTTATGGACATTTGAGCAATAAACTATTCAGAATTGAAAATAGCTTCAGACCTTTACATTTGACACCCATTCACTTATTTGTTGAGTTTTGAAGGACCCCAGCCACCACCCCCCGCCCCCCTCAGTTGCGTGGTTAGCCCTTCTCCAAAAGCAGCTTTAATTAAAATTTCAACCTTAAAAGGTGAATAAGCCACAATCGTTTGTGTTATGAGCAAAAAAACACATCTGCAAAAACATTTATAAAGGTAGAAACACTTGTCTAAGGGATGGATTATTTCCTTAAAGCTAACCACCATCTCATGTCTGTAAATAGTTTAGGAACATCCAGAAACAAAGGAGAGCTTCCACACTTACAAATGGTCCAAATTCTCCGAATCCACTTAGCCAAAATTCCAATTTAAGTAAAAAAAAAAAAACTGAGATTGTGCTTATTGATTCGACGATATTTTGTCAACATGGCCCTGGTTACACAATTACGCAACGACAAAGAGATTTATATGTGTAGCGTCCTCATTGTACGTCAAACCACCAAAGTTTAATTGGATTAATCGGTGCAGGGTGGGAACGGTTGCAGACAGTCTCCCAGCTCCTAATATGTAAAAGGTTACGCGATGACTCACGGTGCGTCATTGGTGAGACAGTTGGCTTATGAAACTTTATTCGTGAAGACTTGTTGAGTACCTCGTGTTAATATGACATGAGGCTTCGCTCCAGGAATGAGTAGATGCCGACTTCCACAAGCAAACAGAGCATCTCCGAATGCAGCGTGGATAAATCAAATCACGTCCCATATGGAAGGGTGCATATGAAAAATTGAAGTCAAACAACTTGTAGCAGCTAATCAGGCTGAAGCTCATTGCACAAATGCCATTTTCCAGTCTAGGTTTTAGACCGCTTGCTAAGAAACATCTGTGCCAATGCAGACATTGGAGCTGTGCCTTTAAAGACAATCTCTTGGGAAAGATCAATCCTTCTACCACCATCAGCACCTACAAAAATCACCCAAGTTTTTTTTTTCTGAAAAAAAGCCTGTGGCATGCATAACACAACCCAAAAACTTCACCCGGTGCAGGAAAAATGTGCACACACATAAAGAGTGACACAAAAAACTGTGACGGGTGCATCGTCAATTGGTCCCCCGAAAAGGACCCAGCTTTGATCCCCTGGGCATTAGGCTCCTGGCAGGGACTAGAGTAAACTGTGTTCCGTGCAGCCGAAGCCACACGGACCCAACATCCTCGGAGGGACTGCCAAAACAGAACCCTCCTCGGTGAGGCTCCCTCGAAGGGAGACCCCATGAGAGCAGGCGAACTAAGCCAGAAGGCCATGTCCACCCACTCCCAAGACTTTCAGAGTAGGCCCGAGGACCAGCACCCTACTCATCACACATAAAAATCACCCAAGTTCACCACTTGAGTCCATCCCCCAACACATTTTCCCTAGGTGGAGACTGGTGGGACCAGGACTGCAGCCTGTATCTGCACCGACCAGTCTGCTCATTGTGACGTTATTCGTTTCAGTCTTTTGAACCTTGAGCAGGACTTTGCCACTAGGAGTCCAAAAGAAAACAAGAAAAAGGTGAGGAGCTAACTGGATTTTTTCTCCGTATATGTCCCTCATGTCCTTTGTTAGAGCTTACTGAGTGTCTCCAAAAATATAACATATACATGGGTTCCATGTTTTTTTTCTCCAAATAAATGCATTTTATTATTCAGTGAGGCACAGATTTTCATTCATCATTAACCATAACCATTGCACATTCATCACTGTGAATGGGATGGATAAAGACTCCTAGAATCTGGCTATTCTGGTAACTATGTGTTTGAAATAAAAATTTTAGTACATCTTGGTGCCCATTCTATCGGTTGATTAAATAAAACCTGTAGTGGTGATTTTTATTTAGATTGAATGTATAAAACTTTATAATCTATTTCAAAATCTTTGGACCTTTGCACATGTCCACCAAACATGGTACTCTGTGCCCCTTTGCCCACATCCTCTAAAGCAATTAGAGGAGGCTCCCATGACAATATGCAGCTACTCTGTAGGTACCACTGGAGCAACACATTGTAGTTTTCTTCAACTAATGAATGCGTTTATTTATGTTTTTTTAGACGAGTTAAGAGCCAATTTATACCAATCATTAAAATCCAGTTCTTCACCCAAATCCTGCTTTCCCTTAACCATATTATGAGGCAATTACATCTCTGAAATATGACCTGAGAACTTGTTGAGATGTTTGCAAAGGTGTTCTGTAGATTTCATAGTCATGATATCTGAGGGACGTTCCAAAGTATGTAGGTAATGAGTAAAGTGATAGTTGGGTATATCGATATTGTTCCATAGTAGGTAATTGAATTAATCTTGTAAGATTGATCTCGACATGGTACCCCGGTCATGATATAAGTCTTCTATACACATAAAACCCTAGTTGGTCCACTACGTGAAATCTTTAGGGATAAGACCCCGGTGTGAACGCTGTGTTTTAAGTATGAGGGCTAATAGGCTATGGAAAGATTCACATTTGTATAACCTATTCAATCAATCTCATAAGCTCAATGAGGTAAACAAGAATGGGTATAGAATTGGGGGTCTGTTTTTGGTTGGTAACCATATGAGGTGACTGACCAATCTTGGAAAACATGAAGATGACTCCAATCACATCCAAGAGGGGCTTGGGGGTTGCACATGGAATTTGATAAGCTATGATAATTGATTGTTGAGTGACAGTATCTGAGTAACTTTGGTATCACCAAACCTTCCCTCCGTTTCTGTTTCGGTGTATGGAAAGTTTTCTTATTCCCCCTAGGTCTCATCTTCCCATATGGACCTACATATTTTATTTTTAAGTGTTATAAGATCTTTATGAGAAAACCCGATTTGAAGAGCCCTGAACATATATAAAATTTTAAGGAGCGTATTCATTTTTACGGTATTGTATTCTGCCAAATCACAACGGGAGGTTTCCCTTCAATCTAGAGATAGACCAGGACTGGCAAGAGAGGGATGACTTTGATGCAATTGGCCAGCTTAAACATGTTGTATGTGAACTAAAAATCTCTGGTTTTGTTTAAAATTTGCAAGAAAGGCTAAATAGCACCATGCAGAGGGTTCATTCAGATTTTTTTTTAATTCAAACCATATTATCACCTTATGGGTGATACAGTATATGTGTACAGTGGGGAAATGTATTTGATCCCCAGTAGATTGTGTAAGTTTGCCCACTTACATAGAAATTAAGGGTCTATAATTTTTATTATGGGTGTATTTTATATGATAGAGACAGAATATCAACCAAAAATCCAGAAAAAACACACAATACAAATGTTATAAATCGAGTTGCAGTTCAGTGAGTAAAATAAGTATTTGATCCCCTTAGTAGTTGGGGGAGGTTCCTTGTTGGGAAGCACAGGGGTCAGATGTTTCTTGTAGTTGGTGATCAGGTCTCCACACATCTCAGGAGGGATTTTGTTCCACTCTTCTTTACAGATCTTCTCTAAATCCTTAAGGTTTCTTGGCTGTCGCTTGGCAACTCAAAGTTTTAGCGCCTTCCATAAATTTTCTATAGGATTAAGGTCTGAAAACTGGCTAGGTCACTCCATGACCTTAATGTGCTTCTTCTTGAGCCACTCCTTTGTTGCCTTGGTGGTATGTTTTGGGTCATTGTCATGCTGGAAGACCCATCCACGAGCCATCTTCAGTGTTCTGGCTGAGGGAAGAAGGTTATCATCCAAGGTTTTACAATACACGGCCCCATCCATTTGCCCCTCAAAGCTGTAAAGTCGGCCTGGACCTTTAGCAGAGAAACAGCCCCAAAGCCTCATGTTTTCACCTCCGTGTGACTGTAGGGATGGTGTTCTTAGGGTCATAGTCAGCATTTTTCTTCCTCCAAACACGGAAAGTCAAGTGAATGCCAAAAAGCTAAATCTGTCATCTGACCACAGAACTTTCTCCCGATCCTTCTCTGAATAATTTAGATGTTCATTGTCAAACATCAGATGGCCCTGTACATGTGTCTACTTAAGGAAGGGGACCTTGCGGGCGCTGCAGAATTTTAATCCATGGCAGCATATTGTGTTACTAATGGTTTGTTTATTGACCATGGTCCCAACTGCCTTGAAATTATTCACAAGCTCCTCCTGTGTAGTTCTGGGCGGATCCCTCACTTTTCTCTGGCCCATGTGTGCAGGGCTTGAGTCAAGATGGCGATGCCAGCACTCAATAGCCGATGGAAGAATCGGCTCGGATGAGGACACCGCTGGAAGCCTGGACCGGTAAGTATTTGTAGCTGCTGACATTTCATTATATTGAGGGAGCCTGGGGCTCCACTTTAAGGATCTGTTCTCTGCAACTGTAAGGAGTGTCTTATCAAAAGGCAACAGTTTGACTTCTTGAATGCTGTATGACCTCCCCATGGCAAACCCATCACAGCTCTCATATATCGGGAACAATAGTGATTTATGGCTGTTCTCATCGCCTGCCCTCGGTGGACGACCCCGTGTTCATGATGCGCAATGCGCGGTACACAGAATGCTTTCATGTCATCTTTCAACACATCATCTAGCACTTTCCTGGCCCAGCTCTATTCTGAGATGTACAGATCACCCCAGAGAAGATTCTGAGGATGCTGCAATGGGATTCTAAGCAGATGACCTCAATCTTTCTGAAAAAGGCCAGGACGGGGCCAACGGCCAACACTGCCCAGAATTCATCAGCTCTGCTTCATCCTGATTCCTCTCACCTTTCTTAATTATTTCCAGACTACAAAGTGCTGCAAACATTGAGAAGCAGCAGCAAGACTGTCTGTTTATATAGAAGGGAAAGTGAATTGGTTTGAGTAGATTTGGGGGACGCTGGTGGTTATTTAAAAGGCCTGCAAGCCATGTGTCCTAGAAGATCTGTAGGGTCCTATTCCTACAATGTGGCGCACACATTGTTATGCATGAAGTTACGTCAAGTAAATAGATACCTAAAATGTCACCCTTCAAAATTGCACACGCTTGGAATGGTGCCAAACTTCGGTACTTAAAAATCCTCATGGGCGACGCTTTAAAATGTTTTACTGGTTACATGTTTTGAGTTACAGAGGAGGTCCAGGGCTAGAATTATTTCTCTCGCTCCAACGTTTGTGGCGATACCTCACATGTGTGGTCTGAAACCCGTTTTCATATGTGGGCAGGACTTATGCATTTTTTCTGAGTGTGAGCTACCAGGTACAGGGGCACTTAAAAAAAAAAAAATGTTATTGTTAATTTTACTTTAACACAGTAAACAAAAATATTTGATCACTTTTATCCTATTACAAGGAATGTAAACGTCTCTTGTAATAGGAATAAGCATGACAGGTCCTCTTTACAGTGAGATATGGGGTTAATAAGACCCCACATCTCACTTCTAGGCTTGTAAGCCTGAAATAAAAATGCTTCACTTCCTGGTTCCCTCACCGAGGATGGCGGTGGGGGCAGCAGAGTGATGACCGAACGCTCGTCCTCTGCTGCCGACGTCACTGGACTCCAGGACAGGTAAGTGTCCAAATATTAAAAGTCAGCAGCTGCAGTATTTGTAGCTGCTGGCTTTTAATATATTTTTTTTCGGCGGAGATCCGCTTTTAGCAGCTTAGCTCATTTCTTCCTTGCCCTTGCATGGTCTGTGTTCCTGCCTGTGTTAACTACTTAAGGACCGAAAGGATTTTTCCCCTTAAAATAGGTAATTTTGGGCGATATGGCACTGCGTTGATTTAACCGACAGTTGCACAGTCATGCGATGCTGTACCCAAAAAAAATGTATGTCCTTTTTTTTCCACAAATAGAACTTTATTTTGGTGGTATTTGATCACCTCTGCGGTTTTTATTTTTTGTGCTATAAACAAAAATAGAGCGACAATTTAGAAAAATCAAGTTTTTGCTATAATAAATATCCAAAAAAATATGAATTTCTTCATTAGTTTAGGCCAATATGTATTCTTCTACATATTTTTGGTAAAATAAAGTTGCGTATATTGATTGGTTGGCGCAAAAATTTTTATAGCGTCTACAAAATAGGGGATATATTTATGGCATTTTTTTTATAAATTCTTTTTTTTTATTAGTAATAGTGGTGATCTGCAATTTTAAGCGGGACTGAGATATTGTGGAGGACAGAGTGTACACTTTTTTGGGACCAATGATATCTATACAGCGATTACTGTATAAATATCACTGACAGGGGATCAATGGGTTAAACGTTCCCTAGGGAGGTGTTTCTAACTGTGGAGGGGGGGGAGCGACTGCCTGGGAGTACAGAGAGATCACTGTTCCCGATCACTAGGAACAGCAAATCTCTCTCTACTCCCCTAACAGAACGGGGATCTGTCTGTTTACATTGACAGATCCTCATTCTGGCTCTCTGAGGAGCGATCCCGGGTCACTTCTTATAGCCCTTAAAGTGGGCGCTGTACAGCTACGGCGATTTGCGCAGGGGAGCCAATCTGCTGCAGTATAATGATGGCGGCTGGTCGGCAAGTAGTTAAGAATAGTGATCATATGATGCCATTTATTATCTCATAGTTGTTTGGCTCCTTTTTAATTCTTAATGAAATCAGAAATCCCCCCCAATGTTCCTAATGAAAAGTTTCAATCCCCCGGAATGTTTGGCATTGGTACAGACACAGAAGGTGACACACAGGTTACAATGTCAATTAAAGGTTAATTTCCCACATCTGTGGCTTTTTAAATTGCAATTAGTGTCTGTGTATAAATAGCCAATGAGTTTGTTAACTCTCACATGGATGCACTAAGCAGGCTATATACTAAGCCACGGGAAGCAGAAAATAACTGTCACCTGCGTACCAAGTTAATGTAACTTTATAAGGATATACAGTTGAACCTCGGATTACGAGCATAATCCGCTCCAGGAGAATGCTCGTAAGCCAAAGAACTCGCATATCAAAACGAAGTCAATGGAAATGAAAATAATTTGTTCCGCATTGACTTTGATAGGATGCAATACCGAATGCAGCCAGTGGCGGGGGTCGCCAGAGAGCGCCGAAAATGGGCGAAAAGGCCCGAGGACACTTCGGTTCGGCTCCTGCGCCCCGTAACCTCAGGCCAAATGAGGTACTGCAGGCCAATGTTTTGCTTTTCTCGGCTCCTGTGTCCCGTACCTCAAGCCTAATGAGGCACTGCAGGCCTATTTTTGGCTCTGCTCGGCTTCTGCTTCCCGTACTTCAGGTCAAATGAGGTACTGCAGGCCTATTTAGCTTGAATCCTGCTTGTCTTGCAAGTCAACACTCGCAAACCAAGTCAGAATTTAAAAAAAAAGTTGCTCGCAAATCAAAAACGCTCTCAAGCCAAGTTGCTCTTAAACCAAGGTTTCACTGAATAAAGATATCAAAAGCCTTGAATATGCAAGTCAGTACTGTTCAACACCAGACAAGACCAGTCACCCTGCACAAGGAGAGAGAGAGCAGAGCTGTGGGAGGGGCCCAGCAGGCTCTACCCACTACATGCTGCCTGTAGAACACTACAGGAGGGGGCAAAAACAAGACCAGTCACCCTGCACAAGGGGAGAGAGAGAGCAGACCTGTGGGAGAGGCCCTGCAGACTCCACCCACCACATGCTGCCTGCAGAAAACGACATGAGAAGGCGGAGACAAGACCAGTCACCCTGCACAAGGAGAGAGAGAGCAGACCAATGGGAGAGGCCCTGCGGACTTCACCCACCACATTGTGCCTGCAGAAAACGACATGAGGGGGCGGAGACAAGACCATTCACCCTGCACAAGGAGAGAGAGAAGACCTGTGGAAGAGGCCCTGCAGACCCCACCCACCACATTGTGCCTGCAGAAAACTACATGAGGAGGCGGAGACAAGACCTTTCACCCTGCACAAGGAGAGAGAGAAGACCTGTGGGAGAGGCCCTGCAGACCCCACCCACCACATTGTGCCTGCAGAAAACTACATGAGGAGGCGGAGACAAGACCTTTCACCCTGCACAAGGAGAGAGAGAAGACCTGTGGGAGAGGCCCTGCAGACTTCACCCACCACATGCTGCCTGCAGAAAACGACATGAGAAGGCGGAGACAAGACCAGTCACGCTGCACTAGGAGAGCAGACCTGTGGGAGAGGCCCAGCAGACTCCACCCACCACATGCTGTCTGCAGAAAACTACATGAGGAGGCGGAGACAAGACCAGTCACCCTGCACAAGGAGAGAGAGCAGACCTGTGGGAGAGGCCCTGCAGACTCCACCCACCACATGCTGCCTGCAGAAAACTACATGAGAAGGCGGAGACAAGACCAGTCACTCTGCACAAGGAGAGAGAGAAGACCTGTGGGAGAGGCCCTGCAGACTCCACCCACCACATTGTGCCTGCAGAAAACGACATGAGGGGGCGGAGACAAGACCATTCACCCTGCACAAGGAGTGAGAGAAGACCTGTGGGAGAGGCCCTGCAGACCCCACCCACCACATTGTGCCTGCAGAAAACTACATGAGGGGGCGGAGACAAGACCATTCACCCTGCACAAGGAGAGAGAGAAGACCTGTGGGAGAGGCCCTGCGGACTTCACCCACCACATTGTGCCTGCAGAAAACGACATGAGGGGGCGGAGACAAGACCATTCACCCTGCACAAGGAGAGAGAGAAGACCTGTGGGAGAGGCCCTGCAGACCCCACCCACCACATTGTGCCTGCAGAAAACTACATGAGGAGGCGGAGACAAGACCATTCACCCTGCACAAGGAGAGAGAGAAGACCTGTGGGAGAGGCCCTGCAGACCCCACCCACCACATTGTGCCTGCAGAAAACTACATGAGGAGGCGGAGACAAGACCAGTCACTCTGCACAAGGAGAGAGAGCAGCAGTGGTCGGTCTTTATTACAGGAAGTTTCACACTGGATTACTGCACAGATCTAGAAGACATAAGCAAATCACACAGAGATTCAAGAACACATAATGGATGGATTTAGGGAATATTTACTAATCCTGGGGTTCAGCTTTATCGGTATTGTATTGAGCTCAGATAAGTAAATTTATGCACAGTTCTGCAGTGATTCAGCAAAGTTGTTGAATAAACCAAGACCGACTTTGTGGGCGTCTCCACGTTAATCCTTTAATCCATTGCAATTTATCGGCGATGAAAAGGAAGGAAATGATCGGCCTGCTGGGAACACGGCTGGTAGAATGTTGGTGTTTATTCTGCCAGCTCTCTCATACTTTAAGTTCACAGCTTACTTCAATTTGTAAGAGCTTTTAAAAAGCCGCTTTAATCCCCGTTGTGGTAAGAGGCGGCTCTGAGCAGGTGATCGTTCATAGCGCTTTCCGAACTTTGTTCTCGCTGCTTTCATCTTCTGACTCATTATATCCCAAATATACCCGGTGGCAAAAAGGGCCACAAACCGCCGTAAACAAAACCAGTTCAACTATATGAGTGCTACACGTGTTTTCATTTTGGGTGAGCCGATTTGTAACTTAATAAGACCCCTTTCACACAGGCATTTTAGCACAAGAAATGGCGCCTGTAAACCACCCCCCATTCATTTCAGTGTGACTTTTCACATTGTGGCGGAGCCCCTGCGGGACGTTAGGAAAAGTCCTGCAAGCAGCATCTTTGGGGAGGTTTGGGAGCACTTTATACAGCTCCCCCAAAATGCTCTTCACATTGAAAGGAGGGGCCAATGGAAAAGCGATTTGAAAGTTTTGCAACACGGGTGCTTTTATCTCCTTACTTTTCTGGGGACAACCCAAAATTTGTGACTTTCGTTTACTTTCACTTTCAAGGGAAAGTACGTCTAATCAAGGGAGGACGTCTAATGTGAAGGGAGGACGTCTAATGTGAAGGGAGGACGTCTAATGTGAAGGGAGGACGTCTTATGTGAAGGGAGGACGTCAAATGTGAAGGGAGGACGTCAAATGTGAAGGGAGGACGTCTAATGTGAAGGGAGAACGTCTAATGTGAAGAGAGGACGTCTAATGTGAAGGGAGGACGTCTAATGTGAAGGGAGGATGTCTAATGTGAAGGGAGGACGTGTAATGTGAAGGGAGAACGTCTGATGTGATGGGAGGACGTCTAATGTGAAGGGAGGACGTCTAATGTGAAGGGAGGACGTGTAATGTGAAGGGAGAACGTCTGATGTGATGGGGGGACTTCTAAAGTAAAGGGAGGACTTCTGATGTGATTGGGAGCATTTAATGTGAAGGGAGGGCTTCTTATATACAGCAAGAACTTCTGATGAGATGGAGGGACTTCCGATGTGATGGAGGGACTTCCGATGTGATGGAGGGACTACCGATGTGGAGGAGGGACTACCGATGTGGGGGAGGGACTTCCGATGTGGAGGAGGGACTTCCGATGTGGAGGAGGGACTTCCGATGTGGAGGAGGGACTTCCGATGTGATGGAGGGACTTCCGATGTGATGGAGGGACTTCCGATGTGATGGAGGGACTTCCGATGTGGAGGAGGGACTTCGATGTGGAGGAGGGACTTCTAATGTGGAGGAGGGACTTCTGATGTGGAGGAGGGACTTCTGATGTGGAGGAGGAACTTCTGATGTGATGGAGGGACTTCTGATGTGATGGAGGGACTTCTGATGTGGAGGAGGGACTTCTGATGTGATGGAGGGACTTCTGATGTGAAGGAGGGACTTCTGATGTGATGGAGGGACTTCTGATGTGATGGAGGGACTTCCGATATGGAGGAGGGACTTCCGATGTGGAGGAGGGACTTCCGATGTGGAGGAGGGACTTCTGATGTGAAGGAGGACTCCCTCTGTGTTGGGGCACTTCTGGTGTAAGGATATTCCTTGATTTATGAAATAGATTTATTTTCCGCTCGCAAAAATGTGTAAAATACTGTATACAATGTGGAACTCGTACTGAAAAATAAAGACCCCTGATCAAAACACAATTAGTAAAATCTCATAAAACAGTCCAAATGTGTTTTTTTGTTTCACAGACACTGCACAGACATTGTCAGCTGTTGTCAGGAAGCCGGACCAGAGCAATGATGTGCAATAGAAACTGGAGCGAGTGAGTGTATGTATGTAGACAGGAAGTGGTTGAAAGAGTCTGGAGGAGATCAGTAACACTGAGATGATAGAAAAAAAAAAAAAAAGGAAAAAAATGGTAATTGTTTATCAGAGGTGCGCATCTTCGCTGGTCTCACGATTCAATCCAATTATGATTATCTGTTCAACGATTCGATTCCGCGATGCATCACGATTACAGACGAGCTCCCAATTCCGCTTGAGCCGCCTTTCCTCCCTGCAATCTTCTGGGACACGTTACAGGTCCGGCTATGCAGGACAGCGCAGTGAGACATGAAGCTGCAAGCGGCCAGAACCGGATGCCCACAGTGGTATTTCCAGCGCCGTGGACAGGCGGGGGAGAGAATGGAGGTTGGGGTGGCCACGTCGCTGGATTGTGGGACAGGTGAGTGTCTTTTTGCGCACACTCGTGGCGACAAACTATAGTACCTAAAAATCGCCATAGGCCATATTTTTACAGTTAGCACAGGTTAGAGTTACAGAGGAGGTCTAGTGCTAGAATTATTTCTCTCACTCTGATGGTGGGACGGGAGGCAGCTGCAGGCATCATCCCGGTATAACCCCCTAAAGCCGAGGCCGCATACGCTCGGTGCCAAGGGGTTAACAGCTATACGCTCTGAGCTCTCTCCCGGGAGGGGCGGGGCAAGTCACCCGTAAATCGATTTTCACATGAATCAATGCCGCATCGCTGGGCACCCAAATTGCGATGCATCGATGCTGCAATTAATTTCAGCGCCCCTATTGTTTATGATATGCTGTACAGTGCACACAGCGAACTAAGGGCTGTAAAAGGAGTGCTGCGGATGCATCATAAATGGCGCATCACATGGTTTACTTTTTTTAAATGTTATTGAAATGTGACAAAGTGACATTTCTTTCATCCTAATTCATAGCAATGCGGTGTACTGCGTTGCAAAGTACTGTGGTGAAAAAATGTAGAGAATGATCTACTTTTTGCCAGCACACACCTCTGATGTGAATTGAGTGCAAAGGACTCGAGGCAAATCGCTTGTCTGTTATGTGTTGGGACTGCATTTGAGAAGGCAGCCCAGTGCAGTCCAATGAATATCATGGGAATGGACACTTCTATTATCCAATTAGGGTCAACATCTACAGAGCTTTAAAGGGGTTGTAAAGGTTCATTTTTTATTTTCTAAATAGGTTCCTATAAGCTAGTGCATTGTTGGTTCACTTACCTTTTCCTTTCATTTCGCTTCTAAATGTTTTTTTCTTTGTCTGAATTTCTCACTACCTGTTGCTTCTTAGTAAGCTTGCTCCCCATCATCCGAGACGTTCTGGCTTCGATGAACACAGCGTCTCCCTGTAGGGATGTAATCCCAAGGCAGGGGGCGAGCACGCTGACTAACCCCCAGCCAAAAACGGCTCGGATGAACACAGCGTCACCCGCAGGGATGTAGTCCCAAGGGAGGGGGCGAGCACGCTGACTAACCCCCAGCCAGAACGGCTCGGATGAACACAGCGTCACCCGCAGGGATGTAGTCCCAAGGGAGTTGGCGAGCGCGCTGACTAACCCCCAACCAGAACGGTTCGGATGAACACAGCGTCTCCCCGCAGGGATGTAGTCCCAAGGGAGGGGGCGAGCACGCTGACTAACCCCCAGCCAGAACGGCTCGGATGAACACAGCGTCACCCGCAGGGATGTAGTCCCAAGGGAGGGGGCGAGCACGCTGACTAACCCCCAGCCAAAAACGGCTCGGATGAACACAGCGTCACCCGCAGGGATGTAGTCCCAAGGGAGATGGCAAGCTCGCTGACTAACCCCCATCCAGAACGGTTCGGATGAACACAGCGTCTCCCTGCAGGGATGTAGTCCCAAGGGAGTTGGCGAGCGTGCTGACTAACCCCCAGCCAGAACGGTTCAGATGAACACAGCGAATCCCTGCCGGGATGTAGTCCCAAGGGAGTTGGCGAGCGCGCTGACTAACCCCCAACCAGAACGGTTCGGATGAACACAGCGTCTCCCCGCAGGGATGTAGTCCCAAGGGAGGGGGCGAGCACGCTGACTAACCCCCAGCCAGAACGGGTCAAATGATGGGGGCAAGCTTACTGAGGAGGAACAGTAAGTGAGAAATTCAGACAAAGAAAAAAATAATTTAGAAGGGAAATCGAAGGAAAAGGTAAGTGAAAAAACAATGCGCAAGCTTAAAGGAAACTATTTAGAAAATAAAAAACAAACCTTTACAAACCCCTTTAAGCAGTGGGGTAGCTCAGATCTCCACAGCTAGTTCTGGGTGATAATTCAAATTGGGAAGGACGTGGGCATGTTACATTGAAATGAGCCGTGACCCCATGCAAATGAAGGGCCGGCCGGCTCGCGCATGCGCACATGAAGCAGACCATGGTCAGCACCTCTGTGCGCATGCTCACAACTCGGGGACGGCGCAATCAGTGAAATTGGAAGTGGACCCGGGCAACTTAGTGAACTACGAAGACAGCATAAATAGACAGACACAAACGCACTTCCTTTGCAAAAGTACATCCCTTTGTATCCCTCCCTATACAGCAAGGTGCTTTTGTTCTGTTGTTTATTAGCGTTTGTTTGTTTGTGACGTGTCTTTGAGATATTTGGGGACTGTTTTGCAGAGTGATTTTTGTCTTTTATGTGTTTTCTTTGTTGTTATTTTGTTTAAATTATATTTTTGCTGGGCATTTTTTATTTTTGCTGGTCAATTTTTTTTGTTTTTTTGGTTCTGTTTGATTATGATTTGGGAATGTGGGGTGACATTCCTGCCGGAAAAGGGGTGTCACTCTCATTTGTGGTGGAGAAGTGATCCCCAGGTCCGTGTGATTGGTGTATGAATGTACAGTGACATAATTGGAGCCTTGGCATGGCGTTGCTGCTCACAAGTCCTGCATGGTGGGCTTGTGCCAATCCAATGTGATGAGGATGTGGGGTGTGTGTGCTAGGGACCACAGTGGTGAGCATGCATGCATTCTCATTGTGCCATGATAATGTGTGTGTTTAACGTGCAAAGATTCCTAATGTGAGCTGTCTCCTGGCTGCTCTTCCCTCAGAAGACGGGGTAGCCTTGGTTAGGGGGGTTCCGTATAGGAGTCATGAGATGGGGTCCCAGTGCATATGCAGAGTCATCCTGAAGGGATAAGACAGGAGGATGTTAGTAGTGCATGTGCCCCTTGTGATTTCAGCATCATGGGGGGGGGGGGGGCAGTCATGCCTGCCACCCATGTCACTCACCAACCAGCCAGCTGTCCCCATACATGTTCTGTTCGAAATCTGTGAGGATGGGGCTAGGATTGTATATGTAGCTGTCATGGGTGTCATGGGTTGGGCTCCTGCAGGGTTGTAGTTAATTCCAGGATGGCATGAGGGGTGAATCTGAAGATGCAAGACACCTCAGAATCACTCAAGCTTGATATATCAAGTGAAGAATGAGGGGCTTGTATCAGATGAGATTATTATATCCATCAAGGTTTTAAAGGGCTATTGAAAGATAGTGAGACCGTGTTTGTAATTTGTATGTATGTTATGTATTGATGTATATATGTATGTATATTTTTTGTAAAAATGTTTATAAAAGCAAAGAAAAATATTTTGTAAAAAAAATAAAAATCCTCTCCCGGGCCCTCCTCCGTGCCCTCCTCCTTCTTTGCTCATCTAAAGTCAGTAGTATAGCTATGAGCATGGATGCCACTGGCATGTTGGCATACAGTTTGTTGGGCAACACGTGTGACTGCTCAGCTCCTCACTAACAGTGTTGCTTTCTCTGACATGTAGACGAATTGTCTAATTTTATACCACCTTTTCTATGGTCTAATTTTAGACAGGCCGTGCAGCTGTTGCGCACAGCGCGTAGCCTGCGCTGCACCAACGTTCTTTTGTGGATCCCCGCAACTCCCTCATTAGCATATTTGAATAGCAAATCAATGGTGTGTCTAGCGCAGTTTTGCGCGGACGAATGCGCCTGTCTATCGAAATTACGCCGGACAAAAAAAAGTAGATTTCTTGCGTATCTCGTTTTGGGGATGCGGCGCATCGAAACGCATGCGCAAATTTAGACTTACGCCGCGCATCTCCTGTAACGCCGGCGTAATTGCTATGTGAATCTGGGCCATAGCGTCTACAAAATAAAGGATAGATTTATGACATTTTTATTATTTTGTTTTTTACTAGAAATGGCAATGCTCTGCGATTTTTAGCAGGACTGCAACATTGTGGCGGACAGATCGGACACTTTTTTGAAAACCATTGGTATTTATACAGCGATCAGAACTTAAAAATAGCCACTGATTACTGTATAAATTTCACTGGCAGGGAAGGATTTAACAATGGGAGGCGATCAAGGGGTTGAGTGTGTCCCTAAGGAGGTGTTTCTAACTGTGGGTGGAGTGTAGTGACTGGAAGGAGGAGTGAGATTGCTGTTCCTAATCACTAAGAACAGACGATCTGTCTATCCTCACCTGACAGAACGGGGATCTATCGGTTTACCATCGACAGATCCCCGTCCTGTCTCTCTCAGGAGAATTTGTAGGTGGCCGACATACATCGCGGCCACCGGCCACACGCGTCGGCTCCGGCTGCACGCACGCGCCCCCTAGTGGTCGTAAAGCTGCTGATGTAACATGACGGCGATTCGCCTAGGAGAGCCAACCTGCCGCAGTACAACAGTGGTGGCTGGTCTTTAACCACTTAAGGACCCCCGCACGCACATATACGGCCACAGAATGGCTCGTACAGGCACAAGGGCGTAAATTTACGTCCCCGCCTTCGTGCGGTTCGGGGGTCCCATCGGGACCCCCTCCGCGGCGTGCGGGGGTCCCCCTGGCTCTGGGAGCGATCGCAGACGAGCGGGCGGATGTCCGTGTTTTCCGCCCCCCCCCGCGATCGCTCCCAGCTAATGGGAGCGCTCCCCCTTCGTTTCAGTTCCTCCTCCTGTGTTTACACAGGAAGGAGGAAATGATGTCACCTCTCATCGCAGCGCTGTTTCCCACCGCTGCTGATGAGAGAAGACATCCACAGTAAGTGTGCACCAACACAACACTGACATACACACACATAGGCACATTAACCCCTTGTGATCGCCCCCCCCACCCCCCTGTCATAGTGTCACTGAATGCAGTGATCTAATCACTGCATTTAGTGTCAGTGTGACAGGCAGTGTAAAAGTCAGTTAGTGTTAGGTTCAGGATAGCCCCCCCACCCCCCCTAATAAAGTTTTAACCCCCTGATCACTGCCCTAGTTAACCCTTTCACTCCCTATTGCCAGCATCACTAAGCGATCATTTTTCTGATCGTTGTATTAGTGTCGCTGTTCCCGCTAGGTAGCTATTTTTTTTTTATTACGATTTTTTTTTTTTTTACTAAAGACATGTGGCTGAATTAATTTTGGTCTAAATGTTTTACTAAAATTTAGTTTATTTGATTTTTTTTATAACAAAAAGATAAAAAATAGTGATTTTTTTCAAAATTGTCGCTCTATTTTAGTTTATAGCGCAAAAAATAAAAATCACAGAGGCGATCAAATACCACCGAAAGAAAGCTCTATTTGTGGGAAGAAAAGGACGCAAATTTTGTTTGGGAGCCACGTCGCACGACCGCGCAATTTTCTGTTAAAGCGACGCAGCGCCGAATTGTAAAAACACCTTGGGTCATTTAGCAGCGTATGTGTCCGGGTCTTAAGTGGTTAAAGTGTTTTTTTCCATTTAAAATAACAAACATGTTATACTGACCTCCACTGTTCAGTTCGTTTTGCACAGAGTGGCCCCGATCCTCGTCTTCTGGGGTCCCTCGGCGGCTGTCTCTGGTCCTCCCCGCAAGTACTGACCACAGTCATGCGAGAGCGCTCGCATGGTGGTGAGTAATTGCGGGCGCACTCCCGTGATACAGCGAGCGGCCATAGCCGCTCACTTTATCACTCGGCCCCGCCCCTCGGCGCGCCGCATAACTGGATGTGATTGACAGCAGCGCCAGCCAATTCGACAGGTCAGGTAAGTAAAACGGGGGCTCGGGGGGGCCGGTATACACTGAAGTTTTTCCTTTACAACTCCTTTAAGTGGTTAAAGAAGAGGAATTGTTATTTAATTTTAATGTATAAATGGTAAAAAAAAAAATGTAAACTGTGACTGGTGGGAGCGACGTCACTCCCCCGCATGCGGCGGGAGCCGCTTTAAACGGCATGGCCTTTCTTTCTAGCTCTTGCGCATGCGCAGGAGAAATCGCCGTACAGTGATTTGCAAATATCTCCTAGACTGTCTGGGAGATATTTCAAGCACCTACAGATAAGCCTTAATCTAGACTTACCTGTAGGTTAAAGTGGTTGTAAAGGGTTTACAACCACTTTAATATCGCTTTAAATTTACCAATAAAGAGTATCATTTAAACGCCAACATTTTTGCACTTATCAACAGCCAACCCGGTACAATACTCCACTACAGATCAGTCGGATACGGGAAGGTTCTGAAAGTATCTCTAGATGACATTCACTTTTATAAGTCCTCCTCATCCCAGAGATGCCCGACTCACTTCTGACCTCTCGCCCCCCTAAGAGCCGCGGGGCGGCGTTGGTCATCTACGTGTTTACACTGTACAATTCAATACCGCCATTCATGAAATGACAGCAGAGGAACGCTGGCCTGGAGGGACGGGCTGATGTCACCTCTCAGATCTCAGCTCTCATCAAAGGCAATGTCATGGCCGGAAGTCCAACCTCACCGCGGAAACAAAGGGGGCAGTGTGCAAGATGGCCGACCGCAACACGTAAGACAATTACTGCATGAATAAGATGTCGTTCAGCAGACGCCAAAGACTATTTTCTGCACAATACTCTGTATCCGATAAACATTATAGATCATAGGCTGTACTGTATACATGCTTCATTCATGGATGTTGTGTAAAAAGTTAAAGTGCACCTGTCATCATTGCACTGTTATAAATTGGAGAAGCCGCGCTAATAAAGTTCAATTATTGCAAATTATTTGATTGTAGAAATAATTCATCATATTTCTAATGACCAATGATTAAATGATAAATCAGGTTCTTCTAAACAGACTGTCAGGTCACCTGTGGCCAGATGACAAAATGCACCCAGTTATAGTCAAGGGTGCACCGCAAGGTAGTGAACCCTATAGCAGACTGCTGCGGATGGACAGGAAGCTTGAGCCCAAGATTCCCCAGGGTGCGGAGTCTAAGGTCCAGCTGGTGTTCACCAGAGCCTCTACTGGTGAGGATGGCCTTCGCTGTAACTGAACCCAGGTCGCGGCCCCTGGTGTCCCCCAGGTCACGCTCCGTTGGGAGAGAGGGGAAGCAGCCACTCAGGACACAAGGCATAGTGACGGGTAAGCCGAGGTCGGGGCAACAGGCAGACAAGGATAACCAAGGGACAGGCCAAGGGTCAGGGTCACAGGCAAACAGGAGTAGTCAGAGACAAGCCAAAATTGGAACACAGAGATTAACATAGCACACAGCAAGCAGGAAGACAAAGCCACCAACAACATTGACCAGCAAAGCAGACCTACAGTGCACTAGTTAATATAGAGTTCCTGGGATGGCCTGGGATGGAGCCATACAGGGAGGAGAGATGATAAAGGCAGCCAGATAAGAGAGTCTGGCCTCTGATGAACACATGGAGGGAAAGGTAAGCAGCCAGTTTGCATGTCCATGAAACAAAACACCACAGTGAAGTCATTCAGCAATATGTGCCACCACCTTTGGAGAAGCTTGCTTACCAGATGGCAAAACCGCGTGTGTGGCAATAGCCCAGCCAAGGCCTTTGCTTGCATAGAATATCGTAGGGATAAACTCTGGATGGGTGGCTGCATATATATGTCCAAACACCAATATCGCCGTTATAATCAGGACCATTGGTTCAGCAATAGCTCAGCAGTAAACCCAGGGAGAGAAAACCAACTCTAGTGTAATATTGCCTCACTTGGTATTTATGAAATAAAAATAGTATTGTACTTACATTTAAACAGTTTAAAATTTGCGCATTAAAACTGCAGAGACAGCTGGCTACAAACAAACTCCCGTCCTCCTAACGAGACAGGGTGGTGACGTCAGCGCGTATCCTCCTCCAGACATGTTTCGTCACATGCGACGTTGTCAATGGGGAACAGAGCATGCTTATTGTCTATACTTAACTGAGGTACTTGTGCTTTATAACTTTAACCACTTAAGGACCGCTCACTGTATATATACGTAATTTTTTTAAAGATGGATATCTCGGTAACGGTAGCAGCTGCTGCCACAACCGAGATATCCATCTCTTCAGGGAGCGGTCCTGTCAACGATAACGGTGGTCTCTGCGGCGGATTCGCCGCGAGATCACCGTTATCGGTGGTGGGAGAGGGCCCCTCTCCCCCCGCTCTCCCGTGCCCTCCGCCGCTTACCGGAGCCATCGCTAGCGGCGGAGGCGATCAGGTCCTCTCCCCTGCTTGGCTGGGATACGAGTGAGGGCAAGATGGCCCCCACCCGTCTCCATAGCATAGCAGGGCGGAAGTGACGTTTTGACGTCACTTCCGCCCTGCTATGCTATGGAGACGGGTGGGGGCCATGCTTCTTAAAGTGGAGTTCCACCCTTAAAACCACTTTGTTTCATCCCATCCAGCATACTGGCGTCAGCGCCAGTATGCTGTTTTTTTTTTTTTTTTTTTTAATGCATGTACTTACTTTATAATAAATCATTTAGTTTCGTGCGCACCGCGGTATGTCGCCGCTATAAGGCGTCACGCCTTCCGGAAACAGCCGATTAGCGTTCGGCTCTTCTCGGCGCCTGCGCACAGACCCAGAAGCTGACCGCGCAGGCGCTGTATATAGCCGCGTCACGCCCTCCGAAAAAACCCGAACTAGGACCGGCTATTTACGGTGCCTGCGCAGTCAGCTCCTGGGTCTGTGCGCAGGCGCCGAGAAGAGCTGAACGCTAATCGGCTGTTTCCGGAAGGCGTGACGCCTTATAGCGGCGACATACTGCGGTGTGCACGAAATTAAATGATTTATTATAAAGTAAGTACATGCATTAAAAAAAACAAAAAAACAGCATACTGGCGCTGACGCCAGTATGCTGGATGGGATGAAACAAAGTGGTTTTAAGGGTGGAACTCCGCTTTAAAGCAATATTTTCTGGTTGTCATTTTTTCAAATTACATTTTTTTTTTGCATTTAAGTCCAAATATGAGATGTGACATCTTTTTGACCCCAGATCTCATATTTAAGAGGACCTGTCATGCTTTTTTCTTTTTTCTATTACAAGTGATCCATTTTTTTTTTGTGTGTAAAAAATTATAAAATAAAAATAAATAAGAAAACTATGTTTTAACCACTTAAGACCCGGACCAATACGCTGGCAAATGACCCAAGGGGTTTTTGCGATTCGGCACTGCGTCGCTTTAACAGACAATTGCGCGGTCGTGCGACGTGGCTCCCAAACAAAATTTGCGTCCTTTTTTTCCCCACAAATAGAGCTTTCTTTTGGTGGTATTTGATCACCTCTGCGGTTTTTATTTTTTGCGCTATAAACAAAAATAGAGCGACAATTTAAAAAAAAATGCAATATTTTTTACTTTTTGCTATAATAAATATCCCCCAAAAATATATAAAAAAAACATTTTTTTTCTTCAGTTTAGGCCGATACGTATTCTTCTACATATTTTTGGTAAAAAAAATCGCAATAAGCGTTTATCGGTTGGTTTTCGCAAAATTTATAGCGTTTACAAAATAAGGGATAGTTTTATTGCATTTTTATTAATTTTTTTTTTTTTTACTACTAATAGCGGCGATCAGCGATTTTTTTCGTGACTGCGACAATATGGCGGACACTTCGGACAATTTTTACACATTTTTGGGACAATTGTCATTTTCACAGCAAAAAATGCATTTAAATTGCATTGTTTACTGTGGAAATGACAGTTGCAGTTTGGGAGTTAACCACAGGTGGCGCTGTAGGGAATGTGTACATAATGTGTGTGTTTACTACTGTAGGGGGGTGTGGCTGTAGGTGTGACGTCATCGATCGCGTCCCCCTATTACAGGGATGACGCGATCGATGCTCCGGCCACAGAGAAGCACGGGGAAGCCGTGTGTACACACGGCTCTCCCCGTTCTTCCGCTCCAGGGACGGATCGCCGCACTGCAGCGGCGATCGGGTCCACGAATCCCGCGGTCCCGGTCCTGGAGCTTCGGACCGGGTCGCGGGCGCGCGCCCGCGACCCACGGCTGGGTACTAAAACCAACGTATATATACGTTGATGTGCCCAGCCGTGCCATTCTGCCGACGTAAATCTGCAGGAGGCGGTCCTTAAGTGGTTAAAGCGCCCCGTCCCAACGAGCTTGCGCACAGAAGCGAACGCATACGTGAGTAGCGCCCGCATATCAAAACGGTGTTCAAACCACACAAGTGAGGTATCACTGCGAGAGCAATAATTGTAGCCCTAGACCCCCCTCTGTAGCTCAAAACATGCAACCTGTTAAACGTTGCCTATGAAGATTTTTAAGGGTAAAAGTTGACATGTTGGGTATCATTTTACTCGGCGTAACATTATCTTTCACAATATATAAAAAAATGGGCTAACTTTACTGCTGTTTTATTTTTTAATAAAAAAAAGTGTTTTTTTTCCCAAAAAAAGTGCGCTTGTAAGACCGCTGCGCAAATACGGTGTGCAAAAAGTATTGCAATGACCGCCATTTTATTCCCTAGGGCATTAGAAAAAAATATATAATGTTTGGGGGTTTTAAGTAATTTTCTAGCAAAAAAAAAAAATGTTTTAATCTTGTAAACGCCAAATCTGAAAAACAAGCTTGGTCCTTAAGTGGTTAATACATTGCAGAATACCAGTCCTTAAAGAGGAACTTCATCTTGTTTTTAAAAGCCCAACTCTGTTTTTCCACGCACTAAACTTTGTCTAGGGCAGTGGTCTCCAAACTGTGGCTCAGGGTCTTAGACGGGTATCTGCACCCCCCCCCCCCATCCCCCCTGAAAGGTACCAATTGTGGCACCGGAGGGGGAAGGAATGCGATGAGCGGAAGTTCCACTTTAGGGCGGAGCTCCTTTTTAACACGCTAATTATATAGTTGTCTGCTAAGTTGTTTCTAGAGGGTAGGGGGGAGTATCCCGGAGCCAGCCCAGCCCTACCTCGTTATCTAATCACTTGTGTTAAAAGTGTATAAAAAGACTATTCTGGTTCTAATAAAACGTTTATGTTCAGCAATCAAGCAAGTATGGTCTTGTTTGTTGTTGTTAGTGGTTGGAATATCTGATATCTATATTCAGACTGGGAGGAAGCGGTGTATGATAAAAACACTCAAGCCGAGTGTGGGATGTTTCGTTACACCCCATAACGGGGCTCCTAAGAAAAAAAAATTATAATAAAAAATCATTTTGAAAAAAAAAAAAAAAAATTACAAAAAAAAAAGACTGTATATACACGCATGTGTGTTTGCGCTCTGGAGGGCACACTCTAATGCAGGGGTGTCAAACTCAATTTGCTTGTGTCCCACATCAGCATTATGGTTGCCCTCAAAAGGGCTGGTTGTATCAACACCCCACCCCCCTTACACCTGATGATGAGCATCCCCCCACTACCCCTTACATCAGTGCACCCCCTTGCCTTGTGCTGCTGCCAGGAGGGCTGGACAGAGAAGTGCAGGAGTGAAGGAGTCCTGTCCTCTCTGCTGCTGAGACCAGGTGGGGGCAGAGACAAGGGGGGTGTGAGGGCCACATAAAATGAACTGGAGGGCCCGATTCGGCCCGCGGGCCTTGTGTTTGACACCTGTGTTTTAGTGCAATAGGCTGCGCACACCACTACAATCACTTCCCCTTCTCCTCATCTCCATTACACAGGGAGGAGGGGGGGGGGGGGCTGTATACGTTTCAGAAAAGGTCCTGCCTGTTCTCCTTCAGTGGAGCTGGTCTGGATATTCATCTGGGGCAAGGATTACATTCTACTCTAAGTGCTATTTAATGAGGAAAATATTCTACGACACCGAATCAGACGAGATAGACGACACCCATGTCTTGGCACGGCTCACATCCTACGTCCCCGGCCTGATGCACACTCTTCAGTGCCATAATATTTGGGTATTATACCTGCTCGGGATTCTTAGCATTACGCGGGTGGCGGAGTGCGGCGCTCGGTGTATATCTCTGTAAAGTGTGTTTAAACGGAAAACATTCTACCCGACATAACAGAAAATGGCGCCGTAAACAAGAGCAGAGCGGAGCGTGCCGGCTATAATGGAGGATACATTTACACTTGGCTCAAAGATTATTTAAAGAGGAACTGCAGTCCGCTCACATAATTTTTAATAAAAACATCTTTGCCATTCTGAAGCTTCCCCTCCAACCACTTTGCATATTATTTTATATATACTGTGGTTCTGTACTTGCCAAATGTGCTTCAGAAATCTCCCTCCGCTGAGTCTGGCTGGAGCCATTTTAACTGTGGGCAGCTGAAGCTGCTGCCTGTTCACTTCCTGGATTTACACAGACACACTGAGACGCACCTCCAGCTCTGCAGCTCTCATTGGCCCTTTTTTGACTCATCGCCCCCCCCCCTTCCTAGCAAACTCTCAGGAAAGTTATATAGAGAGCTGTGCATTAGGCCAGGGTTTGACAAATTTGCTTGGAATCTATGAGCCAGCTAAAAAAGTTAGGAGCCAAAAAACGCACCCCCTCCCGCCAAGCTCACGCGCAGAAGCCAACGCATACGTGAGTAGCGCCCGCATATGTAAATGGTATTCAAACCACACATGTGAGGTATCGCCGCGATTGGTAGAGCGAGAGCAATAATTCTAGCCCTGGACCCCCTCTGTAACTCAAAACATGCAACCTGTAGAAGTTTTCAAACGTCGCCAATGGAGATTTTAAAGGGTTTGTCGCCATTCCACGAGCGGACGCAATTTTGAACCGTGACATGTTGGGTATCAATTTACTCCGCGTAACATTATCTTTCACAATATAAAAAAAATTGGGCTAACTTTACTGTTGTCTTATTTTTTAATTAAAAAAAAAGTGTAATTTTTACCTAAAACAGTGCGCTTGTAAGACCGCTGCGCAAATACGGTGTGACAGAAAGTATTGCAACAACCGCCATTTTATTCTGTAGTGTCTATAAACTATGGGAAAGATTTATGGCATTTTTTTTTTTTTTTTACGAGTAATGGCGGTGATCTGCGATTTTTAGCGGTATTGCGACATTGCAGCGGACAGATCGGACTCTTGACATATTTTTGGGACCAGTGACATTTATAGAGCGATCAGTGGTATAAATATGCACTGATTACTGTATAAATATCACTGGCAGGGAAGGGGTTAACACTATGGGGATGATCAAGGGGTTAAATGTGTTCCCTAGGTGTGTTCTAACTGTGTGGGTAGGGGACTAACTAAGAGAAATGGCAGATCGCTGTGCCTACTTGTAGCCTCACCAGCACCCATCAATGCAGCCTCACCAGTGCCCATCAAATGCAGCCTCACCAGTGCCTATCAAATGCAGCCTCACCAGTGCCCCTCAAATCCAGCCTACCAGCACCCATCAATGCAGCCTCACCAGCGCCCATCAAATGCAGCCTCACCAGCGCCTATCAAATGCAGCCTCACCAGCGCCCATCAAATGCAGCCTCACCAGCGCCTATCAAATGCAGCCTCACCAGTGCCCCTCAAATCCAGCCTACCAGTGCCCATCAAAAAATGTTTGCTTGCTTCCATTCATTCGGGAGTCGGGACACAGACACAGTCCTCTGCCACCGCTGCGCCTCTGTTACTATGTGCGAACAGAGCAGCGGCTGCCTGCTGATGCTGAGACGTTGTCGCTTGCTGCAGAAAGAAGAGAGCGGTAACACCAGTGGCCGGGCACCCTAGGCAGCAGTGTGCCCTAGGCGGCTGCCTAGTTTGCCAAGTGGTAGCAATGGTCCAGTCTCCACCCAAAGGGTGTCCAGAACCGGAGACCTCACCCACTGCAACCAGACACGATACTGGTACAGAGCCACCTAGTGGCAAGTAGCTAACTGCACCTACCTACAAACCACTGTCACAGCCAGAGTCTGGCTGTAAGCTTTTTGCAATTATGTAGAAGATTTAGTGCAAATGTAGCTTTATATGTAAAATGTAAATTATACACAGAAATGGTCAAACTGATAGTATCTGTAACGGTATGGCTCGTGGGACCCAGAGGCTCTTGAAGGATGCTGGGTACTCCTGTTTCAGCTTCACCAATGACTCTTGTGTCTAGGGTCATCCTATGTTCACTAGGGGCATAGGATGACTGAGAAATGGTATCTTGAATTACATGAGATGGGACAGTAATGATAATTCACAATGTATTGCAGGATATCTTGAAATATTACAGGTGGTTAATTCTGAACCCAACAGGTCAATGGACAGGGATTCATTCAATGTGAAACATAGGTAATTAAGTCTGCTACTGTCATGTACATTAACCTTAGTTTGGCTTCTAAAGACCTGTTCATTGTGTGATGCTAATTAACACTGTTTTGTGTGGATTTCTGTTGGTGATGGATGGGGAATGTGGATTGGTACCCTTTAAAGGTCAGACGTCTGACTTATGTTTACTAAAGGAATGTGTATTGGAGGCTCGATAGTACCCATTGTATGATGTTGTGGGTGGAGTGTGTCGTTGTCGCTTTGATTACTGCAGCATGCTTTTTGGTTGTTAACTGTATAAAAGCCAGAGTTTTACCATTAAAAGAGCTATCCGTTTGAACCAGAGACAGAGCAATGTGTCTGGTTTTTCTGGGGAATTCTTATGGGTCCTGTCTGCTGCATTGTGGAGTGTTGAGAAGCTGTCGTGGGTTGGTGGGGTGGAATGGACTATCGAAAACGTTTTAGAACGGAATAAGCAACGCCATGCTGTGACCAGCAAACACAAGCAGCTGTTTCTGCAATATGAACGGTCACGTCTTCCTTTAGCACCGGCACAGAAGCATCCCTGCTCACTGTACAGCAGACGAAAATGATGTCCAATTCATTTAATCCGTCATGTGAAAGCGATTAAATCCATCTCAGGGAATTACTCATCGTCTCTCCTTTCACCTCTCCTGAGTCACAGCTACAACGGCGTGTCACAATATCGCAAACCACACAATGTAACATGACAGAGACTGAAATATTTGTTTTGTCCCCTATTACAGAGGATTCCGCAGATGTAATGCAGTATTTCCCCACGTGTTGTTCATTGTACGCAGAGGAGAAGACCGGGGTAGACCGCAGCGAGGTGGGGGGAGACCTCAGGGGAAGCCGCTGTAGGAATTGTGGTTTGTGTAATTCAAGAAGGATCTTGTCTGTGATTTACATTCTAAGCTCAGCCTTCTAATTACAGCTTTACCGTTCAGGATTAGGTAAGCTAAAGGATGTTGATGGCTGGGGAACTACAACTCCCAGCAGGTCCTGTCATCCAGCAGCAGGCGTAACCCAGTATTCCTGCTTTTGTTAAAGGACCAGTCCAAACAAAATTATATTTTTTTAAATTGCCTGGGAGTGCCGACAGTTGAGATCCCTGAGAGCGTGTTTAGTTGAAAGCCCTGGGAGTGCCGATAATCGGGATCCCTGGGACCGTCGACAGCCGAGATCCCTGGGAGCGTTGACAGCTGAGATCCCGGGGAGTGCCGACAGCCGAGATCCCGGGGAGTGCCGACAGCCGAGATCCCGGGGAGTGCCGACAGCCGAGATCCCGGGGAGTGCCGACAGCCGAGATCCCGGGGAGTGCCGACAGCTGAGATACCCGGGAGTGCCGACAGCTGAGATACCCGGGAGTGCCGACAGCTGAGATCCCTCGGAGTGCCGTCAGCTGAGATCCCTCGGAGTGCCGACAGCTGAGATCCCTCGGAGTGCCGACAGCTGAGATCCCTCGGAGTGCCGACAGCTGAGATCCCTCGGAGTGCCGACAGCTGAGATCCCTCGGAGTGCCGACAGCTGAGATCCCTCGGAGTGCCGACAGCTGAGATCCCGGGGAGTGCCGACAGCTGAGATACCCGGGAGTGCCGACAGCAGAGATCCCGGGGAGTGCCGACAGCTGAGATACCCGGGAGTGCCGACAGCTGAGATCCCTGGGAGTTCCGACAGCCGAGATCCCTGGGAGTGCCGACAGCCGAGATCCCTGGGAGTGCCGACAGCTGAGATCCGTCGGAGTGCCGACAGTTGAGATCCCTGGGATCAGTGCCCATCTGCAGCCTCACTGTGCCAATTTTCAGCCTCACTGTGCCCATTTGCAGCCTCATGTACCTTTGATTACGGTATCCCGCTGTGTCATGCATCCTTAACTGTTCGGCAGCCGTCCACTGTAAGGCCTCATTCACACGAGGCGGACTCCGTCGCGACGGAGTCCGTCTGCTCCCACCAGCTCAGCGGGATATCAGTCCGCAGATCTCCGCTGAGCCGACGAATGACAAGCTCCTCTCTGCTCACTGAGCGGGGAGGGGCTTGTCGGGCACCGCTGTCTGCTATGGAGCGATCTGGTGAAAACGGACAGCATGTCCGTTTTATCAGATCTTACCCGATCCGATCCGCCGCCATGGACGGATGGGGACACATCCCCCATACGTCTGTTTTTAGCGGATCGGGTTGGATGTCAGCGGACATATCTTCGCTGTCATCCGACGCTCCATAGGGATGCATGGAGCGGCCGTTCAGGTCCGCCGTCAAAACTGACAGGCAGACCCGAACGGTCCATCCGTGTGAATGAGGCCTAACAAAGCCCCGTCTCCTCCTCATCCGTGATAGACAGAACACGGATTCATTTTCCCAGCATTGTATGTTCAGTGTTCTGTCTATCATGGACAAGGAGGAGGCGGGGCTTTGTTACAATGGACGGGCGCCGAGCAGTTAAGACTGCATGACACAGCAGGAGACCGTCACTCGAGTATAAAAAAATGAGCTGAAAAGGTCGGCTTATACTCGAGTATATACGCGATATTAAACCCGACATAAAGATACCTTTTCAACATAATAATAGCCGGTTCACACAGGGGCGACTAGTCAGGCGATTCAGCCGTCTGACAAATCGCGTCCCATTCTGTTCAATGGAACCGTTCTATTAGGAGCGACTCAAATCGCTCCGAATTAGAAAAAGGTTCTTGTACGACATTGGGGGCGACTTGCATTGACTTCAATACAGAAGTCATTTTGCAATTCGCCTCTGAAATCGTCTTGAGGTCGCCTTGCCGAGTCTCCCCCAAAGTTGCGACGCCCCAGTGTGAACCGGCTCTAAGGGTCGAAGCTTCCCCCGACTTGAAGACTAACCCCCGGTTTTTAAAGAAACACACCGAAGAAGGTCTTCTGGCCAAGAAATGTCAAAAGCAGGCAGGATGCGGCATGTCTCCTTTCAGGCAGCACTTTACTTATAACCAAACATTTAAAATAACGGACAGGTCCACTTGACAAAAAACAGACTTCTCCATTATTTGCACTGTAGTAAAATATGAATAAAAAAAACAGACAGACAAAAAGTGACAAAAGAAACTAAACAATGTCCTATAAATCTTTGTCAGTTCAGGCTCTGCACCACCAAGAGAACATTTCTCACACCATGCAAAAGACTTCATCAGCCCAAGGATATCTGTAGACATGTACAATGTGTTTCAGTCCCAATCTAAATACAACGTTTTGATTATTTGGAGATTCGGATGTATCCTAATCTCCGAATGACAATAGTAAAGAATTTCTTGGAAACTCCTTAAGTTTTGTTTTGTGTATTTGTTGTCTAAAAAAATACCACATTTGTGAACAATTCATTCAAAATGATCGACCGATCCAAATTCTGTGTCAATAATAGCTGGCTGTTAAGGAGCGGGGCAGGAAGCCGGCCGCTGTATCCTTAAAGGGGTTGTAAAGCTAATTCCATCCATTAGGGTGAAAAAACATCTGCCAATTAGAGCCCCCCCGAACCCCCCTTTTACTTACTTGACCCCTCAAAAGTCCCGCGCCGTGAACGCACTGGCTTCTCTGCCATCTTCCCGGCTCTGTGATTGGTTGATTGAAAGCAGCGCAGACATTGTCTCACGCTGCTGTCAATCGCATCCAATGATGCAGCGTGCCGGGGGGGGGGGGGGGCCGAGTAATACAGATGGCGGCTATGGCCGCCGGCTGTATCATGGGAGCGCTCACGCAAAGACTCAACACCAGAAGGTGTTGAGTCCTTGCGGGGGAGGGGGGGGGGCCGAGACAGTCGCCGAGGGACCCCAGAAGACCAGGTTCAGGGCCACTCTGTGCAAAACGAGCTGCACAGTGGAGGTAAGTATAACATGTTTGTTATTTAAAAAAAAAAAAATAACTTTAGTGATCCTCTAGTCTCTGCCCCCAGCCATGCCGTGAACTGAATAGGCGGCTGAGTGGGTGGCTGCGAGCTCAAGGAACAGCCCAGGATTCGGTAATCCCTGGCAAAGCATCATTTGACCCCCAATGGGGTCCCGACCCCCAGGTTGAGAACCACTGCTTTAACAGCTAATCATTCATCAGCTGTCAGCGGGTTTCCCTGCTGACAGCTGAAATGTAAACAAAAGAATGCCAGCAATGAAAATTCAGAAGAAAAAAAAACAGCGTGGGTAACCCTCCACCCCCAAATTTAATGGGAACCCTATGCCAAAAAAAAAAAAAAATGGCGTGGGGGCCTCCCAGAATCCAGACACAGACCCTTACCTAAGCATACAGCCTGGCAGGCCAGGAAAGGGGGAGGACGAGCCACATGCCCTCAACATGTTAATGGCCCACTCCTTAACAACCAGCTATTCTGCACACAGAATTGGGATCGGTCGATCATTTTTCAGCCAAATCGTTCCGAAAATGTTGAATTTGTTACAAAATGAATACACAAAAGGAAACAAAATGAACATAAACGAATAAATGAACATAAACGAATTCCGAAACATAATGAATCTATCCAAAAATAAACTAACCTACATTTTCCGTTCTGCATATGTCTAGTTATCTATTCTGTGAACTGACTGTTTTCTCCCTGCAAATAAGAGGTCTGCACTATCCAGCTTAAAAGTGCAGGGAATACAACGTACAGTTCTGGCCCTCAAAATGTGCGTAATAATGTATAAGAACTTCCCATGGTACTCCCGTCTGTATAAACCGCACATCCTTCTACAGTGCCTGCCGCCGAGAATGTGTTTTTAACACGCCATCATCGCGCTGAATCTCGGCGACAGGCTGCCGATATCTCGCACTTGCTGGAATAGTAAAAGCACATTCCAGCGAGTGCGTCATAGAAGCGACGGGGATCCATGGCCAATTCTACACGTGGGCGGAGTTTGTTATGAATCCTGAAGGAGAAATCCCCGCCGGATTTTTAAAGAAAAATCCGGCATGGGTTCCCCCCTCAGGAGCATAACGGGCCCTTAGGTCTGTTATGGGTTGTAAGGAGACCCCCTACGCCGAAAAAACGGCGTGGGGGTCCCCCCACAATCCATAACAGACCCGTATCCAAAGCACGCCGGCCGGCCGGTCAGGAAGGGAGTGGGGGCGAGCGAGCGCCCCCCCCTCCTGAGCCGTACCGGGCAGCATGCCCTCAACATGGGGGGGTTAGGTGCTCTGGGGCAGGGGGCGCACTGCGGCCCCCCACCCCAGAGCACCCTGTCCCCATGTTGATGAGGACAGGGCCCCTTCCCGACAACCCTGGCCGTTGGTTGTCGGGGTATGCGGGCGGGAGGCTTATCGGAATCTGGAAGCCCCCTTTAATAAGGGGGCCCCCAGATACCGGCCCCCCACCCTAAGTGAATGAGTATGGGGTACATTGTACCCCTACCCATTCACCTGCAAATAAAAAGTGTAAACACAAATAAACCACACAGGGTATTGAAATATTTTATTAGTTGGCCGCCGGGGGGGGGGGTGTGTATGATCGCTTTTATAAAAGCGCCCCCCTCCGGCAGGCTTCTGTGGGGGGTGGGTGCCGCCGTCTGGTTCTCTTCCGCCGCCGGGGGGGGCGCTTTGATAAAAGCGCCCACCACCCGGCGGGCTTCTTTCGACGTCTTCGGCGGCTGGGGGGTCTTCTCCCACTCTCCGGGGTCTTCTCCTGCTCTCCGGGGGTCTTCTCCGCTCTCCGGGGGTCTTCTCCGCTCTCCGGGGGTCTTCTCCGCTCTCCGGGGGTCTTCTTCTTCTTCAGGACTCGCCGCCGCTAACTTTGTGTGTTAGCTCAATTACTAGCGGCGGCGAGTCCCCTCCTCTGTGACGTCGTCTTCTTCTTCTTCTCCAGATGTTGACGCGACGCTTCCTTCCGCTGTTATGCCGGGCGCGCGGCTCGCAGCGAGTTATATAGGCCTGTCTTGTGACGTCGCAGTCCCATCATGCTCCGGTAGGTACCACGTGCCGAAGACGTCGAAAGAAGCCCGCCGGGTGGTGGGCGCTTTTATCAAAGCGCCCCCCCCGGCGGCGGAAGAGAACCAGACGGCGGCACCCACCCCCCACAGAAGCCCGCCGGAGGGGGGCGCTTTTATAAAAGCGATCATACACACCCCCCCCCGGCGGCCAACTAATAAAATATTTCAATACCCTGTGTGGTTTATTTGTGTTTACACTTTTTATTTGCAGGTGAATGGGTAGGGGTACAATGTACCCCATACTCATTCACTTAGGGTGGGGGGCCGGTATCTGGGGGCCCCCTTATTAAAGGGCGCTTCCAGATTCCGATAAGCCTCCCGCCCGCATACCCCGACAACCAACGGCCAGGGTTGTCGGGAAGGGGCCCTGTCCTCATCAACATGGGGACAGGGTGCTCTGGGGTGGGGGGCCGCAGTGCGCCCCCTGCCCCAGAGCACCTAACCCCCCCATGTTGAGGGCATGCTGCCCGGTACGGCTCAGGAGGGGGGGGGGCGCTCGCTCGCCCCCACTCCCTTCCTGACCGGCCGGCCGGCGTGCTTTGGATACGGGTCTGTTATGGATTGTGGGGGGACCCCCATGCCGTTTTTTCGGCGTAGGGGGTCTCCTTACAACCCATAACAGACCTAAGGGCTCGTTATACTCCTGAGGGGGGAACCCATGCCGGATTTTTCTTTAAAAATCCGACGGGGATTTCTCCTTCAGGATTCATAACAAACTCCGCCCACGTGTAGAATTGGCGGGAATCCGCGTCGGATCCCCGTCGCTTCTATGACGGCTTTGTCTCCATCGCGGCAAGCCAGCTCGGCGCTGGCTCCCGCGATGGGGCTCGTAGGTGGTCAATCTCGCCGAGAAAGGGAGCGAGATTGACACAATATCCCAGTCACCTACTGTATGCTCATATAGACATTTGTTAAAGCAAGCTCCACTTACCATCAGAGTAAGCCCCGCCACCTACCAACATGGACGGTGGTGAGGCTCTCAGAGATGGGTGTGATAGAGAAGATCTTCTTTCAGAGATAGGGGTGGCAGAGATTGGGAGGCTCTCTCCATTGCGAAGCCTCCAAGGTTGATCTCTGTCTCTCTGTTTCTTGTCTTTCCTGCACCTCTCTCTGGCTGGATCTCTCTCTTTTATGGTCTCACCTGTATGGTTCCCCTCCAACCCATCTTTGGCCTGTGCTCCCTACATGTCATCTTGTCTGTATCCCCCTTCAGGCTGTTTTTTCCCCACACCCCACCATGACTCTCTTTCCTCGTCCCAACCTAACCTGTACCATTCTCTCTCCTCCCTTACCGGCCTGACCCCCGGGCCATGCCTCTCCCTCGCCACCACTAGTTCATACCCATCTCTTCCTGTGCCTTCTTTTTCCTTCCTTCTCTCTGGTCTATGTGTTTTTCCTCCTCTGTTTGCTTCCCTGGCATGTGCCTCCCTGTCTTTTCCATGTTCTTTACCTGGTTGGTTTTGTGCCATGCATCCAAGGGTCTCCAAACTTTTAAACAAAGGGCCAGTTTACTGTCCTTCAGGCTTTATGGGGCTGGACTGTAACCAGTAGGAGTAGAAAATGCTCTGGTGTCAGTGGGAGTAAACAATGCCCCATCATTGGTATGAGTGGGAGGAATAATACCCCATTGATGGTGTCAGGTGGAGGAAAAAGTGTCCCAAGGGACAGATTAAGGCAAGCAAAGGGCTGTATCTGGCCCCTGGGCCACAGTTTGGAGGTGAATGGTGTAGACCAGGGCTTTCAAACTGGCGGACCCTCCAGCTGTTTCGAAACGACAAATTGTAGGGTTGCTGGTTCAACTAGACCCGGGGTTTAAGGACAATCTGGATGTATGGAGCCTCCCCAATCCATTGGTAGTGAAAACATCCACACGCACATATGGCAGGGCTTGACAAATTTGCTTGGAATCTAGGAGCCAGCTAAAAAAGTTAGGAGCCAGAAAACACGTCCCGTTGAGCTTGCGCGCAGAAGCGAACACATACGTGAGTAGCGCCCGCATATGTAAACGGTATTTAAACCACATGTGAGGTATCGCCGCGATCGTTAGAGCGAGAGCAATAATTCTAGTTCTAGGCCTCCTCTGTAACTCAAAACGTGCAATTTGTCGATTTTTTTAAAACGTCGCCTATGGAGATTTTAAAGGGTAAAACTTTGTCGCCATTCCACGAGCGGACGCAATTTTGAAGCGTGACATGTTGGGTATCAATTTACTCGCCGTAACATTATCTTTCACAGTATAAAAAAAAAATGGGATAATTTTACCGTTTTATTTTTTTATTTAAATTTTTAAATTTTTTTCCCAAAAAAGTGCGCTTGTAAGACCGCTGCGCAAATACGGCGTGACACAAAGTATTGCAACGATCGCCATTTCATTCTCTAGGGTGTTAGAATAAAAAATATATATAATGTTTGGGGGTTATCATTAGAGGGAAGGGGAGGGCAGTGAAAAATGACATTAAAATTGCTGTTTAACTTGTAATGCCAAATTGCCACCACCAGATGGCACCAGCTTACAGAAGGAAGAGCTTGGGACATCACAAGGCCGCAAAGCCGCGGCCTAAATTACCGGCCGTCGCGGACCCGCCGCGATCGCGCGGCGAGGGAGGTGGGGGCGCACGGAGACACAGGATCCTGTGCCTCCGTGCTCCCCCACCTCCCCCGCCGCGCGATCGCGGCGGGGCCGTGGCGGCCGGTAATTGAGGCCGCGGCTTCGCGGACTTGTAGACCGCAAAGCCGCGGCCTCAATTACCAGCCGCCGCGGGCGCCAGGTCACAATTTCTGGTGCCCGGACACTGTCGACCCCTGACATATGGTATATCCACACTCAACTTTATTTCTAATGCGTACTTGTTGATAATCAAATCATACAAGAAAGGAACGCCCTTGTCCCAGCCAATCATATCTAAGTTATTAGGTTATACAAGTAATATTCGTCACAATTATATATCGTGTATAAAATATAACAATCTGTCTTCTGGGTGTCTAAACCTGGTTTCTACTGCAACTTATCTAATGTTATCATCCTTTGCCTAGTACATAATAACAAATAGCAAGGTTGTTGTTTGTTTCTATGGGCCAGATTCAGATACCTCTGCCTCTCTAGGCAGGCGTAGCGTATCTCAGATACACTATGCCGCCGTAACTATCAGTGGCAGGTTCCTTATTCAGAAACTACTTACGCCGTAAGTTACGGCGGCGTAGTGTAACTGTGGCGGCGCAAGGCTGCGCAATTCAAATGTGGAAGATGGGGGCGTGATTCATGTAAATGAATCATGACCCCACGTTAGTGACGTTTTTTCTAAACGGCGCATGCGCCGTCCGTGGACGTATCCCACTGCGCATGTGTGGAACACGTTGCAACTAGTCAATGTAAACGACGTGTACGTAAATTACCGAACGATTTACACAAACGACGTACAATTCGATGCTGTCCCGACGTCCATACTTAACATTGGCTGCGCCTCCTATAGCAGGGGTAACCTTACGCCGGAATAACGCTTACGCAGACGACGTAAACTACGACAGCCGGCCGCAAGTACGTTCGGGAATCGCCGTAACTCCCTAATTTACATATTCGACGTGTAAAACGACGGAAGCGCCACCTAGCGGCCAACTAATATACGACGGTGTAACAGAATTACGCCGCTCGTATATTAGCAGAATTCCGGCGTATCTTCTTTTCTGAATAGCAAAAAAAGATACACCGGCTATTCTTAGTATTTACGCAGCGTATCTATAGATACGCCGACGTAAATACTGTTTGAATCTGGCCCTTTGTAACTAGTCCTAGAATCTCTGGGTAAAAGGATACGTAAACATACAAGCATTCATTACTATGGGGGAACCCTAGCAAGCCTTATAATGCATTGATAGTATGAGGGAACTCTAGCCTTATAATGCATTGATAGTATGGGGGAACTCTAGCAAGCCTTATAATGCATTAATAGTATGGGGGAACTCTAGCAAGCCTTATAATGCATTGATAGTATGGGGGAACTCTAGCCTTATAATGCATTAATAGTATGGGGGAACTCTAGCCTTATAATGCATTAATAGTATGGGGGAACTCTAGCAAGCCTTATAATGCATTGATATTATGGGGGAACTCTAACCTTATAATGCATTGATAGTATGGGGGAACTCTAGCAAGCCTTATAATGCATTGATAGTATGAGGGAACTCTAGCCTTATAATGCATTGATAGTATGAGGGAACTCTAGCCTTATAATGCATTGATAGTATGGGGGAACTCTAGCCTTATAATGCATTGATATTATGGGGGGAACCCTAGCAAGCCCTATAATGCATTGATAGTATGGGGGAACTCTAGCCTTATAATGCATTGATAGCATGGGGGAACTCTAGCCTTATAATACATTGATATTATGGGGGAACTCTAGCCTTATAATGCATTGATATTTATGGGGGAACTCTAGCCTTTCAATACATTGATAGTATGGGGGAACTCTAGCCTTATAATACATTGATATTTATGGGGGAACTCTAGCAAGCCTTATAATGCACTGATATTATGGGGGGAACCCTAGCAAGCCTTATAATGTATTGATAGTATGGGGGAACTCTAGCCTTATAATACATTGATATTTATGGGGGAACTCTAGCCTTATAATGCATTGATAGTATGGGGGAACTCTAGCCTTATAATACATTGATATTATGGGGGAACTCTAGCCTTATAATACATTGATATTTATGGGGGAACTCTAGCCTTATAATACATTGATATTTATGGGGGAACTCTAGCCTTATAATACATTGATATTTATGGGGGAACTCTAGCCTTATAATGCATTGATAGTATGGGGGAACTCTAGCCTTATAATACATTGATATTATGGGGGAACTCTAGCCTTATAATACATTGATATTTATGGGGGAACTCTAGCCTTATAATACATTGATATTTATGGGGGAACTCTAGCCTTATAATGCATTGATAGTATGGGGGAACTCTAGCCTTATAATGCATTGATAGTAGGGGGGAACTCTAGCCTTATAATACATTGATATTTATGGGGGAACTCTAGCCTTTCAATACATTGATATTTATGGGGGAACTCTAGCTTTTCACAAGTCTCATGAGGCATTTCAAGGATGACAATTAAAATCATGACTCCCTCAGGTAGAGGCATGATGGGACTTGTAGTTTCACAACAGCTGGTGGGCCGCCAGTCTGAGACCCCTGGTGTAGACCATCAAACAGCTAACTGACCACTCTCCCATATTTTCGAATACCTTCATTCCTACGTGTTGTGATTTTTTTATCCTAACAACGTTGGACTACTGCAAGCCAAACCTGTGGTGAGCCCACCCTATCCATCATCGTCCCCCTTATCTACCTTTGTCGTTTGTCCCTCTTCTCTTGGGTTCCCTGTTCTTCAAACAAACTTTAATCGTATTACATGCCCAGCAATGAACCACGGCGTATCTGCAAGTTCATCATACAATAAAGCCAAAAGAAGCCGTGTAGCAAACATTGGATATGGTTAGTGGCGGCTCACAGCATGTCCTGCTCACATCATTAGTCAAACAGCAGAAAAGCTTCAATTAACAACGTGGTAAAACCACATCCACCTACTTAGAAGCGATGCCGCTGGAGCGCCCCCCGGCTTCTGGGATTCTTTCTGGGTTCTGTCCGCCACAATGTGCGATGGGGCCACTGAGGGGGGGGTCGGGATCCCAGTTTTTCTCTCTCTCCGTCCTGTTCAACAAGGAAATCTTTCCCTCAGTAATTCAGTAACCAGGCTGAGAGGCAGCGTAAGAAAGCAAGCGGAGGAAGAGTGCCGGCGTAGCTTGAGAGAGAGAAAGAGAGGTGCGTAGCGGTCCCTTGGCCTATGCTACGTACAAATACTGTCCTTTATGTCACATGCCACAACTTTCACAACAACTCTTATACTAACTGTTCTGTTCTTTAAAGCAACCTGTGTGATACATATCCTGTTACATTGTAGCAATAAGTATTGTGAGGCCTAAGAGGAGGTTAGTGTGTAATACAGGTATTTGCTCCCACTTTCGGGCATAGATCACCACGGTGATCGAGGTGACCTACGCCACTTCCGGCACCTACTCTGTCCTCCCCCACTTTCTTCTGGGAGACACACAGGTCCCAGAAGACAGCAGGGACCAGTGAGGACTCGCACATGCCGTGACCACGTCCCCATCGAGACGAAACGTTGGGAGGCGGCGTTCTGACGTCACCACGTCAAGTGTTTACACCCGGAAAATACAGGCGTTTTTTTAGCGGAGCCAGCTGGCTTGACTTTTATACATGCTGTATTACGACTACTTTGATGTAAGTGTACATCTTTTTTATCTTATTAAAAACCTTGAGGATCTTATGCTATGGGAGCTCTCTTTTCTTTTTAAAACATATGTACCGGTATACCGCTTGAGGCCAATCTATCAGTGTGACTGTCCCAGCCTAGTGATATGCTGTGAGGATACCATTATTATATGCTGTCTATGATCTCCTGTAATAAGAGATCATAGAGTTCCGGTAAGAGCCAGTGTGTGACTTAGGTGGAGGTGCTTCTATCATCACTTTCTTCAGGAGTTGGGATTATCTTTCTTTCACTTTGGAGACCATCATTATTCAATCTGCTATGGACTTTTTTGGTGGACTGTGATTAACCCATTAGGGCTCATTTGTTTTCTTACCAAGTTCACTGTGTGATCACTGTTTGCTTTTTATTTCTTGCAATATTTGCACTGGTTTCAGTGCATCATGCATTAGCGCAGCTTCTTTTGTATAGAACTCGCACATGCGCAGTAGGGAACCAGGAAGTGAAGCCGAGGGACAGATCGGCTTCAGCTGCCGACATCGTGGGCACCCTGGACAGGTAAGTGACCAAATATTAAAAGTCAGCAGCTTCAGTATTTGTAGCTGTTGGCTTTTAATATTTATTTTATTAGGTGGACCTCCGCTTTAATCTATTTTTCCTCTTCTGGCTGTTTTTTTTCTCTTATTAATAAAGTTTCAGTATTATTTGAAGTGTAAAATAAATGTTCAAAATCAGTAAGCAGCGCATTATATCACCAAATTTTTGCAAGACACCTGACCATCATGCCTACATAAGCTTGTTGGACATCCCTTTCCAAAACCACGGCCATGTGTCGCTATAACATCGTCCACTCTTCTGAAAAGGCTTCCCACAAGAGTTTGGAGGGTGTCTGTGGGAATTAAGGCCCACTTGTGATGTCAGGTACAGATGTTGGATGAGAAGATCTGGTTCATATGTTGGTCCTCACATTGGGCACCAAAAACAAAAAAGACCTCACATTCAAATTCATCCCAAAGGTGTTTAGTAGGGATGAGGTCAGAGCTCTGTGCAGGACACTCCAGTTCCTCTACATCAAACTGGTCTCACCATGTCTTTATGGAGCTGGCTTTGTACAGAGTCTTCATTAAACTGTTACCACAAAGTTGGTGTAACGAAATGGCCCGTGGGACCCAGAGGATCTTGAAGGGTGTGGGGTACTCCTGTTTCAGCTTCACCGATGACTCTTGTGTCTAAAGTCATCCTATGTCCACTAGGGGCATAGGATGACTGAGAAATTATATCTTGGACTACATGAGATGGGGCACAGGGTGAATGAGAACCCCACTATGGTCTGTGCTAGTCACATTTAATGAGGTATAGATATTGTATATATTGTATATATATTGTGTGTTGGCTGATGTGTACTACAAAAGCTTGCTGTGGTAATGTCATCTGCTGCTGTGATGTAAATGAACCTTAGGATGGCTCCTACAGAACCTTTCATTGTGTTATGCTAATTGACACTGTATTGTGTGAATTTCTATTTATAATATATGTGGATTGTGAGTTAGCACAGTCTAAAGGTCAGATGTCTGACTTGTCAGTTGTAGTTAATTAGCTCCTGTAGATTATCTCTGAGTCAGAATGTCTGTCTACTAAGAGATGTGTATTGAGGGAGGCTCGTTAGTAACCACTGTATGATGTTGTGGGTGAAGTGTGTCATTGTCCATTTGATTACTGCAAGTATTCTTTTTGGTGTATATAAGAGCCTGCCTTCTCAATAAAGGGTCTATTCCTGTTGAACCAGAGATTGTGGAGTGTCGATAAGCTGTCTTGGGCTCGGAATGAAATATAGTAAACGGCGTTAACCCCTGTCCCATTTGGGGTTCCGTTACAGTTGGAAAAGCACAACTTTGTACAAAGTCTTTGTTGTACCCTTCTCCGCTCAATGAGGATACCTGAACTCAACCATTGAGAGGGTTGTCCACATGATTTTGACCATATGCCGTATGGCGATATCAGCATATTGTCATATAATGTACGTACGATGGTTAGGTGTCTACAAATATTTGGCTGTATAGTATAAGTCAGGGGTCTCCAAACTGCGGTCCGAGGGCCGAATGTGGCCCTTTGCTATTCCTCCTAATGACAACACCAAAGATGGAGCACTATTCCTACTCCTACTGACCTCCCACACTGAGGCTGCGTTTATTCTCACCGATGCTCAGCCCGAGGCATTTTCTACCCCCACCGGTCGGAAATCCGACCCCCCAAAGTCTGAAGGACAGTAAACTGGCCCTTTGCTTGAAAAGTTTGGAGACCCCCTGGTATAAGTGCAAAGGAGAAGCTGCTAGAGTTGATCATTCCCATGAAAAACGAGAAAACAAGGCAAACTTTGTCTTTAAAATGTATAAATAGACCCCTAAATTTCACAGTCACTATAAATATTGAATTCCCCTTAGCAGATTTATTCACAAGAACATAAAATGCCTTTCAGCAGTGTCAAGTGATGATCTGAGACACAGTATCTCGCAAAAGTAAGTACACCCCTCACATTTTTGTAAATATTTTTCTTGTATGTTTTCATGTGACAACACTGAAGAAATAACACTTTGTATCTACAATGTTGTGTAGTGAGTGTATATGGGGGGAGGGGTGTACAGCTTGTATAACAGTGTAAATTTGCTGTACCCTCAAAATAACTCAACACCCAGCCATTAATGTCTAAACCGCTGGCAACAAAAGTGAGTACACCCCTAAGGAGTAAATGTCCAAATTTGGCCCAAAGTTTCAATATTTTGTGTGGCCACTATTATTTTCCAGCACAGCCTTAACCCTCTTGGGCATGGAGATCACCGGAGCTTCACAGGTTGTCAGTGGAGTCCTCTTCCTCTCCCCATGACGACATCACAGAGCTGGTGGATGTTAGGCCCTGTACACACGATCAGACCGGTCTGATGAGACTTGTCCGACGGACCGTTTTCATCAGACAACTCTGAACTTGGCTGATGGTTTGATGTGTGTACACACCATCGGACCAAAAATCCAATCAGACCAGAACGCGGTGACGTAGAACACAACGACGTGCTGAAAAAACGAAGTTCAATGCTTCCAAGCATGCGTCGACTTGATTCTGAGCATGCCCGGGTTTTTGGTCCGATGATTTAGTGTACGAACCATCGAACCTGTCCGACGGACAGGTGTCCATCGGACAGATTTTAAAGCAGGTCTGACGGACAGTCTGCAGACCAGTTTCATCGGACCGGTCTGATCGTGTGTACACGGCCTAAGAAGAAAATGGCCAAATTGGGCCCAAAGGGTCAATATTTTGTGTGGCCACCATTATTTTCCAGCACGGCCTTAACCCTCTTGGGCATGGAGGTCACCAGAGCTTCACAGGTTGTCACTAATGTCCTCTTCCCCTCCTCCATGACATCATCACAGAGCTGCTGGATGTTGGAGACCTTGCGCTCCTCCCCCTCCCCCCCACAGATGATCAATAGGGTTTAGGTCTGGAGACATGCTTGGCCAGTCCATCACCTTTACCCTCAGCTTGTTTAGCAAGGCAGTGGTCATATTGGAGGTGTGTTTGGGGTCGTTATCATGTTGGAATACTACCCTGCGGCCCACTCTCTGAAGGGAGGGGATCATGCTCTGCTTCAGTATGTCACAGTACATGTTGGCATTCATGGTCCCCTCATCATGTAGCTCCCCGGGGCCCGCAGCACTTGTGCAGTGTTGTCACATGAAAAGATACAAGAAAAGATTTGAAGAAATGTGACTGATAGGGTGTACTTACTTTTGTGGGATACTGTATGTATTATATAGAACAGAACTTTACCAGAGAGAAACTGAGAAATGGAAGAAGAAAAAAAATCAGCACTAAATGACATCAAGAACATCTACAAAATGTTATCCATACTTGTTCTGTGACGGTATACAGGTCTAGGTGACCCGATGATAGGTCTGCCCACCCCCATCCTTCTCAAGGCCTCTACAGTCTCTAAATAGGAACGGTTTACATTGGATATAAAAAGTCTACTATTGTACGAGTTGTAGAGTTTATAAGTCACATTAAAAGGTGGAAAAAGTTCTGAAATGATTTATCTTTGTCTCATTGTTTTACATCACCGACATTTTAACACGGGGTGTGTAGATTTTTATATCCATTGTATGTGCAGAGAATGCCGCCATCTACAATATAACCTGCCGAGACATGCATGAGGCCACGCAAACTCTACTAGTCACTTGTGATTGCTCGGGTGATTTGTACTTCTGTGCGCCTGTTGGGCTCTTAAACGCTTGCTGACCGATGCACGACGATATACGTTAACAGCTTTTTAATCTTTTATTTGTGATTTTTATACTTTTTATGTATAAACTGGTTTGACTAATTGACATCTTTTTGATGTTTCTCTGTTTATGTTATGTATATCCGTTATTAGACCTTTATATGCTCCTGATGAAGCGCCCTGCACGCGAAACATGTCAAGAGTAAATGCAAGATCTACCCTTTTGCATATCGGATTCAGCTTCCAACACTAAGGCCCAGATTCACAGAGAGTTGGGCGCAGATTACGCCGCCGTAGCACAAACGTTGTATGCTACGCCGGCGCAGCGCGGAGAGGCAAGCACTGTAATCAGCAAGCTATTGCTCCCAAAGCTGCGTTGGCGTGGCGTATTGTTCGAAAAAGGCGCAGCCCGGTGTAAGTGGAAGTGGGCGTGACCATGCAAATGATAGTCCGAGCATGGTACAGTGTTTTACGCCTGGCGTATCACAAACGGCGCATGCACCGTGACGTTGCCGTGACGTGGAGGCATGTAACAGCACCCTTATGCGCATGCTCACAACCACGCCGGCACAACTGCCTAAGCTACGCTGGATCACCACGTACGCCGTGAATGTAACGTACGCCCAATACGCCGGCCTGTGTTCCCTGGTGCAGACCTTTGCATGTCTGTTGCCGGGTTGCGCCTCATCTATGGGGAATAACTTTACGCCGGACGTACAATTTACGCGCACGTCGGGCGCACGTACGTTCATGAATCGCCATATTTCCCTCATTTGCATGTTTGAATGCCTAATCAATGGGAGCAGCAACATGCGTCCAGGCGAAAAGTGCGCCCACGCTACGACGGGGTAAGTAAACTACGTCGGCGTAGGGTGGCCAGTTTTTAGGCGTATATTGGTTTGTGGGTCTGGCGCACAGATACGCTGGCGCAAATTTGCACTTACGGGCGCACATTTGCACTTGCGTCGGCGTAAGCACTTTGTGAATCTGGGCCTAAGAGTTCTATACCTTCGCGACACTATGGGGTAGATTCACGTACAGAGGCGTATCTTTGTGCGGGCGTAGCGTATCTTCTTTACGCTACGGCGCCGCAAATTAGAGAGGCAAGTGCTGTATTCACAAAGCACTTGCGTCCTAAGTTACGGCGGCGTAGCGTAAATTGGCCGGCGTTAGCCGGATGGCTCCTGCAGCTAATCTTTTCCCCATTACTCACTGGCCATGCCTTGTTCTACACTTTGTGTGCAGGTCGCCATCTTGGAAAGAGCAGGGATTTGTTTTCTCATGTCACAGTTGACACCCCTGACCCCCCCCCCCCCCCCCCTTTGAACTCGGAAACTGAGTATTTCCGAACGGCTCCGGCGCTCTCGCACCTCTGGCCAAATGCGGTACCTGCACACTGCTGTGGCTTGAATCCTGCTTGTTTCGCTAGACAATACTCGCAAACTAAGTCAGGATTAAAGAAAAAAATATATGCTCGTATTGGGAAACGCTTGTTAACCGCGTAAGGGCTCTTTCACTTTGGGGGATCGGATGACAACGGACCGTAAAGTCTGTTGTCACCCGATCTGATCCACCAGACCAGGGGTCACCAAACTGCGGCCCGAGGGCCATATGTGGCCCTGTGCTAGCCTTTATTCGGCCCTTTGGGCACAATTCCTCCCACTGATATGAGGCTCTATTCCTCCCACTGATGGGGCACTATATCATCCACTGATACCACTGATGGGAGACTATTCCTCCTACTAATAGGGGGGATACTCCTCCTCCTATTGACCACCAACACTGAGGCCATATTCGTTTTGACTGATGCCGGGTCCCTGACGTTTTCTTCCCCTGCTGGCCCCAATCCGGTCCTCCTAAAGTCTGAAGGTCAATAAACTGGCCCTTTGTTTAGAAAGTTTGGAGACCCCTGCACCAGATGGATGGAAAATAGGGTTTTCCTCCGTCACACTTTGGCGGGTCGGATGTCAGCGGGCATGTCACGTGACACGGACATCCGTGGCTCCATAGAGGAGCATGGAGCGCCCGTTCAGGTCCGCCTACAAAACTGGCATGTGGACCAGAACGGTCCGCCTGTGTGAAAGAGCTCGCGATCCGAGGTTTCACTGTACATTGAATGTGAAGAAATATACAGTGTGTGGCACTAGGTCTGCTGTAATGGCGCTAGCTTCGCTCTCAGCCTGGGGATCCGAAATATGTAAAAAATAAATATATATATATAACCCATAACCTATTACTAACCATAATAATAGGTAGAAGGAATAGCTATGCACTAACCATCCTTTTAAATGTTACTTCCCTGATGCCATTTTCGCATTACAGTTTATAATAAATGTCAGTGAAAATATCTTTACTCAATCTTGTTCCCATCGGTCACATATAAACAAGGAATTTTCACTGACATTTATTATAAACGGAATGCAGCAAATGGTATCGGGGACGTAACGTTCAAATGTTTGGTTAGTGCATAGCTTCTTCTACTGCCCAGGCTATTTCCTAGAAAAGGTGAACTTTAAAAGCCCTTTAAAGCCCACCCTATTTACCGTCTCACATATGCATTACATGCAGTGGCGGCTGGTGATCAAAATTTTTTGGGGGGTGCAAAGAAACTAAAAAAAACAAAAAAAGCAGCCTCACTGTGCCCATCAAACGCAGCCACTGTGCCCATCAATTGCAGCCACTGTGCCCATCAATTGCAGCCACTGTGCCCATCAATTGCAGCCACTGTGCCCATCAAAAGCAGCCACTGTGCCCAAAAGCAGCCACTGTGCCCAAATGCAGCCACTGTGCCCCATCAAATGCAGCCACTGTGCCCCATCAAATGCAGCCACTGTGCCCCATCAAATGCAGCCACTGTGCCCCATCAAATGCAGCCACTGTGCCCCATCAAAAGCAGCCATTGTGCCCATCAAAAGCCGCCACTGTGCCCAAACGCAGCCACTGTGCCCATCAAACGCAGCCACTGTGCCACCAATTGTCACCACTGTGCTGTGCTCTGCCATCAAATGCAGACACTGTGCTATGATTTATCGCCACTGTGCCCATTATTTGTGCATCACATGCAGTGGCGGCTGGAGCATTTTTTGGGGGACGCAAACAAACAAAAAAAAAAATTGCAGCCTCACTGTGCCCATCAAACGCAGCTACTGTGCCCATCATTTGTAGCCACTATGCCCATCAAATGCAGCCACTGTGCCCATCAAATGCAGCCACTGTGCCCATCATTTGTAGCCACTGTGCCCATCAAATGCAGCCACTGTGCCCATCAAATGCAGCCACTGTGCCCATCAAATGCAGCCACTGTGCCCATCAATTGTCACCACTGTGCTATCAATTGTCTCCACTGTGCCCATCAATTGTCACCACTGTGCCATGCCATCAAACGCAGCCACTGTGCCATCAATTGTCGCCACTGTGCCCATCAATTGTCACCACTGTGCCATGCCATCAAACACAGCCACTGTGCCATCAATTGTCACCACTGTGCCCTGTAAAATGCTGCCAGATTGGCCCTTACCCCTCCACCCCCCCCCCCCCACACTGCCCGCCACTTACTTTTCTGGGGTCAGCCATCCTCCTTCCATCGTCTCTCGATGACGCTTCAGCCACTCAGGTTACCGGTAACCAGAACCGGTGAACCTGATTGGCTGAGACGCCTGTCAGTGTTAACCAGGGAACACACCCCGCGTGCGTCCCCATGTTAACTATTTGGAAGCCGATTACAGCCTGAGGGCCACTGGCTCTGATAGGCACTTCCAAAGCCAACCAGCTGCCGTTATTCAGATGGGCGGCGCTCACCAGGGGGGCCGGCCATCTGAATAGTGAAACATGGATTCATGCAATGTATTGTATTCAGTGGCGCTGCAGGAGCAAGAGGGGGCGGCGCTCCTGCGCCCTCTATGGACGCACCGCCCCTGATTGCATGGGTGGCAAGAGGTCAAAGGGGTTGTAAAACTTTGTGTTTTTTTTTTTTTTTTACCTTAATGCATCCTTTGCCTTACAGTGGCCCAGAAAGGCGAGGACGTCATATGACGCCTGCCCAGAACAAGAGCCGCACCGTCCAGCCGTCATTTGATGTCCGACGGAAGGCAATCGGTTAAATGTGTCTTGCTATTCCAATAATTACAGAGCCGTCCCACCCATACAGAAATAGAAGGAACAACGTACACTGAACTGTGTGTGGTTAGTATCACTTCATCACTTCACATAAAAAGAAACTCCAAACCCCTAATTACAGCACCCAGATCTCAAGAACTGACCAATCCGGCTTTTCAGGGATGTTGTGACAACAAAACATTTCGACAGAAAGCAGAAAGGATTGGCTGTGGGGGGGGGGGGGGGGGAGGGGCGGTGGGTCGGAGTATGAGGGGGTAAGTGATGGGCGCATTCTCCTTATACCTTGTTTTTGTGTCTCAGGAATGGAAAGTGTTTATTCGGCTGGCTGAGGAATGATGTTGTGCCGATCTGCTGGAGGGAGGTATGTCACTGTGGATGGATTTGTTTTGGAGATACTAACAAGCAGCACTTTAAATGCCGCCCTGCAGTAAACTCAGCTGATAATTTACAGCTTTTTAAACAATGTAGTTGGGATAAATTAGTAATAAATAACAGAATGAGGAAGAAGACTTCCCTGCCCTGGGGGGAAATGGCACCCCCACCACCGATGGCTGGTCATGTGATCAATGCTACAGAAATAGCTATGTGGGCGCCGAAGAAGGGCTTTAGGCTAAATTAAAATCCTAAAATCCTGCAATAAAAATGTATTGCATGGTGGGCAGAAAAGAACTGTCAAAAGACCTGTGTAACCAGATGGAAAAGAATATAAAAAGTTATGCAAAGCCTTGAAAATGCCAGTCAGTACTGTTTGATTACTTATTAAAGGGGTTGTAAAGGTTTCTGTTTTGTCACCTTAATGCATCCTATGTACTGTATAATAATAGAGAAAGAAGTTGTGCCCCCTTAACCCCCCGCCACCAGTGATTATTGGTACTGAATAGCAGAAGAAGATGCCACCAGCCCCCAGGGGCCTCAGGAAGCAAAGCACAGAAGATATAATAACCACTTAAGGACCGCCTCCTGCACATTTACAATGGCAGAATGTCACGGCTAGGCACAGGCACGTACCTGTACGTCTCCTTTAAATAGCCCAGCCACGGGCGTGCGCCCGAGACCCGGTCCAAAGCTCCGTGACCGCGGATCCACCCAATCTCCGCCGGTGTCCCGCGATCGGTCACAGGAGCTGGAGAACGGAGAGAGGCGAGTGTAAACACACCTTTCCCGTTCTTCTGTGTGGCAATGTCAGTGATCGTCTGTTCCCTGATCTAGGGAAAGGCGATCAATGATGTCACACGTCCAGCCCCGCCCCACTACAGTTAGAAACACACATGAGGTCACACACAACGCCTACAGCGCCCCCTGGTGGTTAACTCCTAAACTGCAATTGCCATTTTTACAGTAATCAGTGCATTTTCATAGCACTTTTCGCTGTGAAAGTGACAATGGTCCCAAAAAATGTGTCAAAAGTGTCCGATGTGTCCGCCATAATGTCGCAGTCACGAAAAATCGCCGCCATTAGTAGTAAAAAAAAAAAAAATATTAATAAAAATGCGATAAAACTATCCCCTATTTTGTAAACGCTATACATTTTGCGCAAACCAATCAATAAATGCTTATTGCGATTTTTTTTTTTTTTTTTTTTTAAAAAAAATACGTAGAAGAATACGTATCGGCCTAAACTGAGGAAAAAAAGTTTTTATATATTTTTGGGGGATATTTATTAAATATTGCATTTTTTTCCTAATTGTCGCTCTATTTTTGTTTATAGCGCAAAAAATAAAAACCGCAGAGGTGATCAAATACCACCAAAAGAAAGCTCCGTTTGTGGGGGGGGGGAAAAAAGGACGACAATTGTTTGTTAAAGCGACGCAGTGCCGAATCGCAAAAAGGGGCAAGGTCCTTAACCTGCATATTGGCTCGGGTCTTAAGCGGTTAAATCTGATGAAGAAATCTCTCCGTATCATGTGCTGTTTAATAATAGAGAAAGAAGTCCCCCCCCCCCCCAGTGATTATTGGTCATGAATAGCAGAAGGGAGTTGGCACCAGCCACCAGGGGCCTCAGGAACCAAAGCACAGAAGATATAATAAACACCGAAGAGTGGAAATAATTTGAGGTCATTTAATCATCCACGTGGGGGGGGGGGGGGGGGGGGGGGGTTTACTAAAACTGGTGCATGCAGAATCTGGGGCAGATGTCCATAGTAACCAATCAGCTTCCAACTTTAGCTTGTTCATATAAGCTTGGACAATAAAACCTGGAAGCTGATTGGTTTCTATGCACAGCTGCACCAGATTCTGAATGTTTTAGTAAATCCCCCCCCCCCCCCCATTATATGACTTATTTTTTACGTCAGGCTGTGGAAATCCCAGCAGTAATGCCTTTAAGTGCTCTGACAATCTTTCTCGGTGAATCACCTCGCTGGGCAGTGAAAGCTTTTTATTTTCATTATTTTTAAAGAGCCGCATTCCGAGCGTTCATTAGGAGTATTTGTTATAGAAGACGTGCGGAGAACCTCCGCCTCGGGGTGCTCGTTTCTGCCCAGGAGCGATAGGAACGCATAGCACATGAAATGAGTCATTTCCTCGCCCCCCCCCCCGGCCCCCCTGCTATCTGTCACCTTCACACAGGTAAGCACCTATTAATAAGAATGCCTCGGTCACGTGACCTCGCCGACACGGCAATCTCCTCCTCGCACCAGGTGAGGCTCGGCTTGTCGGGTTCTGCCTTGTGCCTTATCTTGACAGCTCTGGATGTTGGCATCCTCTATGGATCTCTCCATGTTCCCGGGGATAGAGGAGATCTCCCGAAGGATAATGCAGCACCTCACCTCGGGGGAAATTCCCATTCCAAATACTTCCTTGTAGGAAACATTCCAGTTTGTAAGTGAAAAGAAAAAAAATATGTAAAAAAAAAAACCTTAATGACCACCTCAGGGGTGCGCTAGTGCAGAGTTCAGGAATGCACTACGTACAGAGTGCAGAGTTCAGGGGTGCGCTATGTGCAAAGTGCAGAGTTCAGGAGTGTGCTCCGTACAGAGTGAACAATTCAGGAGTAAACTACCTGCAGAGTGCAGAATTCAGGAGTGTGTTACGTACAGAGTGCAGCGTTCAGGAGTGCGCTACGTGCTGAGTTCAGGAGTGCACTACGTGCAGAGTGCAGAGTTCAGGAGTGCACTGCGTACAGAGTGGACAGTTCACAAGTGCACTATGTACAGAGTGAAGAGTTTAGGAGTGCACTGCGTACAAAGTCCAGATTTTAGGAGTGCGCTATGTGCAAAGTGCAGAGTTCAGGAGTCCGTTACGTACAGAGTGCAGAGTTCAGGAGCGCGCTACATGCAGAATGCAGAGTTCCGGAGTATGCAACATACAGAGTGCAGAGTTCAGGAGTATGCCAAGTACAGAGTGCAGAGTTCAGAAATGCGCTACTTGCAGAGTTCAGGAGTATGCTACAGAGTTCAGGAGTATGTTACAGAGTTCAGAAGTATGTTATGTACAGAGTGCAGAGTTCAGGAGTGCGCTACATGCAGAATGCAGAGTTCCGGAGTATGCAACATACAGAGTGCAGAGTTCAGGAGTATGCCAAGTACAGAGTGCAGAGTTCAGAAATGCGCTACTTGCAGAGTTCAGGAGTATGCTACAGAGTTCAGGAGTATGTTATGTACAGAGTGCAGAGTTCAGGAGTGCGCTATGTGTGCAGGCATTTACTGGCATCTTTTTGGCACTTACTGGCATCCATCCATTGTGGTTATCCCTGGTTGTCCAGTGTGGACATCCACGGGGAGGGGGGGGGGATAAACAATTGTGGTTATCCCTAGTTGTCCAGTGTGGGCATCTACAAAGGGGGGGATAAACAATCAGCGCAGGCCCGGCTGTTAGGAGAGCCACCGATCGGCTCTCCTCTACTCTCTTCTGTCAGACGCCGGCAGTTATCCTGAAAGACCTCCTATGATGTCCAGTCAGGATAATGGAACCACCGCCCAGCCGTGATTTTGCTATAGGCCGGGCGGGAAGTGGTTAGACAGCGTGTGTTTTTTTGTTTTTTTTTTAAACTTTGTTTATTCGATTTTCTGCACATACAGAAGTATATGGAACAAAGGCACAAAATCGGTTACAACTCACAGAGAGATTACCACAGAAACGGCATCATACACGGCAGAAGTCATCATAACATGTGAAATATTTCCCCAACGGAGGAGACAGCGTGTGTTTAGTATCACTTTAAGGATAAGCCAGCAAGTGAAAAAAATAAGTACTTTTGAAAAAGGGAAAGTCATCGGATTTTCCATTCTGTAAGGATGTACCAGGAGAGGTGTACAGGATCTGCAGCGCCCCTGTCTGGAGGCAGAAGGGACGTTACTAATAAATATTGGAGAATGAATGGCTGATCTTGGCCCGGCTCTTCCTAGTAAATTTCCACATCTGAGGATTATTTTTTTCTGGCATAAACCAACTTCCTTGCCGGCATTGTCCCACAAAACTTTATTTATTTTTCCTGCACGGGCGATTTCACGCATACACCGGATTTCCAGCGGCAGGAATCGGGGCATTCTTGTGGCTGGGGCGACAGGTGTACAATAATAGCGCCGGCCGCGGTCAGCCTGTGCTGCAAATCAGCCTGCAAGTCATGACAGAAGGACAGCGGCTGCCGCCGTGCACAAGTGTCCGCACGCCAATCGGTGACCTGGGGGACGCAGTCCGATACATCATTCATCCACAATCGCCGTTATGCATTTCACTTGAATTTTTCACCACGTATTTACTATTGTGTGTCATTTAATATTTACGTTTCATGTCAATGTTTATGGTGCTGTTATATCAACAGTGGCAGGTTTTATTTACAAAAATATTAAATATTTGACTTATATTCCTTTGACTGTTATATACCCTTAACCGCTTAAGCCCCGGACCATTTTGGTGGTTAAAGACCGTGCCGCTTTTTGCGATTCGGCAATTGCGCGGTCGTGCGACGTGGCTCCCAAACAAAATTGGCACACTTTTTTCCCCACAAATAGAGGTTTCTTTTGGTGGTATTTGATCACCTCTGGGATTTTTATTTTTTGCGCTATAAACAAAAAAAAAAAAAAACAATATTTTTAACTTTTTGCTATAATAAATTTTCCCCCAAAAAATATATAAAAAAATAATTTTCCACAGTTTAGTCTGATACATATTTTCGGCAAAATAAATAAGTGTTTATTATTTGTAGGGTTGTCCCGATGCCTCTTTTTTAGGACCTAGTACAAGTACCGATACTTTTTTCAAGTACTCGCCGATACCGAATACAGATACTTTTTTTAAATGTGTCCCCATGCAGCCATGTCCCCCCACATATTGCAGCCATGTCCCCCACATATTGCAGCCATGTATGTCCCCCACATATTGCAGCCATGTATGTCCCCCACATATTGTAGCCATGTATGTCCCCCACATATTGCAGCCATGTATGTCCCCCACATATTGCAGCCATGTATGTCCCCCACATATTGCAGCCATGTATGTCCCCCATATAATGCAGCCATGTATGTCCCCCACATATTGCAGCCATGTATGTTCCCCACATATTGCAGCCATGTATGTCCCCCACATATTGCAGCCATGTATGTCCCCCACATATTGCAGCCATGTATGTCCCCCACATATTGCAGCCATGTCATGTCCCCCACATATTGCAGCCATGTATGTCCCCCACATATTGCAGCCATGTATGTCCCCCATATTGCAGCCATGTATGTCCCCCACATATTGCAGCCATGTATGTCCCCCACATATGCAGCCATGTATGTCCCCCACATATTGCAGCCATGTATGTCCCCCATATTGCAGCCATGTATGTCCCCCATATTGCAGCCATGTATGTCCCCCACATATTGCAGCCATGTATGTCCCCCATATTGCAGCCATGTCCTGTCCCTCATACCTGTAGATATGATACCGCCGCTGCCGCATACCGCCGTTAATCCCCCTGCATTATAGCGTAGCGCGCATTACAATCTTTCGTTCTGAATACTTGTAATGCCCGAATGCCGCGCCGCCATGTATAGACACTCCCCTTCTCGGGATTGGAGGGATCCGTCCAATCCCGAGCAAGGTGGAGTGTCTATACGTGGATTCGTGCATAGACACTCCCCCTTGCTCAAGATTGAACGGATCCGTCCAATCCCGAGAAGGGGAGTGTCTATACATGGCGGCGCGGGCATTACAAGTATTCAAAACTAAAGCTTGTAATGCGCGCTACGCTATAATGCAGGGGGATTAACGGCGGTATGCGGCAGCGACGGCATCATATCTACAGGTATGAGGGACAGGACATGGCTGCAATATGGGGGGGAAGTATTCTATTTTGGTATCGGGGGTATTTGCGGGAGTACAAGTACTCCTGCAAATACTCGGCATCGGTACCGATACCGATACTAGTATCGGGACAACCCAATTTGGTTTGCGCAAAAGTTATAGCGTCTACAAAATAGAGGACTGTTTTACGGCATTTTTATTAATATTTTTTTTTTTTTTACTAGTAATGGCGGCGATCAGCGAATTTTATTGTGACTGCGACATTATGGCGGACACATCGGACACTTTTGACACCATTGTCATTTTTACAGCGATCAGTGCTATAAAAATGCACTGGTTACTGTAAAAAATGACACTGGCAGTGAAGGGGTTAACCACTAGGTGGCGCTGCAGGGGTTAAGTGTTCCCTAGGGAGTGATTCTTACTGTTAGGGGGCGTTGGCTACATGTGACACGTCACCAATGACCGTTCCCGATCACAGGAATGGCCATCAGTGACAGTGTCACTACGCAGAATAGGGGAATGCCTTGTTTACAAAGGCATTACCTCGTTCTGCTCATGCCGACCGAAATCGAGGGACTCCCGGAAACATCGAGTACCCGGGACCCGCGGCCGCACATGAGAGGCACGCGCCCCCGCTGGGCGGCAGATTCAAATGGACGTACCTGTACGCCAATCTGCCTGCCCGTGCCATTCTGCCGACGTACATCGGCGTGCGGCAAGTGGTTAAATACTTTGTTGAAGCCCCCTTTGATTTTATTACAGCACTCAGTCTTTTTGGGGAGGAGTCTATCCGCACGGCACACCTTGACTTGCCAATATTTGCCCACTCTTCTTTGCAAAAACATTAAGAGGGCGTCTCCTGTGCACAGCCCTCTTCAGATCATCCCACAGACTTTTGACTGGATTCGGGTCTGGGCTCTGGCTGGCCAAAACTGTAATCTTCTTCTGGTAAAGCCATTCCTTTGATGATTTGGATGTATACTTTGGGTCGTTATGCTGAAAGATGAAGTTCCTCTTCATGTTTAGCTTTCTAGCAGAAGCCTGAAGGTTTTGTGCCAATATTGACGGGTATTTGGAACTGTTTATCATTCCCTCTACCTTGACTAAGGCCTCTATTACATCTAAAGAAAACACAGCCCCAAAGCATGATACTGCCACCACCATGCTTCACAGTGAGTAAGGTGTTCTTTCTTATTGATTTTGACACCGTTTTAAAAAATATATCAATTTGGGTCACTTTTATTCGTATTACAAAGAATGTAAACATCCCTTGTAATAGGAAAAAAGAATAAAAAAAGCATGACAGGTCCTCTTAAATATGAGATCTGGGGTCAAAAACACCTCACATCTAATATTTACACTAGAATGCAATATAAAAATAAAAATGCTGTCTTTTAAAAAAAAAATGTCCCTTTAAGAGCTATGGGTGGAAGTGACGTTTCCACTCAGGTCTCAGGTTACACTGAGCTCTCTTCGTGTTCTGCAGTGTGTGACATCAGATCCCCACCCCCGCTAAGGAATGCTGTGTAAATTCTAGACTTTACACAGGAAGAGCAGGCTGCAGATAAACGGGTACAACTCGTGTAGGGGGATTGGTTTCATCTCTGTGAGCCAGGCACTTCACTAGGTATATGGAAGGGTTTACAAACACTTTAATCCGTCTTGTGTTTTAGGGGCCAGGGACTCAAAGTCAAGTAAACATGGAGCAGCAAAGGTGTCTTGGGTGCAATTACATAAAACTTGCAGCATCAGCTGTACAAGGTTACGGTACTAACAATACAATCATAGACTTCATTAATAATAGACTCTTGAAAATGCACGAATATTTGTGAAGTCTGTTCAAAATTGGAAGTTGTATTTTGGCCAAGCTGAACAAAGCAGAGACGGCTTCATGGCAGAGAGGTGAACATCCCGCATGCTGAAGAGTTTCACGTTTGCTTTTAAAAGGGCCCCAAGGACAAGGGGCCGCCTAGAAGCCGGTTTTCAGAAGCGGGAAGGCTCTGCAGGGCTTGTGTGCGAGGGATTACAGGAGAAGAAGCTAAAGAAGGCAAAGAACTAACAAACAGGGAGGTGGGCGTATTCGGCAAAGGGTCAGGTGAAGGAAGAAAAGCATGTTGGAAGGCAATATCCTTATCCAAAAACTGAGGAGTCATGTTGTTTAAGGAATGTGGACCCTGATTAGTTCCACAGTTCTATCTGACGGTGCCTCCACAGTTCTATCTGACGGTGCCTCCACAGTTCTATCTGACGGTGCCTCCACAGTTCTATCTGACGGTGCCTCCACAGTTCTATCTGACGGTGCCTCCACAGTTCTATCTGACGGTGCCTCCACAGTTCTATCTGACGGTGCCTCCACAGTTCTATCTGACGGTGCCTCAACAGTTCTATCTCATGGTGCCTCCACAGTTCTATCTCATGGTGCCTCCACAGTTCTATCTGACGGTGCCTTCACAGTTCTATCTCATGGTGCCTCCACAGTTCTATCTCATGGTTCCTCCACAGTTCTATCTCATGGTGCCTCCACAGTTCTTTCTGACGGTGCCTCCATAGTTCTATATGACGGTGCCTCCATAGTTCTATCTGATGGTGCCTCCATAGTTCTATCTGATGGTGCCTCCACAGTTCTATCTCATGGTGCCTCCACAGTTCTATCTGACGGTGCCTCCATAGTTCTATCTGACGGTGCCTCCATAGTTCTATCTGACGGTGCCTCCATAGTTCTATCTGATGGTGCCTCCACAGTTCTATCTGACGGTGCCTCCACAGTTCTATCTGACGGTGCCTCCACAGTTCTATCTCATGGTGCCTCCACAGTTCTATCTCACGGTGCCTCCACAGTTCTATCTCATGGTGCCTCCACAGTTCTTTATGACGGTGCCTCCACAGTTCTTTCTGACGGTGCCTCCATAGTTCTATATGACGGTGCCTCCATAGTTCTATCTGATGGTGCCTCCATAGTTCTATCTGATGGTGCCTCCACAGTTCTATCTCATGGTGCCTTCACAGTTCTATCTGACGGTGCCTCCACAGTTCTATCTGACGGTGCCTCCATAGTTCTATCTGACGGTGCCTCCATAGTTCTATCTGACGGTGCCTCCATAGTTCTATCTGACGGTGCCTCCATAGTTCTATCTGATGGTGCCTCCATAGTTCTATCTGATGGTGCCTCCATAGTTCTATCTGATGGTGCCTCCACAGTTCTATCTCATGGTGCCTTCACAGTTCTATCTGACGGTGCCTCCACAGTTCTATCTGACGGTGCCTCCATAGTTCTATCTGACGGTGCCTCCATAGTTCTATCTGACGGTGCCTCCATAGTTCTATCTGACGGTGCCTCCATAGTTCTATCTGATGGTGCCTCCACAGTTCTATCTGACGGTGCCTCCACAGTTCTATCTGACGGTGCCTCCATAGTTCTATCTGACGGTGCCTCCATAGTTCTATCTGACGGTGCCTCCATAGTTCTATCTGACGGTGCCTCCATAGTTCTATCTGATGGTGCCTCCATAGTTCTATCTGATGGTGCCTCCACAGTTCTATCTGATGGTGCCTCCATAGTTCTATCTGACGGTGCCTCCATAGTTCTATCTGACGGTGCCTCCATAGTTCTATCTGATGGTGCCTCCACAGTTCTATCTGACGGTGCCTCCATAGTTCTATCTGACGGTGCCTCCACAGTTCTATCTGACGATGCCTCCACAGTTCTATCTCATGGTGCCTTCATTGTTCCAGGTCCAACTCCACTTGGCACTTCCATGACTGCAAGGGAGTCATTCTGGACACCAAGGTAAAGGGTCATTCTTCCCATTTACCACCATCAATGTAATTTTTTTGGCACCCTTTAAAGAGTAACTCCACATTAGAGAAACCCCCCCCCCCCCTCCGTGTGCCTGCACCCAATGGAATGTGGGTCTGAGAGTGATTTCCTGGATACTACAATATAACTTACATCTACTTGAATTGGATGAGATACCACAGGAGGATGAAACTTCTTCTAAGTTGGTTTATGGGAAACCACATTAATGCCTCCCAACATGACTGACCTCCCATCTGGTGGTGCCTCCATATTTCTATCTGACGGTGCCTCCACAGTTCTATCTGACGGTGCCTCAACAGTTCTATCTGACGGTGCCTCAACAGTTCTATCTGACGGTGCCTCAACAGTTCTATCTGACGGTGCCTCAACAGTTCTATCTGACGGTGCCTCAACAGTTCTATCTGACGGTGCCTCAACAGTTCTATCTGACGGTGCCTCAACAGTTCTATCTGACGGTGCCTCAACAGTTCTATCTGACGGTGCCTCAACAGTTCTATCTGACGGTGCCTCCACAATTCTATCTGACGGTGCCTCCACAGTTCTATCTGACGGTGCCTCCACAGTTCTATCTGACGGTGCCTCCACAGTTCTATCTGACGGTGCCTCAACTGTTCTATCTGACGGTGCCCCAACAGTTCTATCTGACGGTGCCTCAACAGTTCTATCTGACGGTGCCTCCACAGTTCTATCTGACGGTGCCTCCACAGTTCTATCTGACGGTGCCTCCACAGTTCTATCTGACGGTGCCTCCACAGTTCTATCTGACGGTGCCTCAACAGTTCTATCTGACGGTGCCTCCACAGTTCTATCTGACGGTGCCTCCACAGTTCTATCTGACGGTGCCTCCACAGTTCTATCTGACGGTGCCTCAACTGTTCTATCTGACGGTGCCTCAACTGTTCTATCTGACGGTGCCTCCATAGTTCTATCTGACGGTGCCTCCACAGTTCTATCTGACGGTGCCTCCACAGTTCTATCTGACGGTGCCTCCACAGTTCTATCTGACGGTGCCTCAACAGTTCTATCTGACGGTGCCTCCACAGTTCTATCTGACGGTGCCTCCACAGTTCTATCTGACGGTGCCTCCACAGTTCTATCTGACGGTGCCTCCACAGTTCTATCTGACGGTGCCTCCACAGTTCTATCTGACGGTGCCTCCACAGTTCTATCTGATGGTGCCTCCACAGTTCTATCTGACGGTGCCTCCACAGTTCTATCTCACGATGCGTCCACAGTTCTATCTGGTGCCTTCATTGTTCCAGGTCCAACTCCACTTGGCACTTCCATGACTGCAAGGGAGTCATTCTGGCCACCAATGTAAAAGGTAATTCTTCCCATTTACCACCATCAATGTCATTTTTTTGGGACCCTTTAAAGAGTAACTCCACTTTAGAGAAACCCCCCCCTGGATATTTCCTGGATACTACGATATAACTTACATCTACTTGAATTGGATGAGATATCACAGGAGGATGAAACTTCTTCTAAGTTGGTTTATGGGGAACTACATCAATGCCTCCCAACATGGCTGACCTTCCACCTGGTGGTGCCTCCACAGTTCTATCTCACGGTGCCTCCACAGTTCTATCTCACGGTGCCTCCACAGTTCTATCTCACGGCGCCTCCACAGTTCTATCTCACGGCGCCTCCACAGTTCTATCTCACGGCGCCTCCACAGTTCTATCTCACGGCGCCTCCACAGTTCTATCTCACGGCGCCTCCACAGTTCTATCTCACGGCGCCTCCACAGTTCTATCTCACGGCGCCTCCACAGTTCTATCTCACGGCGCCTCCACAATTCTATCTCATGGCGCCTCCACAATTCTATCTCATGGCGCCTCCACAATTCTATCTCATGGTGCCTCCACAATACTATCTCGTGGTGCCTCCACAATACTATCTCGTGGTGCCTCCACAATACTATCTCGTGGTGCCTCCACAATACTATCTCGTGGTGCCTCCACAATGCTATCTCATGGTGCCTCCACAATGCTATCTCATGGTGCCTCCATAGTTCCAGGTCCAACTCCATTCATTATGGCCACCAATGTAAAGGGTTATTCTGCACATTTACCACCACTCCACTTTAGAAAAAGATAAACCCTGCCCCCCCCCCCCCCCTATGTAATGTGGGTCTGAGAGTGATTTCCTGGATACTACAATATAAATTACATCTGCTCGCATTGGATGAGATATCGCAGGGATTTCAGGAGAGGAAGAAGCTTTTTCTAAGTAGGTTAACGGAAAGCTGTAAAACCACATCAATGCCTCCCAACATGGCTGCCATACGCAAGGAAGGGCGGCATAATGTCACTGCAGTACAGAGCGAGGAGGTACGCAGAGAGGAAAGGGGGGAGCGAGGAGGGGGAGGGGTTTGGTTTCATAGTACCTGGGCCTAAACTGTGTCCAACGGAGTCAAAGGCATGAAGCATAGAATCTGTAACACAAAAGGATAAATTCAATCCTTCTCTTCCTGGATTGTGGCGAAAATCACAAATAAAGGCACAAATGGACATCAGAATACAGTTTATCATGAAGACCAATAGAATCAATTGTATTTCACCACATATATTTTTCAATTTTGCTTTAGTTTGACCCACTGCAGCCACCGGCTGTGCTGGCAGCCGATGAAGATGGAGGTCTCTTCTATCTGGGCCAGCTGAAGGTGGATGAAAAACCTTGAACAAGTCAAGTACAAATATGGAATGTAATGGCTCCGGTGAGGCTGCTCTTAGGGACCCCTTATACCCCTTACCTAGGGGGCGCAAAGTTTGGAATTCGTAAAAAGTCCAATGAGAGCGCCAGACCAAAGACATGTAATAATAATAATAATGATGATAATAATAATACAGTGGAACCTCGGATTACGAGCATAATCTGTTCCAGGAGAACGCTCGTAATCCAAAGCACTCGCATATCAAAGCGAGTTTCCCCATAGAAGTCAATGGAAACAAAGATAATTTGTTCTGCATTGACTTTAATGGCATGCAATACCGCATGTGGCCAGAGGTGGGGGGGGGCGGAGAGCCTCTGAAATTCTTGGCTGACCTCGGAAAGGCTCTGAAACACCCGGGAACAGAGTATTTCTGAGTGATTCAGAGTATTTACGCCCCCGCACCTATGGCCAAATTCGGTACTGCACACCCCATTAGCTTGTATTCTGCTTGTTTTGTGAGACAACACTCGCAAACCGAGTCCGATTAAAAAAAAAAGTTGGTCATCTTTGAAAATGCTCGTTAACCGTGTTACTCGTAAACCGAGGTTCCACTGTAATAATCTAAACCAAAGACCAAGCAACAAAAATAGGCCCCCCATCAAAACTAGCTTCCCCAACCTCAACAAGAAATCCACCCCAGCAATAATAGATCCACCGCCCACAACAATAGACCCCTTCAGCAAAAATAGCTTTGCCATCATCAATAGACCTTTTTACCAGCAACAATAGATCCCCAACCATCAACAACAGTTCCCCAGGTAGTTTCTTCTCAGCAACAATAGACCCCCCCCCCCCCCAGAAAAAATAGCTCCACCGCCCTTATCAATAGACCCTTTTGACAGCAACAATAGACCCCTGCTCCCCCCACAACAGAAACAATAGATCCCCCCACCATCAACAACTGTTCCCTCAGCAGCTATCAACAATAGATGCCCCCAACCCACCAATAGTAGTTTCTCCTCAGCAACAATAGATCCCCCCAACAACACTTCAACCCCCCCCCCCCCCCCCGGCAACAACAGGCCCTTCAGCTTGTCCAAACAGCCCTTGCCAGTACTTTCATTTTGGACTAGAGGTGCTGGAACGGTGTACTGCCATCTTTCCACTAAATAAAAGACGGACTATACCAAATACCATTATAAGCAGAATGGAGTTCAGTTTTTCGGAAAAAGGGGAGGTGATTTTAGGGGAAACCAATCGGATTAAGGCCCCTCTCACATGGGGCTTGTCTGTTTTGACGGACTCCGCTTGCTCATCGGGTGATCTCCAATGAGAAGGATGGATGACGGGTCTGTCTTCGCTCACTGTGCTGAGACGGACCTCTCAGCCGGCGTACACACGACCGAGGTTCTCGCTGGAAACCAGCAAGAACCTCGCTGGAAGCTGCATTTCAGCGAGAACCTCGGCCGTGTGTACGCTCTCGGCGAGCATCCCGTCGGGAATGCCGTCGAGCAGAAATAGAGAGCATGTTCTCTATTTGCTCGACGGCCCGCCTGGATGAATGGCTGGTTGCCATTCCCGACGGGCAGGTCGCCGAATCTGCCGTGTGTACGCGGCTTCAGAGCTCTGTTTTCCTCTATGGGGAGTTCAGTTGAAAATGGACCGCAGATCCATTTTTATCCGATCCGCCAGAAGGATGGAAAATAGGACCACCATCCATCTGGATTTGGCAGACCGGATCAGATCGGATATCGACAGATGTCAGCGGATGCCTTCCGCCGGTCCATCAAGTCTGTCTGAGAAACTGACAGGTGGACACGATCGGGGGGCCCATGTGAAAGGGGCGTTAGTCTTCTACTTTTAAACCATGTGTGAAAAAACGATTGGGGTATTTTCCGATCTTCTGCTTACAGAATCAATATACTTCCCATCCTATAAGTACCGTATATACTGGAGTATAAGCCGAGTTTTTCAGCACATTTTTTTGTACTGAAAATGCCCCCCCTCGGCTTATACACGAGTCACCTGTCCGCGTCTGATCTCCTGGACTTTGGGGACCCGTTACTGGACCCCAAACTTGGCACACATGTAGCCGCACTCTTCCTCTACAAGTGTGCAAAGATTGTTGTCCAGGGAATCTACGGCCGGGGAGCACCGATTTTTCAAATCCAGGCACCCCTTCCATAGACTCCCATGTTAAACGGTAATTTCTCTGGTGATTTGGGGGACCCGGTACCGGCTGGTCGTAGGTCCCCTGGACCCGGGAAATGGCACACATGTCCCCGTACTGTTCCACTACAAGTGTGCACAGTTTGTTGTCCAGGGAATCTACAGCCGGGGAGCACCGATTTTTCAAATCCAGGCACCCCTTCCATAGACTCCCATGTTAAACGGTAATTTCTCTGGTGATTTGGGGGACCCGGTACCGGCTGGTCGTAGGTCCCCTGGACCCGGGAAATGGCACACATGTCCCCGTACTGTTCCACTACAAGTGTGCACAGTTTGTTGTCCAGGGAATCTACAGCCGGGGAGCACCGATTTTTCAAATCCAGGCACCCCTTTCATAGACTCCCATGTTAAATGTTAATTTCTCCGGTGATTTGGGGGACCCGGTACTGGCTGGTCGTAGGTCCCCTGGACCCTGGACTTGGCACACATGTAGCCCCATTTCTCCTCTACAAGTTTTTTGTCTGGTGGACCTACAGCTAAGTGAGGCATGGACACAATAAGGCGTGGACACAGTGAGGCAAAGTGAGGCGTGTGCACAGCGGGGCGTGGACACAGTGAGGCGTGGACACAGTGAGGCGTGGACACAGTGAGGCGTGGACACAGTGGGGCACAGTAAGGCATGGGCACAGTGATGCAAGGGCACAGTGAGGCATGGGCACAGTGAGGCATGGGCACAGTGAGGCATGGGCACAGTGAGGCATGGGCACAGTGAAGCATGGACACAGTGAAGCATGGACACAGTGAAGCATGGACACAGTGAGGCATGGACACAGTGAGGCATGGACACAGTGAGGCATGGGCACAGTGAGGCATGGGCACAGTGAGGCATGGGCACAGTGAGGCATGGGCACAGTGAGGCATGGGCACAGTGAGGCATGAGCACAGTGAGGCATGGGCACAGTGAGGCATGGGCACAGTGAGGCATGGGCACAGTGAGGCATGGAAACAGTGAGGCATGGGCACAGTGAGGCATGGGCACAGTGAGGCATGGGCACAGTGAGGCATGGACACAGTGAGGCATGGACACAGTGAGGCATTGACACAGTGAGGCAAAGTCAGGCACAGTGAGGCATGGGCACAGTGAGGCATGGGCACAGTGAGGCATGGGCACAGTGAGGCATGGGCACAGTGAGGCAAAGTCAGGCACAGTGAGGCATGGACACAGTGAGGCATGGGCACAGTGAGGCATACATAAGTATACACATACACTCATTTGCTTCTTCTTCCTCTCCATGATATACTTCATAACCAACAAAGGTTGATTCTCTTTTATTGGCCACTGCTGCGTGGGCATGCGCACCCCCGTCAATTACTTGCCAGCTTAAGGGCTCTTTTACACGGGGCGGATTAGTAATGATCCTCCCTGTGCACCTCCGTTTGCTCAGCTGGGACCGCTCCGTTGATCTCCGCTGAGCTGCCGGATGACAGGGCGGTCCCCGCACACTGTGCAGAGACCGCACTGTCTTTCCTCCGCTCTCCCCTATGGGGGGGATCGGATGAACACGGACCGTCTGTTCCGTGTTCATCCGATCCGATCCGCCAGACAAAAGGAAAAGTCGTTTTTTTCCTCCGGCATACTTTGGCGGATCTGAGCGGGTCGGATGTCAGCGGACATGTCTGCGCTGACATCCCCGGCTCCATAGAGAAGCACGGAGCGTCCGTTCAGGTCCACAAAAAAAACTGGCAGGCGGATCTGAACGGGCGCTCCGTGTGAAAGAGCCCTAAGAGAATTTAGTAGGCATTTTGTTTAGTAGCGATTTTATAAGAGCAATGCACAATTATAACGTGTGAGGGATTATCTCTGAAGTAAATACTATGAACACTTTCTTGTATGTGAAAACTTTATTGATCTCCCAACTCTGAAGGCCAATCGATATTTCCACATGCTGCAGAACAAGATCGGAGATCAGCCCATTCATTCCCAATTTATGATAATCCTTTTTTAAGCCACAACCATATATTTTATCTCTCGACAGATCATTTCTATAAATACCCTTCGCTGGTTTCCAAATGTAGCCGCAAAAAAAAAAAAAAAAAAATCGCAGACAAAAGAGAACGGGGGAAGATTTATGAGCTGCTGAAGACTGAATATAACAGACACAGAAAATGACTGAATACCGGATCTCTAACAAGGAGCAGAATGTAAGCCGGTCCCGGGAGTGCCGGCCTTCAATACTAAAGTGGTTGTAAAGCTCAGACCAGAAATATGAACAGAGCATATCCCTTCTATACTGTGTACTTGTCTCAGTCCAGAGCACCAAATGTCATTTCTGTGTAACATGAGGAAATGATCCCGCATGGCTGCACTTCCAAAAATCCTTTTATTGAAGCTTCATATGACAAGTGGTTGTCAGATGGAGCAGGGGACAAAAAGGTAGACAGGTGTTGCACAAATGTTAGAGCTTAGTCATTACCTCAGTGTCATTTCTGTCTGCTGCCTCCATCCTCTGCTATCTGCATGAGCCACTTCTGACAAGTTTTCCTGACACCAAAAAAGTGGTCTCCAACATGTGGCCCAGGGACAAGATGCGGCCGTTCACTTGTTTTTATCTGGCCTTTGCGGCATAGTTCCTGACACCGAAAATTATTGCTCCAACTGATACCAATGATGGGACACCATTCCTCCCACTGACACCAATGATAGGGCACTATTACTCCCACTGATACCAATGATGGGGCACTATTCCTCCCACAGACATCAATGATGGGACACTATTCCTCCCACAGACATCAATGATGGGACACTATTCCTCCCACAGACACCAATGATGGGACACTATTCCTCCCACTGACATCAATGATGGGACACTATTCCTCCCACTGATACCAATGATGGGACACTATTCCTCCCACTGACATCAATGATGGGACACAATTCCTCCCACTGACACCAATGATGGGACACTATTCCTCCCACAGACATCAATGATGGGACACTATTCCTCCCACTGACACCAATGGAGGGACACTATTCCTCCCACTGACACCAATGATGGGACACTATTCCTCCCACTGACACCAATGATGGGACACTATTCCTCCCACTGACACCAATGATGGGACACTATTCCTCCCACAGACATCAATGATGGGACACTATTCCTCCCACTGACATCAAATGATGGGACACTATTCCTCCCACTGACATCAAATGATGGGACACTATTCCTCCCACAGACATGAATGATGGGACACTATTCCTCCCACAGACATCAATGATGGGACACTATTCCTCCCACAGACATCAATGGAGGGACACTATTCCTCCCACTGACATCAATGATGGGGCACTATTCCTCCCACTGACATCAATAATGGGACACTATTCCTCCCACTGACATCAATGACGGGACACTATTCCTCCCACTGACATCAATGATGGGACACTATTCCTCCCACAGACATCAATGATGGGACACTATTCCTCCCACTGACCATCAATGATGGGACACTATTCCTCCCACTGACATCAATGGAGGGACACTATTCCTCCCACTGACATCAATGGAGGGACACTATTCCTCCCACTGACATCAATGATGGGACACTATTCCTCCCACTGACATCAATGGAGGGACACTATTCCTCCCACCGACACCAATGATGGGACACTATTCCTCCCACAGACATGAATGATGGGACACTATTCCTCCCACTGACATCAAATGATGGGACACTATTCCTCCCACTGACACCAATGATGGGACACTATTCCTCCCACTGACATCAATGACGGGACACTATTCCTCCCACTGACATCAATGATGGGACACTATTCCTCCCACAGACATCAATGATGGGACACTATTCCTCCCACTGACCATCAATGATGTGACACTATTCCTCCCACTGACATCAATGGAGGGACACTATTCCTCCCACTGACATCAATGGAGGGACACTATTCCTCCCACTGACATCAATGATGGGACACTATTCCTCCCACTGACATCAATGGAGGGACACTATTCCTCCCACCGACACCAATGATGGGACACTATTCCTCCCACAGACATGAATGATGGGACACTATTCCTCCCACTGACATCAATGACGGGACACTATTCCTCCCACTGACATCAATGATGGGACACTATTCCTCCCACAGACATCAATGATGGGACACTATTCCTCCCACTGACCATCAATGATGGGACACTATTCCTCCCACTGACACCAATGATGGGACACTATTCCTCCCACTGACATCAATGGAGGGACACTATTCCTCCCACTGACATCAATGATGGGACACTATTCCTCCCACTGACATCAATGGAGGGACACTATTCCTCCCACTGACATCAATGATGGGACACTATTCCTCCCACTGACATCAATGGAGGGACACTATTCCTCCCACTGACATCAATGGAGGGACACTATTCCTCCCACTGACATCAATGATGGGACACTATTCCTCCCACTGACATCAATGGAGGGACACTATTCCTCCCACTGACACCAATGATGGGACACTATTCCTCCCACTGACACCAATGATGGGACACTATTCCTCCCACCGACACCAATGATGGGACACTATTCCTCCCACTGACACCAATGATGGGACACTATTCCTCCCACTGACACCAATGATGGGACACTATTCCTCCCACCGACACCAATGATGGGACACTATTCCTCCCACTGACACCAATGATGGGACACTATTCCTCCCACTGACACCAATGATGGGGCACTATTCCTGACCATGGCTGTACAAGGTGAGATCTTTATATCTTACGAGAGGAAATGATATAATTCAGAATCTTACACAACTCACTACTTTCTAAATCAATATCATTTTATCACAACTTTGCAAACATAGGAAATAATTGATGATTAAATCATCTCCTATGCAAATATACTTGGCATGGCTACAGATGAGATATCCGTCTCCTAACACTACCAGCAGGATTCCTGAGATTTGCATGGGGACCGCAGGATATCCGTGTCGCCGTTATGAAATCCTCATTAACTTTTACCCTCTTAAGGAAATGGTGGCTGCAGAACAAGGAAGGAACAATCTATAATTTGTTTGATCGATGATCGTATGAGGACATTCCGAATAAATCTCATCCCAAAGCCCTACATCGCCCAAATATAGGAGGAGCCTAAAGTAGGTGTACATTTCTAATTCAGGTCAGGGAATTTATTTTAATTGTATTACTTTTACAAATATTGAAGAATGATATGGCTAAAATTAGGTTAAAAACAAAAAAAGTGTACTGATCCGGTCTAGATGCAACGGCCCTATTTTTTAGGTGATCAGTGAGAAGAATGTCCCTTACATTGGTGATCAGTGAGAAGAATGTCCCTTACATTGGTGATCAGTGGGAAGAATGTCCCTTACATTGGTGATCAGTGAGAAGAATGTCCCTTACATTGGTGATCAGTGAGAAGAATGTCCCTTACATTGGTGATCAGTGGGAAGAATGTTCCTTACATTGGTGATCAGTGAGAAGAATGTCCCTTACATTGGTGATCAGTGAGAAGAATGTCCCTTACATTGGTGATCAGTGGGAAGAATGTCCCTTACATTGGTGATCAGTGAGAAGAATGTCCCTTACATTGGTGATCAGTGAGAAGAATGTCCCTTACATTGGTGATCAGTGAGAAGAATGTCCCTTACATTGGTGATCAGTGGGAAGAATGTCCCTTACATTGGTGATCAGTGAGAAGAATGCCCCTTACATTGGTGATCAGTGGGAAGAATGTTCCTTACATTGGTGATCAGTGAGAAGAATGTCCCTTACGTTGGTGATCAGTGAGAAGAATGTCCCTTACATTGGTGATCAGTGAGAAGAATGTCCCTTACATTGGTGATCAGTGAGAAGAATGTCCCTTACATTGGTGATCAGTGAGAAGAATGTCCCTTACATTGGTGATCAGTGAGAAGAATGCTCCTTACATTGGTGATCAGTGAGAAGAATGTCCCTTACATTGGTGATCAGTGAGAAGAATGTCCCTTACATTGGTGATCAGTGAGAAGAATGTCCCTTACATTGGTGATCAGTGGGAAGAATGTCCCTTACATTGGTGATCAGTGGGAAGAATGTTCCTTACATTGGTGATCAGTGAGAAGAATGTTCCTTACATTGGTGATCAGTGAGAAGAATGTCCCTTACATTGGTGATCAGTGGGAAGAATGTTCCTTACATTGGTGATCAGTGAGAAGAATGTCCCTTACATTGGTGATCAGTGGGAAGAATGTCCCTTACATTGGTGATCAGTGAGAAGAATGTCCCTTACATTGGTGATCAGTGAGAAGAATGTCCCTTACATTGGTGATCAGTGGGAAGAATGTTCCTTACATTGGTGATCAGTGAGAAGAATGTCCCTTACATTGGTGATCAGTGAGAAGAATGTCCCTTACATTGGTGATCAGTGGGAAGAATGTCCCTTACATTGGTGATCAGTGAGAAGAATGTCCCTTACATTGGTGATCAGTGAGAAGAATGTCCCTTACATTGGTGATCAGTGAGAAGAATGTCCCTTACATTGGTGATCAGTGGGAAGAATGTCCCTTACATTGGTGATCAGTGAGAAGAATGCCCCTTACATTGGTGATCAGTGGGAAGAATGTTCCTTACATTGGTGATCAGTGAGAAGAATGTCCCTTACGTTGGTGATCAGTGAGAAGAATGTCCCTTACATTGGTGATCAGTGAGAAGAATGTCCCTTACATTGGTGATCAGTGAGAAGAATGTCCCTTACATTGGTGATCAGTGAGAAGAATGTCCCTTACATTGGTGATCAGTGAGAAGAATGCTCCTTACATTGGTGATCAGTGAGAAGAATGTCCCTTACATTGGTGATCAGTGAGAAGAATGTCCCTTACATTGGTGATCAGTGGGAAGAATGTCCCTTACATTGGTGATCAGTGAGAAGAATGTCCCTTACATTGGTGATCAGTGGGAAGAATGTCCCTTATATTGGTGATCAGTGAGAAGAATGTCCCTTACATTGGTGATCAGTGGAAAGAATGTGGGATGTTCCGGGTGTTTCTGGGCATACAGTTATGTTATCTGGGGGTTCTTCTGGCCAGTGTGGGATGTGTCCGGCGCTGCAAGATGGCTGCTCGGCGGTATCCAGGACCAGCGTGGTGCACAAGTGGCCACCATTCGTAAGAAGGACCTCAATGGGACTGCCTGTATAGAGCCATTTATCCAACTGTCCATCCAGAGCTCTTTTTTAATGTAAAATGCATTTCTGGGTCAGCACACCTCCTCTCTGAAACATACGTATTTGAGGCCATGGGGAGGGGGGAGGGGTTTAGGATCATGTGATCACAGGTGCACTCTACAGATACGTATATACAGGTCATGGCTCTACAAGGAGAGATCTTTATTTATTTATTTTTACAACAGGAAAGGCAATTATTCGGCATCTTACATAACTCGCTGCTTTCTAAGTCAACACAATGATGTTGCAACTTCGCAAACACAAGGAAACTTTACTTACATCACCTGTGCAAATATACCTGACATGACTATAGAGGAGATGTCATCATATCCATGCAGCAAGAGGCCGTGAGAACGGAAAAGGCCACGTGATGTATAAGGCCACGTGATGTATAAGGCCATGTGATGTATAAGGCCCCATTCACACTACACTCCATATAACATGGTTCCCCATGGAACACGTTCTGTAGTGAAAATCTGCCAAATGCTCTAAAAATGCCAGAGCTGTGAATCAGACCTAAATGTCACCTCGTTTAGATCTTTATCTTAATACTATTCCGTTCCCCCACAAGTATCCGCTTATTGCCTCAACGTATCTCCACGCCTTTTTAAACACCCAGTGGCGTCACTGGGCAGGTGCGGAGGGTGCTGCCGTGGGTAGCGTGACCACCAACACCACACCGCTGCCCTGATAATCTGTGTCTTGCGCCGCGGCTGCGTTCCTCGGCGGAGCGGACCAAGGCCGCCTCCCCCTCCTCTCTGTTTACATCCACAGAGGAGGAGCCCGCACTCAAAGCACACACACTGTGTGTAACTGACCGTGCTGTTCTGAGGTCTGTCAGGGGGGTGTCTGTACTGCTGGGGAGGGGTCTGCACTGAGGGGGAGTGTATGTACTGATGGGGGTCTGCACTTCCGGGGGGGGTGTCTGTACTGAGGGGGGATGCAGGTACTAATGGGGGGTCTATTTACTGACAGGAATCTGCACTGCTGAGGGGTGTCTGTACTGCTGGGGAGATTCTGCACTGCTGGGGGGTGTCTATACTAATGGGGGTCTGCACTGCTGGAGGGTGTCTGTACTAATAGGGGTCTGCACTGAGGGGGGTGTCTGTACTGGTGGGGGTCTGCACTGCTGGGGGGTGTCTGTACTGATGGGGGTCTGCACTGCTGGGGGGTGTCTGTACTGATGGGGGTCTGCACTGCTGGGGGGGGGTCTGTACTACTGGGGGGACTGCACTGAGGGGGGTGTCTGTACTGATGGGGGTCTGCACTGAGGGGGGTGTCTGTACTGATGGGGTCTGCACTGCTGGGGGTCTGTACTACGGGGGGTCTGCACTGAGGGGGGTGTCTGTACTGATGGGGGTCTGCACTGCTGGGGGGTCTGTACTACTGGGGGTCTGCACTGAGGGGGGTGTCTCTACTGATGAGGGTCTGCACTGAGGGGGGTGTCTGTACTGATGAGGGTCGTCTGTACTGATGAGGGTCTCCACTGCTGGGGGGTGTCTGTACGGATGGAGGGGTCTGCGATGAAGGGGGGGGGGGGGGGTTATTACCGAGTTTTGCTAATCGATTAGGGGCGGTGTTAACATGTTAACATACACACCTGCAGCGGTTCGCTTGTACGGGGCGTGATTTTGATGCTGTGCAGAAACTGCACAGAATTTGCTGCGAATTCCGCACCGCATCATTGTGAACCGGGCCTGAGCCATACACAATGTATGATACAAATTGCAGGCTGAATGATGGAACATCCCTCTTGCAGGACACGGCTTGCTGTAGCTCGGTTTCTCTTTTCATGTATGATCCCGAATCATGGAAGGCTTTATGTTAATTGTCTTTGATACTTTGTAACGTACAATTTGTTATCTAATCTGGGAGATCCGATCGTTACTTCCCGATTTTTCGGAATAAATACCTTCCGTACCTTGCATAACTTACACCTGCATACCTTGCCTGTCTATTAAGACATTATTTATCATAAGCTATGCTATCCCCTGACACATTGTAAATCCTGCATGTAACCTTTAACCACCTCACTACCGGCCGCCGTCAATTGACGGCGGCACGATAGCTCTGTTGTTCTGAGAGGACGTCATAAGACGTCCTCGTCTTGCAGAGCAACTATAGGGGGGGGCGCGCGCCACCGGACGCCCGCGTTCACCCGCCGCGTTACTGGGAACCCGATGCTCGTGCAGCTGCCGGGCACCCGCGATTGCCCAGTAACTGAGCATGACGTGGATCTCCATGTGTGGGTGTAAACACAGAGATCCACCTCCTGTCAGGGAGAGGAGACCGATGCTATGTCCCTTGTACATAGGGACACAGATCGATTAACTTTCCCCAGTGAGTCCCCTCCCCCTACAGTTAGAATCACTAGTAGGGAACACATTTAACCCCTTCCTCGCCCCCTAGTGTTAACCCCTTCCCTGCCAGTCACATTTATACAGTAATCGGTGCATATTTATAGCCTGGATCGCTCTATGAATGTGAATGGTCCCAAAAATGTGTCAAAAGTGTCCGATGTGTCCGCCATAATGTTGCAGTCCCAATTAAAAAAAAAACGCAGATCGCCGCCATTACTAGTAAAAAAAATACCAACAATATGTAGAAGAATACGTATCGGCCTAAACTGGGAAAAAAAAATATTTTTAGTTTATTTTTAATAGTTTTTTTTTTACACAAAATTGGGAAACTTATTATAGCAAAAGTAAAAAATATTGGGCCAGATTCAGAGACATCTGCCTATCTTTAGGCAGGCGTAGCGTATCTCAGATACACTACGCCGCTGTAACTAACAGCGTCAGGTTCCTTATTCAGAAACTACTTACGCCGTAAGTTACGGCGGCGTAGTGTATCTGTGGCGGCGTAAGGCCGCGCAATTCAAATTTGTAAGATGAGGGCGTGATTCATGTAAATGAATCATGACCCCACGTAAATTACGTTTTTTTGAACGGCGCATGCGCCATCCGTGGACGTATCCCAGTGCGAATGCGCGAAATCACGTCGCAAGTAGTCAATGAAAACGACGTGAACGTAACTTACGCCCAGCCCCTTTCTGAATCGACTTACGCAAACGACGTACAATACGACGCTGTCCCGACGTCCATACTTAACATTGGCTGCGCCTCATATAGCAGAGGTAACTTTACACCGGTCCGACTCCCTACGTAAACGACGCAAATAGATACGCCGGGCGCAACTACGCTCGTGAATCGGCGTATCTACCTGATTTACATATTCAACGCGTAAATCAACGGAAGCGCCACCTAGCGGCCAGCGTAAATATGCAACTAAGATACGACGGCGTAAGCGAATTACGCCGCTCGTATCTTAGAAGAAAGCCGGCGTACCTTGTTTTCTAAATAGCAAAAAAAGATACGGTGGCTATTCTTAGTATTTACGCAGCGTATCTATAGATACGCTGACCGAAATGCTTTCTGAATCTGGCCCATTGTGTTTTTTTCAAAATTGTCGCTCTTTTTTTGTTTATCGCGCAAAAAAATTAAAACTGATCAAAAAACACCAAAAGAAAGCTCTATTTGTGGGGGGGGGGGGGAAACGCCAATTTTGTTTGGGAGCCACGTCGCACGACTGCGCAATTATCAGTTTAAGAGAAGCTGAAATTTCGCCTGCTTTCTGAATCTGGCCCATTGTGTTTTTTTCAAAATTGTCGCTTTTTTTTTGTTTATAGCGCAAAAAAATTAAAACTGATCAAAAAACACCAAAAGAAAGCTCTATTTGTGGGGGGAAAAAAACGCCAATTTTGTTTGGGAGCCACGCCGCACGACTGCGCAATTATCAGTTTAAGAGAAGCTGAAATTTCGCCTGCGCATGTGGTTGGTATGCCCAGTAAGCAAGGGGTTAAATAAAGAATAAAAAAAAAATGCTCATTGTTCAAGGAAACCCCAACAACCTCTGGGGGAACCCCCTAGGATTCCATGGGACCTTGGTTGAAAATGTTTGTATTAGACTTTTATTCTTGTGTTTAGATCTTCTCCAAGTGAGAACCGGGGACATGCCGCCTCTTATCTCCCGACATTCCAGGAGTCATGTGGAAGAATTGTGTAATTCTCAGCAATGTTCAGATTTGCATATTGTAGGAATCTTCCAAAGCATGTGCAGGAAGAATTGTAATAAAGGACGCGGCGTGCCATTACTACAATCATTTACAATTCAAAATAAATAAAAAATGGGCGGGTCCATATAGAGTTTTGAAAAATTTGGCACTGACATCACAACTTGATAGAAATTCATGAAAACCCCGAACATGGATAAACGAATAGACTTTTAACCACTTGATCACCGCGCCTATTTTGGCACTTTTCTCCTTTAGGTAAAAAACCTAGAAAATTACTCAGAACCCCCAAACATTATATATATATATATATATATATATATATATATATATATATATATATATATATTTTTTTAGCAGACATCCTAGGGAATAAAATGGCGGTCATTGAAACATTTTTTCTCGCACAGTATTTGCGCAATAATTTTTCAAACGCCTTTTTTTTTGTTTCATGAATTAAAAAATAACAAAACAGTAAAGTTAGCCCAATTTTTTTGTAAAATATGAAAGATGATGTTACGCCGAGTAAATAGATACCTAACATGTCCCGCTGAGTAAGCTCCTCATGGGATCCGTACATGTGAAAGTACCCTTAGAGGACCATATATTGCACTCACTGATAATATTTGTTCATTCACTGATGTTTTTGTTCATGATCACATTGGATTGTTTATGTCGGGGCTCAAAATTTGTGCTCGCATTTGGCGAGGAGATTTATCTGCAGTGCGAGTATCCCACGCCGCTCAGACACACACAGTGCGGCCAGTATTCAACTATACAGCTGCCGCGCCGTCCCTTCACAGGCTAGCAGCAGATTGGACACCAGCGCCGCCCGGGACCGCCCCTATCCACCTCCCATAGGCCAGTACTTCCCACAACTGTACTTGCCGCCCGGACCGCTCCTCTTCATCGCCTACAGTCCAATAGAAATGTGCCTAGATTTGCCGCCCGGAAATGCCCCTCTCCGCCTCGGACCGCCTCTCACAGTCCAGTCTCACACAGCACTACTATACCAGACACCCTGGGACCACTTCGGACCGCCCCTCTCCACCTCCCAGGCTCCCACACATCCAAGGAGTACACCGTGCAGGCAGTAAAATGGTATGTTATTAAGACAGGTGGGCGATGTGTGATGTTCTGGAGGCACTGGGAGTTTGCTGGGAGGGGGATTGAAGGAACATATGTGCTGGATTGGAGGGAGGGGGATGTTAATTGCAGATTTAGACTTTAAATCACCCCCCAATCCATTATACCTATGCCCCCAATTCTGCCCCCCTCCCCCCATTCTATCATACCTATGCCCCAAATTCTGCCCCCCTCCCCCCAATCTATCATGCTTATGCCTCCAATTCCGTCCCCCTCCCCCATTCTATCATACCTATGCCTCCAATTCTGCCCCCCCCCCCCCATCTATCATACCATATGATAGATGGGGGGAGGAATTGGAGGCATAGGTATGATAGAATGGGGGAGGGGGATGGAATTGGAGGCATAGGTATGATAGAATGGGGGAGGGGGATGGAATTGGAGGCATAGATATGATAGAATGGGGGCAGGGGGACGGAATTGGAGGCATAGATATGATAGAATGGGGGCAGGGGGGACAGAATTGGGGGCATAGATATGATAGAATTGGGGCAAGGGGGACAGAATTGGAGGCATAGATATGATAGAATGGGGGCAGGGGGACAGAATTGGATGCATAGATATGATAGAATGGGGGCAGGGGGACGGAATTGGAGGCATAGATATGATAGAATGGGGGCAGGGGCAGGCCTGGATTTCCCACAAGGCCACCAAGGCCAGGCCTCGGGGCGGCAGGGTGCCAAGGGGCGACAGTGGCATGGAGTCCCCCGACAGCCGTAACATACAATTGATGGCGGTAAGTTGCTGTGTGGGAGAATTGAGTGGGGGAATCCGCTCGCTCGTTAAGTGATTACGGCGATGTCGTCAAAATCACTTGTCAAATGTGTGCTGCTGTCCGTTCTCTCCTACCCCCACATACCTTTCTCGGCTTGCTCTGCCTTTGGGACTCCTCCGTCCTCCCCCCAGCCACTGAGTCTGTCTCCTGTCCCTGCCGCCGATGTGCACAGTGAGAGGGGTGAGCTGTGCTCTTCCCATCTCAGCTGTGACAGGAGTTCTAGCACAGTGCTAGGACTTCTGTTTTGGAGGTGACAGGGTCAATAAAGAGAACCTGTCACCTCCAATTGCTATCGCACAGGGAATTGTTTTCTCCTGTGTGATAGCAATAAAGTTAAGTGAAAAAAATTGATAAAAAATAATAATAATTAAATTAAACAAGTAACTAAAAAGTAAAGAAAAAGAAAAAAATAATATTCAAAATAATAAGAATATTGCACAAAAATAAAAACAAGTAAACGACAAGCTAAAAATAAAAAAAAGTGCTAAAAAAGTAAAAAAAAAAAAGAAACAAAAAATATTTAAAACTAACCGTGCCGCCCCTGTCCCCTCCGGTTGCCATTCTCCGTTGATTTGGGGGGTGGGGGTTCGGTTGGTGGGGAGGGGGTGCATTGTGGAACCTGACCTTGGGGCGGCAGGGAGAGCAAATCCGGCCCTGGGCAGGGGGACGGAATTGGAGGCATAGATATGATAGAATGGGGGCAGGGGGACAGTATTGGAGGCATAGGTATGCTGGTGAGGGGAGGTTGGTAGACGAGGTATGCTGGAGGGGGGGGGGGGTCGATAAAAGCACAAAGCACAGGTTTGCTGGGGGGCATTGGAGACAGAGATATACTTGTAACTTAATACTGAATAAAACATTTAACAGTGTTATTTCATGAGATCATTTACAAGGGCATGTTTAAGGGGCAGGGCAAGGTAGGCTTTGGGTGGGGCACCAGGTGGCGAGTAACTCTTAAGGCCTGGCTAGTAGCTCAGGACTTGAAATTTTGAGGCCTGGTTTATGTTCACATGTGGTGACTGTCATGTAAGTTTTGTATCCATGAGTCAGGGTTATTGTAAATTACTGCAATCTTATGCAACTTTTTTCCAGCCTGTTTTTAGGGACAGGTTCTCTTTAAAGTCAACAATAAACTCCCAGCTCACTATTTCGAGTCGCATTAAATTATCTTTCGGGATCTCTAATAGCCGAACGGTATCTCTCTCAATCATTGTGATCCTGTCACAACATTACCAAATCCTCCTAAAATTGGATTTTCCCACCGCCATGCAGATAGTCTAATACCTTCTCTTGGTCCGGGACCAAACCCACTTCGCCTCCACTTATAAGGAATGCTGCAGATTCTCATTTCTCTTCTGCATAAAAAATATTGTCGGGGGGCGCAGAGAGAGCGAGAGATAAACTCACAGGACGTAAAAATTTCCATATAAGTTCAGGACATCAAGTGGATTTTTCTGGTGGCCGAAACTGAAAAGGCCGATATAAAAAGTTATAATAGAACATTAAAGCTTATGTCGGGAAAGGGGGAGGGGAGGGGCTGTAATTAATAGAAGGCAGAGCATCCTCATAAGATATGAACTCGAGATTCTGGGAAACGACTTGAAGTGTTTTAATAAATGTATAAATCTTTGGATTAACTCTATTTTTATGAACGTTCCCTGATGTCTTTGGTTGTTGTTATTATTTTGGATGATTTTGGCAGAAAGTTACAGCCAAGAGAAACAACAAACCCAGAGGAGGAGGTTGGCCAGATGTTGTGCAGATGATCACAGGAGATGGGAGAGTCGGCCCTGCGTTATGGATCCCCCCCCCCCCCCCAGAAACACCGGCCTGGTGGTGCAGAAAGAGCAATTGATCACATACCCAACTTCAATACTCTGTGCCACACTAAGGCCGGGTTCACGCCAGAGCTGCACAATTCTGGTCAAAGTGAAAATCACTATTTTTTTTTGCTTAGAATGAAGATCACGACTCTCACGGCGTAGCATAATCTCTCACATTATACAAAAAAAAATGGGCAACTTTTCTTTTTTACTCATTAATCTGTTGAGATCCGCGCTATAGCCGAATGACGGCTTCAGCGCTGATCTAAATATCCAACAAGCCGTCAATTGAAGGCCTGTCACTAGCACGTTCCCCGCCCTCGCTCCAGAGTGCGCCGCAGGGAAATTCTGTGTTGGCCGTGTCCCTTGGACACAGCCAATCACAGATCGCCGCGAACGGCCAATCAGAGTGGCCGTTTGAATGAATGAATGAATGAAAAACTTATATAGCGCGGCACATGCGAACTGAATCGCCTCTGGGCGCTTGTTGTTCCCGTCTCCTTTGGTATCAAAAGAGATGAGTCTGGATCTTTCTCCTGAATGCTAAGTGGTTCTCCTCCAACCGAATGCTGGTTGGTAAAGCGTTCCATAGTCTAGGACCTTGGACTGCGAATCTCCTTTCTCCCTTGGACTTGTAACTGGCTTTCGGGATCTGGAGTAGATTTTGATTGGTGGATCACAGAACGCGATTGGGATTATGAGCTGTTATTTTTTGGCATAGATAATGGGGTGCATTCCCATGGATACATCTATGCGTTAGACAGAGCGCTTTAAAAGTGATTCTGTCTTTTACTGGTAACCAGTGAAGGGATCTCAGTGAAGGTGAGATTGATTCCCAGGGTTTTTCCCAGTCACAAGTCTGGCGGCCGTGTTTTGAACGACTTGAAGACGAGCGATTTGGTACTTGGGGAGTCCGAGGTAAAGGGCATTTGCATAGTCCAATCTGGAGTTAACAATTGCTCCCACTACGACCGCTATGTCTACATTTGGAATAAAAGGAATAAGTCTGCGTAGTAGGCGCAGCAGATGGTGAGATCCGCTGACTACTGACCCTATTTGTGCGTCCATTGTCATGTAGGAGTCGAAAATGACCCCGAGACTTTTGACTTTGGCGCTAGGGGTGATGATTTTGCCCAGAATGGGCGGGGGGGGGGGGGTCCAATTTGTTGCCGGTTGATTCCTACGCTTGGCGCGAAACAGAAGAAGTTCTGTTTTCGCTCCGTTGAGTTTAAGATAACTCTTTGTCATCCAGTCCTCTATCAAAGAGAGACATGTTTGCGATGCGATCTGTGCGACCAATGAGAGATGATCTCATATGTAAACATATAAGATCATCTCTCATTGCCGTTTTACACAGAGACAGCAGCCTGTCTCTGGAGAGGAGACCGGTCTGTGTCCCTTGTACATAGAGACACATATCGGTCACCTACCCCAGTCACCCCCCCTCCCCCCACAGTTAGAACACTATGTAGGGAATACATTTAACCCCTTCCTCACCCACCCCCTAGTGTTAACCCCTTCAATGCCAGTCACATTTATAATGTAATTAGTGCATATTTATAGCACTGATCGCAGTATAAATGTGAATTGCGCCAAAAATGTGTCAAAAGTGTCCGATGTGTGCGCCATAACGTCGCAGTCCCAATAAAAATCGCAGATCGCCGCCATTTCTAGTAAAAAAAAAAATAATAATTATGTCCCCTATTTTGTAGGCGCTATAACTTTTGCGCAAACCAGTCGCTTATTTCCATTTTTTTTTTTTTTTTACCAAAAATATGTAGAAGAATACGCATCGGCCTAAACTGAGAAAAAAATATGTTTTTTTTTTTTTTTTTTAAATTGGGATATTTATTATAGCAACAAGTAAAAAATATTGTATTTTTTTTTCAAAATTGTCGTTTTTTTTTGTTTATAGTGCAAAAAATAAAAACCGCAGAGGTGATCAAATACCACCAAAAGAAAGCTCTATTTGTGGGGAAAAAAAGGACGTCAATTTTGTTTGGGAGCCACGTCGCACGACCGCGCAATTGTCAGTTAAAGCGACGCAGTGCCGTAAGCTGAAATTTCACCTGGGCAGGAGGGGGGGTATATGTGCCCGGTAAGCAAGTGGTTAACCACTTGTGGACCGCTGCACGCCGATATACGCCAGCAGAATGGCAGCGGTGGGCAAATGGGCGTACGGGTACGTCCCCTTTAAGAACACGTGCGGCGGGCACGACCGTGACGGCGCCCGCGGGACCCGCAGACTCCATGTTGGCCGGTGATCCACGGTTTTGACACGAAGCGGCAGAACGGGGAGATGCTTGTGTACACAAGGAATTTCCCTGTTCTGCCTAGCGACAGAACAGTGATCTACTGCTCCCTGTCATCAGGAGAAGCGATCAGTGTCATGTCACAGTAAGCCCTGCCCCTTCACAGTTAGAAACAGTGAAATTGCACTAAAAGTGCAGTCGCTGTAAATCCGAGGGGGACATGCAAGGATAATACAGGAGCTGCCACCCGATGGGCCTGCAGTGACCCATACGTCACTGGACTTCGAGTGGTTATAACGGGATGATGTCTTGTAGCGACCCATGCGCCACGGGACAGTGAGTGGTTATACTGGGATGATGTCTTGTAGCGACCCATGCGTCACAGGACTGCGAGTGGTTATACCGGGAGGATGCCTGCAGCGACCCATGCTTAACGGGACATCGAATGGTTATAACGGGATGATGCCTGCAGTGACCCATGCGTCACGGGACTGCGAGTGGTTATAACGGGATGATGCCTGCAGTGACCCATGCATCATGGGACATCGAGTGGTTATACCGGGAGGATGCCTGCAGCGACCCATGCATCACGGGACTGCGAGTGGTTATACCGGGATGATGCCTGCAGTGACCCATGCGTCACGGGACTGCGAGTGGTTATACCGGGAGGATGCCTGCAGCGACCCATGCATCACGGGACTGCGAGTGGTTATACCGGGATGATGCCTGCAGCGACCCATGCGTCATGGGACAGGGAGTGGTTATACTGGGAGGATGCCTGCAGCGACCCATGCGTCATGGGACAGCGAGTGGTTATACTGGAAGGATGCCTGCAGTGACCCATGCGTCATGGGACATCGAGTGGTTATACCGGGAGGATGCCTGCAGCGACCCATGCGTCACGGGACATCGAATGGTTATAACGGGATGATGCCTGCAGTGACCCATGCATCATGGGACATCGAGTGGTTATAACGGGATGATGCCTGCAGTGACCCATGCATCATGGGACATCGAGTGGTTATACCGGGAGGATGCCTGCAGCGACCCATGCATCACGGGACTGCAAATGGTTATACCGGGATGATGCCTGCAGCGACCCATGCGTCATGGGACAGCGAGTGGTTATACTGGGAGGATGCCTGCAGCGACCCATGCGTCATGGGACAGCGAGTGGTTATACTGGGAGGATGCCTGCAGTGACCCATGCGTCATGGGACATCGAGTGGTTATACCGGGAGGATGTCTGCAGTGACCCATGCGTCACGGGACTGTGAGTGGTTATACCGGGAGGATGTCTGCAGTGACCCATGCTTCACGGGACAGCGAGTGGTTATACTGGGAGGATGCCTGCAGCGACCCATGCGTCACGGGACAGCGAGTGGTTATACCGGGAGGATGTCTGCAGCGACCCATGCGTCACGGGACTGCGAGTGGTTATATTGGGAGGATGTCTGCAGCGACCCATGCGTCACGGGACTGCGAGTGGTTATACTGGGAGGATGTCTGCAGCGACCCATGCATCACGGGACAGCGAGTGGTTATACCGGGAGGATGCCTGCAGTGATCAATGCGTCACGGGACAACGAGTGTTTATACCGGGAGGATGTCTGCAGCGACCCATGCGTCACGGGACAGCGAGTGGTTATACCGGGAGGATGTCTGCAGCGACCCATGCATCACGGGACAGCGAGTGGTTATACCGGGAGGATGTCTGCAGCGACCCATGCGTCACGGGACAGCGAGTGGTTATACCGGGAGGATGTCTGCAGCGACCCATGCGTCACGGGACAGCGAGTGGTTATACCGGGAGGATGTCTGCAGCGACCCATGCGTCACTGGGCTTCGAGTGGTTATACCATGATGATGCCTGCAGATGCAGACATCATCCCGGCACTGTTTTTTTTACCGTCGGGGGTCCAGAAGTGGTTTTGGAGATGCAATCAGCAGTAAAGGTTATAAACTGGATAGGCGTTCCAACCCTTCTGCACACCAAACCTACAACATGTTTGCCAGAACTTAACTGAACACAATCAGGAAATAGTGGAAATAATCAAATTTACAAGCTTCCTGACAACTTTAATCCTGAGCAGACTCCTAATCCAATAACGATCGGCCAGGTTGGACCAAAGATGTTGTGAATTATACGCAGGCGTTCGTCAGATTATGAAACGGTTCATGTAACTGGGAGCGCTTCCAGCACGGAGCGTCACCAGACGTGAACAACATCTATTTTCTGTTGTTTGAAATGCCAATATCTATGCAGCCAATGTGGTCATCGGCCTCTTTTTCATTTCATTCCCAGCGCGGAATAAACTTTTTCCACGTTTTCTCACAGAAAGACTTGGCTTTCCGCTGCTCCTGCTGGATGAAGAACAAAGTGATCTGCCTTGCCCAAAAAGAACTTATTTTTTTCAGAAAAACCTAAATGACGGTACAGTACAGTAGAGGCCCATTTCCACAATCTTGTTGCGATAACAATTATAATGTTATATAAATATATTGATTTATATAACATTTATATACATACCTCCACTGTGCAGTTCGTTTTGCACAGAGTGGCCGCGATCCTGCTGTTCTTGGGTCCCACGGCGGTTCTCACGGCTCCTTCCACAATAGCAAACCCCCTCTTAGAAGCTCTCCGAAGGGGGTTACCTTGCGGGCGCACTCCCGTGTCATACAGTCGGCGCCCATAGCCACCGAGTGTATGACTCGGCCCTGCGTTATTGGATTTGATTGACAGCAGCGGAAGCCAATGCCTGCGCGCCTATCAATCTATCCAATCAATGCTGAGAGTCTGTGAAGAAGAGGACGCCATAGATACGCAGAGCAGGTGAACGAATTGCACTCCTGTGATTCATAGGAGAATTACAGCCAAACAAGCTTTCCCCGTACTTCTCCTTTAACTACTCTCTCAGTCAAATAATACTTTTTAACACCTTTTTATCCAGCCTCATGGTGCCCAGGACTACGTCAGGTGTGACAAAACGCATAGGGAGGAGAGAATTGCTGACGTCACCGTGTACACGCAGGTCCAGGAGTGACGGGCTGCAATCGAGAGCCGGCCGGCTCAATACAATTATGCAGAGTAAAATCGGCAATAAAACCTAAGTGCAACTTTGTTTTAACCTTAAAAAACATCCAAGGATTTTACACTATGGTAGCCTTTATTTTTTTGCATGTGGACCTACCGAATATACATGCATACGAGTACATCCATTGGTAAAGATGCCGAAATTACAGGGGTGCTCTAGAGAGGCCCGGGCGTCACAAGCACATCTGATCTCCCATAATATGGGATCATCTACAGCTGGTAAGCGGCAGTAGCTGCAGAGGTGGAGGCTACATCATTAATCTTCTCACATCTTCTGGGTGTTTTTTGTGTGTCACCGTGGGCCATCCTATTGGCCAAATACTCACAATATATGGATTATTGATATTGTTTTTCAATTAACAATTGTTATTTTGTTTTTTGTGATATATGATTGCATCACATGTTGTAAGGAGTTTTTTATTTTCACCATATTTGAATTCATTTACGTCACATATCTCAGGCATCATTTCTGAGTAACTTTTAGCGCAACTTAAAGCAGAGGTTCACCTAAATAACATGTATATAAGATCATATTCTTTATACTTCCAACATGTACAGTATGCCCCTTTTTTTTTGGTTGTACATAGCTTATTATGGCTATTTTCCACCCGGTTTCCGGGTACTTTCGCGGAAGTAGGCGTTTCTATGCAGAGGCGCAATGTCACCTGGGACTTCGCCCAGATGATCGACGTCCTTGAGAAAAAGTTCCCCCCGCGCCCCCCTATTGCGTAGGCGCGTCACGAGAGTCATGGAGTTTCCGAAAGTAGCCGAACTGCGTGTCGGCTCTACACGGCGCCTGCGCACAGACTAGGAGCCGTGTAGAGCTGACTGCGCAGGCGCTGTATAGAGGAGCATGGGGGAGGGGTCAGACAGCCAACTCAACAGCTATGGCCTGGGAGTTTCTCAATTCTGCCTAATCTTGTCCCATTAAGGGGGTGGGCCACCGAACTGATTCTTTGCCCCGGGTGAAAAAATGTCTGGCTTCCCCACTGGTACTGCCTATAAGCGTACCAATACCAGCCGTTCTACTCCATGGGAGAGACCTGTCAAAGTGGGCCAGTCTGGATGAAGTCCAGGGCCAAATTTTTGGCCCAGTCCAGCCCTGACCAACGCCACTGCACCTCTGGCCAAATGCGGAACTGCACACCCCATTGGCTTGAATCCTGTTAGTTTTGTGAGACAACACTCGCAAATTGAGTCAGGATTAAAAAAAAAAATAATAAGTTGCTCGTCTTTCAAAAGACTCATTAACCGCGTTACCCGTAAACCGAGGTTCCACTGTATATGCAAATTGCCATCATAAAAAATAAAGCAGAAAGCTTTGTGAACATTTATATTTGTGTCAATCTCAAGACTTTTGGCCGCAGCTGTACACTTTGATTCTATCTTAATAATAATGAAATTAAAAAATAGTAAAAAAAAAAAATGAAGGAAAAAAAAGTAATGAACAAATTTAGAATTAATAACAATTATGTAATAAAGTGGGACATGTTATTGTGTGCACATGATGATGATGACATAAAAGCTGCAGAGAAAGAACATTTCTAATAACTTTGGCTCTCTGTACTGAGGCTCAACAACACGGATTGTTTTATCCCCAAGATACACAAATGTCATTACAGTTTCCATACAGACCCCCCTTGTGGTCAATGGGAAGAATTACCCCCCTTACAGAAAAGATCCATGGTGTGGTGGGGGCATATCTGAGAGGCAGAAGTGGCCCAGAGGTTGCTGTAGCCTAGATGCCAGGATCAGAGGAGCGTTCACCTTTGCGGCAAAGCACGGGGAGGCGCTTTACATTTTTTATTTTAAAATAATTACATTTTAGTTTTTTGTTTTTTCCTTTAACCACTTGCTTACTGGGCACCTAATGCCTCCTCCTGCCCAGACCAATTTTCAGCTTTCAGCTGTAAATAAGTAATGTTTCTTATTCACTAATGAGGCGGCACAAATATGCAGCACTAATGGGCACTACTTATGAGCAATGATAGGATGCACGAATAGGCGGTACTGATGGGTGGTACTGATGAACACTGATAGGCGGCACTTATGGGAAATGGTAGGAGGCACGAATAGGCAGTACTGATGGGCAACACTGATGGGTGGCACTGATGGTCAATGATAGGAGGCATGAATAGGCCGTACTAATGGGCACTGATGAACACTGATAGGTGGCACTGATGGCCAGCACTTATGGGCAATGATAGGAGGCACGAATAGGCGGTACTGAAGGGCACTGATGAGCACTGATAGGCAGCACTGATGGGTGCCACTTATGTGCAATGAAAGGTGGCACAAATATGCAGCACTGATGGGCATTGATAGGTGTCACCGATAAGCAGCACTGATAGGCAGCACGGATAGGTAGTACTTGTGACAGACTCACCAGGGACATCACCAAACCCTCTTATGTCTAAAATCATCCTATGTCCACTAGGGGCATAGGATGACTGAGGAATGATATCTTGGACTACCTGAGAGGGGATTATTATGTAATTATTATCCACAATATATTTCAGGATATCTGTAAAGAACTATTTACTGTTTGTTGATTCTGAACTCAACGGGTTAATTGTAAGAGTGACTTATTCATAATGTTGGGACACATACTCTTAGATGCTAATGTCCTCACCTCCAGCCATCTGTCTGTTCTCTGTGCTAATTGACCCTGCTATTGTGTGAAGATGTCCTGTGTTTACACTTATGATAATGTGTATTGTATAGCAGGTGAGAGGAGACGTCTACCCTGAAAGGTCATATCTATGAGTCGCCTAGTATGGGTAAATGATTAGTTAATTAGCTCATGTTAATTTATGTTCTGGTTACCTCCTCTAACTGTATATAAGGTTGTATTCTTGGTTCTATTAACCACTTAAGACCCGGACCAAAATGCAGGCAAAGGACCTTGCCCCTTTTTGCGATTCGGCACTGCGTCGCTTTAACTGACAATTGCGCGGTCGTGCGACGTGGCTCCCAAACAAAATTGGCGTCCTTTTTTCCCCACAAATAGAGCTTTCTTTTGGTGGTATTTGATCACCTCTGTGGTTTTTATTTTTTGCGCTATAAACAAAAATAGAGCGACAATTTTAAAAAAAATTCAATATTTTTTACTTTTTGCTATAATAAAAATCCCCCAAAAATATATAAAAAACATTTTTTTTCCTCAGTTTAGGCCGATACGTATTCTTCTACCTATTTTTGGTAAAAAAAATCACAATAAGCGTTTATCGGTTGGTTTTCGCAAAATTTATAGCGTTTACAAAATAAGGAATAGTTTTATTGCATTTTTATTATTTTTTTTTTACTACTAATAGCGGCGATCAGCGATTTTTTTCGTGACTGCGACATTATGGCGGACACTTCGGACAATTTTGACACATTTTTGGGACAATTGTCATTTTCACAGAAAAAAATGCATTTAAATTTGCATTGTTTACTGTGGAAATGACAGTTGCAGTTTGGGAGTTAACCACAGGTGGCACTGTAGGGGATGTGTGCCTATGTGTGTTGTTTACTACTGTAGGGGGGTGTGGCTGTAGGTGTGACGTCATCGATCGCGTCCCCCTATCACAGGGATGACGCGATCGATGCTGCAGCCACAGAGAAGCACGGGGAAGCCGTGTGTACACACGGCTCTCCCCGTTCTTCCGCTCCAGGGACGGATCGCCGCACTGCAGCGGCGATCGGGTCCGCGAATCCCGCGGTCCCGGTCCTGGAGCTTCGGACCGGGTCGCGGGAGCGCGCCCGTGGGCGCGCGCCCGCGACCCACGGCTGGGTACTAAAATCAACGTATATATACGTTGATGTGCCCAGCCGTGCCATTCTGCCGACGTAAATGTGCAGTAGGCGGTCCTTAAGTGGTTAAACTCTCCATTAGCAGACAAACAAGTCTCGTCTCATTGTGTGCTTGTGAGCAGCTGGAATATCTGATATCTATATCCAGACTGATAGGAAGCGGTATATGACGGAAGCACTCAAGTGGAGTGTGGGACGTTCCCGTTACAGTACTGATGGGCATTGATGAGCAGGCACTGATGGGAACATATTGGCCTCACTGAAGGGTACAAATTGGGAAAGAATGATGGGCACCGACTGGTGTCACTAATGGGCACAGAGTGGAATTACTGATGGGCACTGTTGGGTCTGCACTTATGATCAGTGCCCTGATGATCTGTACAGGCCTCCTCTGTTAGGAAATGTGGCTGATCAGCTCTCCTCTCCTCACATGTTGTCTCTGTGAGGCACCGAGACCTGATAAACTGCATCTCCTTGTCTACATGTGATGGGCTGTGATTGGACACATGGGGAGCTGATCACATGGGTAAATACCTGTGGCTCTTTCCTGAGATCAGGGTCGTGCCGTGTCCCAGCGAGCGCACAATGGCGACAGTACCAGGCGCCGTCATGACGTGCCAGAACAAGAGGGGTTCCTGTCCGCCATTATTTGTCTATACGGGGGGGGGGGCTAAAGAAAATGAAGGGACTTTGCACGCCTTTTGTTCTGATGTACGCGGAATGAAATTATCTGATTAAAATCAAAAGTTAATTTGGGCTTCAAGGTTTTTTTCACTTCTTATTAAGATTATTTGAATGTCCATCGCCTGGTTACAGGGAGCCCAATGCAGCCTCTGGAGTGCTAGACTATCACACAGCCCTGACCCTCAGATAAAGAAAAAGAATGAATATCACAAATATAATCCAAACAGGAACAGTTGTGATACACTGTAAAAGTCACACAGCAATGTACCATCAAATGTAACACCATAAACTGATCAAAGTGTATCACAAAAATGGAACCTCAAACACATGTGAAGAGATGGCAATACAGTAACCGGCTGTGGAAAATATGAGATGGCATCTGGCACCGGGACCGGCCTTTCTTTGTGCATTTTCTGGAAGCAATATAGGGTCCATGGCTGCCATGTTTATAAGGAGATACAGCGGGTATAAAAATAATAAAATAGTAAAATGTTGTTGCTTTGCAGCCTGAAATGACGACAGACACAATTTTTGTTTTATCCAGCTGTATTTAGTCAGCGCAACTTATAACATCAAAGTGAAAGATAAAACACCAACATGTCGGAAACGATGTATTTATTTATTTTCAAAACAGAATCATTGAGTTGGTAAAAGGATTTAGGCAGAGGGCAAAGAACGGGGTCACTTGTATTGCCTGTGGCCTCTCTGCAGCTGACCCTCATGCAGAAGCAATGTGCTTCTGCATGGAGACAGACATCTTGGTCAGGGCTCAAGTCCTGCGGGAATGCGTGGGAATGGAGTTCCTGCACTTTTTTCACAGCAGGAACTCTGTTCCCTTTGCAGGACTAGAGCAGCTGAGAGTAGCCGAGCCAATCCTTCACTAAGCGGCGATGCCCAGCTCGAGTCACTGTCAGGGGCTGGCGAACCTTAGTAATCCTTTGTTACTGGCCGCTTCCAGTATATGGATTCATCAGGTAGTGTGCGGGTATTCCGTCACTTCCTCGATGCCGCAATGTCTCCTGGGAGCTTTTGTTGTTCCCAGGAGACATTGCGGAGGTCTGCCGCGAGTTATCGTGGGATTTAGAAAGAACTTGCTTAAAGACCTCCGCAGTGTCTCCTGGGAACAATGACAAAAGCTCCTAGGAGACATTGCGGCATCGAGAAAGTGACAGAATACCCGCACACTACCTGATAAATCCATATACAGGAAGCGGCCAGTAACATAAAAGGATTACGAAGGTACAGAGGATTGAAAAAAAAAAAAAAACATGCGGTTTATTAATTATGCATATGAGCGTATCTTTTTTTTTTGTGGGGGAGTGGATCTTGGGTGGGAGTTCCCACACTTTTTCCCCCAGGACTTGACCCCTGATCTTGGTAGAAGCTGGCATTTGTTTGCCCATATCAGAGCTGCCTGTCCCCAGGGCCAGACTTACCATTGGGCTTGACTGGGCTGAAGCTGAGGAGGAAGCAGGAAGAGCCATGCAGCAGGGAAGGAGGAAGCAGGAAGAGCCATGCAGCACGGGAGGAGGAAGCAGAAAGAGCCCTGCAGCAGGGGAGGAGGAAGCAGGAAGAGCCCTGCAGCAGGGGAGGAGGAAGCAGGAATAGCCCTGCAGCAGGGGAGGAGGAAGCAGGAAGAGCCATGCAGCACAGGAGGAGGAAGCAGGAAGAGCCCTGCAGCACAGGAGGAGGAAGCAGGAAGAGCCCTGCAGCATGGGAGGAGGAAGCAGTTGGGGATGAAGAGGTAAGAAGTCTGGCCAGCGGTAGCACCCCTCCGCTCAACAACTATGATTGCCATCCCCACTCAGACACTGTGATCGTGCCACACCCCTCCCCGCTCGACATCTCTGACCGCCTCCCCCCGCACAACAACTTAGATCGAACCCCCCCAACAACTATGATCGTCGATCAGCACCCCCCCCCGCTCAACAACTCTTTGTTAGCAGCTGATCGTCAGCCCCCGCTCAACAACTTAGATCGTTCCCCCCGTTCAACAACTTCGATCCCCCCGCTTCTTGGCTCCAAACGGCCCTTTTTAATCAACACTTAAGCCCAGGGGCCCCCACCATCCTAAGTCCTGCCCGTCCCCCTGATAAATGGTTATCTGATGACTGGTAGGGGAATACTTAAAAATCAGCAAGAGAAAGTATAGCACTCGCAGGTCCACAGAATGAATGAAGCAAAAGCAGGGAGATCCTTGAACTGCAGCTTCTCAGGTACAGCTTCCTCTCCGGCAAGAACAGTGGGAAGAACGGGAGACCACCAAATCTCGCTCCAGATCTGGTGAGACAGCAGTGCCTAGGATGATCTCACGCTGCAATTATAAAGCTACGGGTCTACAGAAAAGGAGTGCCTAGGCACACACAGGAAGTGCACTGCTACATTACAGGAGGAATTAAAGACAAACGGTACATTTTTCAAGGCGCGCTTTTGCCACAAATAATGCATCTGGTTGCAATACGATAACAAAGCTTCACTTTCTGAGTTCTGCTCCAGTTTAGGTGACCCATATTATTCTTCCTACCATCACCTCTCACAGTATGGGCTGGCTGCACACAAGTGAATATTTCAATGTATGAAGTGGCTGCACACAAGTGAATCCTGTAATGTATGGACTAGCTGGACACAAGTGAATCTTTCCATGTATGAACTGGCTGGACACAAGTGAATCTTTCCATGTATGAACTGGCTGGACACAAGTGAATCTTTCCATGTATGAACTGGCTGGACACAAGTGAATCTTTCCATGTATGAACTGGCTGGACACAAGTGAATCTTTCCATGTATGAACTGGCTGGACACAAGTGAATCTTTCCATGTATGGACTGGCTGGACACAAGTGAATCTTTCCATGTATGGACTGGCTGGACACAAGTGAATCTTTCCATGTATGGACTGGCTGGACACAAGTGAATCTTTCCATGTATGAACTGGCTGCACACAAGTGAATCATGTAATGTATGGACTAGCTGGACACAAGTGAATCTTTCCATGTATGAACTGGCTGCACACAAGTGAATCCTGTAATGTATGGACTAGCTGGACATAAGTGAATCTTTCCATGTATGGACTGGCTGGACACAAGTGAATCTTTCCATGTATGAACTGGCTGGACACAAGTGAATCTTTCCATGTATGAACTGGATGGACACAAGTGAATCTTTCCATGTATGGACTGGCTGGATGCAAGTGAATCTTTCCATGTATGAACTGAATGGATGCAAGTGAATCTTTCCATGTATGAACTGGCTGGACACAAGTGAATCCTGTAATGTATGGACTAGCTGGACACAAGTGAATCTTTCCATGTATGGACTGGCTGGATGCAAGTGAATCTTTCCATGTATGGACTGGCTGGACACAAGTGAATCTTTCCATGTATGGACTGGCTGGATGCAAGTGAATCTTTCCATGTATGAACTGGGTGGACACAAGTGAATCTTACCCTGTATGATTTAGTCGTTCAACATTTATAAGATGTCAATGGCATGTTATTCCTGTCAGGTCATGTAACGTATAGCAATATTAACAGGAAATTCCTAATTGATGAACCGTCAATATGGAGGCAATTAGTCTCACACATCTGGTCCACTGAGGTATGGACCGAAACGAAAAGGCAGTGAAGGTCCTGATTGTATCCAGACTTTCATTAGTGGAGTTCCGTTATTAATTCTCAGAATCATTAAACGTCCCCAGAGCTCAGAAAGTAGAACATCAATCCTTCCATGAAGACCAAGGAGAACATTAAAAAAAAGCTGAAAGCCAAGGCGAACGTTACAAGCAGCTAAAGACCAAAAATAAACTTACAAGCAGCCAAAGATCAAAGAGAACCTTACAAGCAGCTAAAGATCAAGGAGAACCTTACAAGCAGCTGAAAACCAAAAAGAAACCTACAAGCAGCTGAAAACCAAAAAGAAACCTACAAGCAGCTGGAGACCAGGGAGAATCTTTACAAGCAGTTGAAGACCAAGGAGAATCTTAACAAGCACCAGAAAACCAAGGAGAACCTTACAAGCAGCTAAAGACCAAGGAGAGCCTTACAAACAGCTATAGACCAAGGAGAACCTTACAAGCAGTTGGAGACCAAAGAGAACCTTTACATGCAGCTGAAGACCAAGAAGGACCTTACAGACAGCTGAAGATTAAGGAGAACCTTACAATCAGCTAAAGACCAAGAAGAACCTTACAATCAGCTAAAGACCAAGGAGAGCCTTACAATCAGCTAAAGACCAAGAAGAACCTTACAATCAGCTAAAGACCAAGGAGAGCCTTACAAGCAGCTCTCGTTATCCATCTTTGATGTACTTTGTGCCAAGAAGTGCTGCGTTTGGATGTGACCAGGAGTGTCTTCTAATGATTTTTGCACTGCAGAGCCATGTGCAGTTTTAACACTACGCACTGAAACAGGGATCACAATCGCACAGACAAGTTTGAAGGATCACTCCACCCAGAAGTAATTTCGGTCTTATAGAAATGGAATCAGAAAGGTTAAAGTATTTCCAGAGAGAAAAAATTCAAAACCTTTACTGCATGGCACATATTCTATCATTTGTATTTAACACAGTAACACTGATATCAAGGTTAAAAAAAAAAAAAAAAAAACACAAGTCCACCGAGGTGGAGTCTGCAGTTGTACAATGGCCTTCGTTTCAGCCGTGTTGCATAACACAGGGTCCTAATGTCACCACCAGGTGGCTGGAGATATCACCACTTAGTAATAGGCATGTGCACAGGGATAGTTGACAATAGGCACGTGCACAGGAATAGTTGACAGTAGGCATGTGAACAGGGATGTGCACAGGGACAGTTGACAATAGACATGTGCACAGGGACAGCTGACAATAGGCATGTGCACAGGGACAGCTGACAATAGGCATGTGCACAGGGACAGCTGACAATAGGCATGTGCACAGGGACAGCAGACAATTGGCATGTGCACAGGGACAGCAGACAAGCGGCATGTGCACAGGGACAGTTGACAATAGGCATGTGCACAGGGACAGCTGACAATAGGCATGTGCACAGGGACAGCTGACAATAGGCATGTGCACAGGGACAGCAGACAATCGGCATGTGCACAGGGACAGCAGACAAGCGGCATGTGCACAGGGACAGTTGACAATAGGCATGTGCACAGGGACAGCTGACAATAGGCATGTGCACAGGGACAGCTGACAATAGGCATGTGCACAGGGACAGCTGACAATAGGCATGTGCACAGGGACAGCTGACAATAGGCATGTGCACAGGGACAGCTGACAATAGGCATGTGCACAGGGACAGCTGACAATAGGCATGTGCACAGGGACAGCTGACAGTAGGCATGTGCACAGGGACAGCTGACAGTAGGCACATGCACAGGGACAGCTGACAGTAGGCACGTGCACAGGAATAGTTGACAATAGGCACGTGCACAGGAACAGCAGACAATAGGCATGTGCACGGGAACAGTTGACAATAGGCATGTGTCATGGACCATGAAATACTGAAGGGTTTCTACGTGAAATCCTAATTCATGTATTACAGGAGACTTTATTCTGAACCCCAGCCAGATCAACAGACTCAGAAGGGATACTCATTGTCCATTGTGTGATAACCCTATCTAAAGCCTTTCTATTATCAGGTGTAAATGACTTCTGCCCTGTCTCAATTCTCCAGACGGTTCTATTGTTCTGTGGCTGGCTATTGTGTACATTGATTGACCCCCTGGGGCTTTTGTCTGAATACACATCACAGGCTTCTATTCAAACCGTTTCTGACCATTCTCTGCTGTGTCATTTTCAAGTCCTCATTTGCATGGTTTAGGAGTGTAGACTGAATACTTTACAATGGACCAATAGGAAAGCGGTTGTTGGGGGCGGGATGTTCCAAATCCTGTATAAAAGTGTGCTGTGTACTTTCAATAAAGTGTGTCCTGTTACATCCAGCATTAAGCCTTGGCTCATGTGTGGATTATTCGGTGATTCCAGGGATATTCCTACTCGTGGAATATTGGGTGATTTCTTTTATGGGAGAAGAAGGGAATGGATGACGGAGATATGTTCGACTACCGTCACAGCATGTGCACCGGGATAGTTGACAATAGGCATGTGCACAGGGACAGCTGACAATAGGCATGTGCACAGGGACAGCTGACAATAGGCATGTGCACAGGAATAGTTGACAGTAGGGATGTGCACAGGGACAGCTGACAATAGGCATGTGCACAGGGACAGCTGACAATAGGCATGTGCACAGGGACAGCTGACAATAGGCATGTGCACAGGAATAGCTGACAATAGGCATGTGCACAGGGACAGCTGACAATAGGCACGTGCACAGGAATAGTTGACAATAGGCATGTGCACAGGGACAGCTGACAATAGGCATGTGCACAGGGACAGCTGACAATAGGCATGTGCACAGGGATAGTTGACAATAGGCATGTGCACAAGGATGTGTACAGGGACAGTTGGCAATTGGCATGTGCACAGGGATAGTTGACAATAGGCATGTGCACAGGGATAGTTGATAGTTGACAATAGGCATGTGCACAGGGATAGTTGATAGTTGACAATAGGCATGTGCACAGGGACAGTTGACAGTAGACATGTGCACAGGGACAGTTGACAGTAGACATGTGCACAGGGACAGTTGACGATTGGCCTGTGCACAGGGATAGTTGATAATTGACAATAGGCATGTGCACAGGGATAGTTGACAATAGGCATGTGCACAGGGACAGTTGACAATAGGCATGTGCACAGGGATAGTTGATAATTGACAATAGGCATGTGCACAGGGACAGTTGACAATAGGCATGTGCACAGGGACAGTTGACAATAGGCATGTGCACAGGGACAGTTGACAATAGGCATGTGCACAGGGATAGTTGATAATAGGCATGTGCACAGGGACAGTTGACAATAGGCATGTGCACAGGGATAGTTGACAATAGGCATGTGCACAGGGATAGTTGACAATAGGCATGTGCACAGAAGACAGTTGACAATAGGCATGTGCACAGGGACAGCAGACAATAGGCATGTGCATAGGGATCGTTGACAAGAAGGGTTAGTCACATAGGCCTACTCATCCAAAGGGCATCCCTTCGGCCTCCTTGGTGCAGTCGGTATTGATGTTGCAGCAATATATGTTTAGTCTATGAGCTTACTTGACTTGTCTATGGATGTTTGCGATTATACACATGCTCCCCCTACAAATAGGCCGCATACGTCATTGACATGATCACCTTATGCGGCTTTTCCCTGCAGCAACAGGAAGCTAATCATACTATTAGTAAGATAATGAAGCCTCCAGAGATGATGAGACGCGAATACCGGCAACAATAGCAATAGCAGTTTCGGGAAGGTTGGACAACATCTGCCTTCCAGTTGTTGAGGAACCACCAGCAGAGCTGAGATTACCGTGAAAGACGAAACAGATCAAGTCACAGAGCAACATGGCCGCACCCTCGCCATGATCTCGCTTCAACATCAACAGCTTGATATGAGCCAGAGCAGAAAGAAAGTTCACAGGAGTTCTCCTATTTATATTTATGAGTTCCCCGAAAGCCATGCCACCCGCCGGCCATCTTTGAAGTCTTCTCACATTTCTATGGGGTCATCTATAATCTTCAGAAGATTCATGCTGCCCGTTATTACCTCGGGCTCAGGCTCTCTCCCAGAATCCTGGGCACTTTTGTACGTGACAGTGAATTTGGAGGATGAGATGAGAAGAAAAACACGAATGGGCCGCCGTCTCGGAGACATGAGAGACATCTTACTTCTTGCACCCCGCTAAGGTCTGACAAAACACAGGCGAGACATTCCAGCGAAAGGATGACACGGGGGCTGAAAAATAGCGCTGACCTTGGGGGGGGGGGGGGGGGTGCATACACAGATACAGTTACAGTGCTGGCTGAAAAGGCTACAAACAATAAATGGAGTGCAGAGGTCAGGGATCCTCTCCCAGCAGGGGGTCTTGCCTGGGCCCCGAGACAGGTGCTCATTTGTCAGAATGCAGCCCGCACATTCCTAAAACTATTTAAAAAGTAAGAAAGAGAAATATGCCGGAGGAAACTGGAGAAGGTGACACTTTCGGACTTTTCCTGACAACACCTAGATGAATGGGGGAGAGAAGTCTAAAATGTGGGTGGCTGAGGAAGAGGTCCCGTTCTGTAGACCTCGCATGTGATCGGGAGACAGGCCGAGAATTACAACTAAAGTAGATCCAAACCCAATCACTAAAATCTCATAACAAGTGTTAACATGTTGGTGTTTCTAACCACTTCAGCCCCGGAAGACTTGGCTGCTCAATGACCGAGCCATTTTTTTTGCATAACGGCGCTGCGTCGCATTAACTGACAATTGCGCGGTCGTGCGGCGTGGCTCCCAAACAAAATTGACGTCCTTTTTCCCCCCACAAATAGAGCTTTCTTTTGGTGGTATTTGATCACCTCTGCGGTTTTTATTTTTTGCGCTATAAGGGCCAGATTCAGGAACACTTGCGCTGGAGTATTTCGATATGCGCCGCGTAACTGTGATGATGCGCCGTCGTTTCTATGTGCCCGTACCCACCAAACTAGATGCGCCCAATAACGGGTCATTTGCGACTGGCGGAACGTTCCGACGCCAGAGTATCGTCAGCGCTTAATTTCGTTGGGCGCATCAGTCGCGCCTATTGATTTCCCCTGCAAATATGCAAATGAGGGATTTTTCACAATTCACGAACGGATTAGCACCATACGCTGGCTACATGCGCCGCGCGTATCTCGTCCGTCCGGCGCAAAGTTATTTCTACAAAAGGCTGCTTTATCTTTACTCCAGATGGCCACAGGTCAGCAGGAGAGCAGCTACAGCAGCGTTACCGACGATAAGAGCTAGCTGAGCACCCCCACTTGCAGGACAACACCTCTGTCCATGCTTGTCTGTCAAATTTTACAGCCATGGAGGAAGACATCATAGGTCTCCATAGCCGAGATGACGGCTGACAGCTCCTGGCCATTAAAGTTCAGCTTTCTCCTGTGTGTTTGCGGGGAACGGGAGCAGCCATCTCAAAACAAAAGTAACATCACTGCGGGGAGGGGGAGCAGGATATACTTTAGTGCCGAAATGGCGCTTCTACGGGCGCATTTAAACGCCCAACGGAAGGCATTGCGCTGACGTTTCCCGTGAAGTGGTGCCGACGGAAGTTGTGAGCATGCGCACAAAGGGGGCGAGTGGAGCCGCACTCACTGCGCATGCTCCGTGGTTGATGCGCTGAACGTAAGCCTCTGCGCTGGGCTCCGCCCATCATTTACATATGATCACACCCACTTCCACTTGCGTCGGGTTACGCCAGCGCATTATCGTTACTCTGGCGCAAGTTTACGCGCAACTGCTATGTGAATTACAGGACTTGCGCTGAAAGGGTCTTCAGAGTAACGTAAATGAGAAGCGTTACTCTGGAGCAAAGATGCTCTCATCTACCTGAATCTGGCCCTAAGTCTCCATGCACACTGAAGCTGATAAACTGCAGTTTATTGGCATTTTGGCTTTTTTTTTTTTTTTTAAATGTTAGCCTATGTGCCCATGCATTAAGGCTGCATTCACACCTGAGCGTTTTGTCGCCTGAAGCATGAAGCTCCAAAACGCTAGAGGGAAAAAAATACATTATTCTCTATGGAGACAGTTCACATCTCAACGCCTGAGACCGAACGCCTGAAGCCCAAACAAGTTCTGGACCCTTTTTTGTCGCTCGAATTGAGCGTATTTGGGCGTTTTTCGATTTTTAACATTGGTGGCCCTAGACCTGTCCAAAATCGCGGCAAAAAAACGCTGCGACAAATCGCGGCAAAAAAACGCTGCGACAAATCGCGGAAAAAAAACGCCGCAAAACGATACGCTCGGGTGTGAATGCAGCCTTAGTGTTAATGAGCTTTGGAGTTTATTGTCTTTTTTCTGAACGCACAAAATTTGCGTTTAAAGTGACTTTTTTTTGGCGGGGGAAAAACACTCAAAAACTCTAGCGCCAGCGTTTATTTGCTGTTTTTTAGCCATTGAAAGAAAAAAAAAAAAGAAGATCTCCTGTGTACCCGGCACTCAGTCACACACAGTCCTGCCTTCTGGCCCAGGATTGGACCACTGTTCTGTCTATCACAGGAGGTGGACTAGGAGGTGGGACTGTGTATGACTGATCGCCGGGTACACAGGAGATCGCGGTGCTGTGTAATCTTACACTGGCGAGGCTGCAGATGAGCAGGGATGTGCAGGCTGCCATTTATTTTCAATGGTGAGGCTGTGGATGGGCAATGTGCAGGCTGCATTAATGGGCAATATGCAGGCTGCAATAATTTGCAATGGTGAGGCTGCAAGTGGGCAATGTACAGGCGGCATTAATTGGCAAAGGTGAGGCTGCAGAAGGGCAATGGAGAGGCTGCTGATGGGCACAGTCAGGTTGCATTAATTTGTAATGGTAAGACGGCATTAATGGGCAATGGAGAGGCTGCTGATGGGCACTGTGCAGGCTGCATTGATAGGCACTGGTGAGGCTGCAGATGGGCACTGATCATGCTGCATTGATGGACTGTGACCCTTTTTTTGCTCCAAAGTTCTTTATTTAAAATACGACATATGTTTTCTTCATGAAGCTTCCCTCTGAAAGCGGAGGTCCACTTGGGTTGGTTTTAAATTGGTTTTATTTATTTTTTTAAAAGCCAGCAGCTACAAATACTGCAGCTGCTGACTTTTAAATAATGGACACTTACCTCCATCCCAGCATGCCCCCGATGTCGGCAGCTGAGGCCAAGCAATGGCTCGTCTCTCGGCTGCCCCCGCCGCCATCTTCAGTGAGGGAATCAGAAAGTGAAGCGTTTGTAGCTTCACTACTCGGTTTCCTACTGCGCATGCAGGAGTAGTGCGGCGCGCCCTCATTGGTGCCCGCTCTCTCCTGGGACCTGTGCCTTTCCCAGGAGACAGCGCGGGTGGGGTATTAGTGGCGTGACTCCCACGGGAGTATATGCCCGGTGCAAATACCTGACAGGTCTTAGACAGTTATCTGCCCCCCTCTGCCTTGAAAGGTGCCAAATGTGACACCGGAGGGGGGAGGGTTCTGAGAAGCAGAAGTTCTATTTTTGGGTGGAACTCCGCTTTAAAATGAAGGTTCGTGTTATACAGCACAGTGGTGTAGTGGTTAGCACTTTCGCCTAGCAGCAGAAGGGTTGCTGGTTCGAATCCTGACCACGACACCATCTGCCTGGAGTTTGCATGTTCTCCCTGTGTCTGCGTGGGTTTCCTCCGGGTACTCCGGTTTCCTCCCACACTCCAAAAACATGCTGGTAGGTAAATTGGATCTTGTCCAAATTGGCCCAGTATATATGTATATATGTGTGTCCCTAGCGTGTCAAGAGCCTACGGGGTAAAATGACCGCACCAGCCAGGAAGACACTGGAAAAAGCCCCTAGAGGCGATTCAGTTCGCATGCGTAGCGCTATACAAGTCATTCATTCATACGCCGATAAATACGGTAAATATAATCCACCTTCCTATCCATTTGCTAATGCTAGCAGCATAAGGATTACTAAGAGGTCCTGTTGACTGAGCCCGTGAATATCCGCTTTAGTATTTTACCAATAAAAACAAGGAGAGTGTGTATTGCTACAATGTATCTCTCCTCCCCGCAGCACAGCTTTAAGGACAGGCACGGATTCCTCCGGCGGTGACAAAGCGGCTTTGAATCAAATTACCATATTATTAGGTTATTAATTCTCGGGTTCTGCGCCGAACGATCGGATGGCGGCTCGTTGCGCTGAAACATGAAAATAAATGAGTCACGCTCTGTAAACAGTTTGGATGTGCGCTTTGAAGGGTCGGTGATGTTTATGGCAGCGTAAGTCGCGTGTTTACTTCCATCGTATTATTAAACATTTTTTCCGTGCGGCCCGATACACCATGTTCCATCCTCCGTGTTCTCCAGACAAAGGGTCCGACTTGTGTAACCTCTGCGCCCCGCTCACACAGTCTACCGTCGCACACGCTCGTCCCGCGGCTCCCGAGACCTTTCTCAGTCCAGGGGGAAAAATTCCTACAACACCTGAACTGAAAAAGGCCAATCCACCCAAAAATGATGTTTTAGTTATCGGCAGAGCTAAGATTTTTCTTTGTTTTTTGTTGTCCGCTCTCCACTCTCCAGTCAGTCTGCTTGTCCCTGGCAAGACCACCATAAAAAGGAAGAGGGCTCACAATAGTGTAACTGTAAGGCCCCTTTCACACTGGGGCGGGAGGTGCGCTGACGGTACAGAGGTGCTTTTTTTTTTTTTTTTACCGTCGGAATTGTGGCGGTATTCGGCCACTAGCTTGTGCAGTTTGAAACCCCCGCGAGCGACTGAAAAGGGGTTAATACCGCCGGAAATCCGGCTCTGCCGGCGGTATTACCGCGGTTTCCCATTGCTTTCAATGGGAAGGAGCGGTAAACACACCGCTCCAAAGATGCAGCTAGCAGGACTTTTGGAGAGGTCCTGCTAGTGCACCGCTCCAGTGTGACAGCCCTCGAGCTTTCACATTAAAACTGCAGGGCAGGTGTTTTTCAGGCGGTATTTAGGCGCTATTTTTGGCGCTAAAACGCCTGAAAAACTCCTCAGTTTGAAAGGGGCCTTAACAAATTCAAATACATTTTATTTTGCAAACATAAAAACACCATTTCATATGTCCGTCCACATAGTAAACAGTATTTGAACCAATAAACATGGCCACGTGCTTGCGATGACCGGGATCACCAAAAGTGATGTAGTGAACGTGGTTCCTACCAACGCATTTCGCCGGTTCTCACATCGCATGGCGCAGACCGACATTCTTATGTAATAAGGGGGTACAAAAAACAAAAACGGGAATAAAAAAAAAAGAAATATCTCTGTATCATTGTTTTTGGATATCTGTGTATGAAGCTAACTGTACTATAAGTGAGATCCGTTTTCTCTTTGCTATCTTTGAACCTTGAACGTGTTCTGATGAAGCCTAGCGGTGAAACACGTTGATGCACAAGGGCTCGCTGTATACTCTGTATCATTTGATATCATATGATTTTTAATGTTTTTAAATGCTTCATGTATATGATGTATTTTTTTCAACAAATATTGTAATATATTTTTTTTCTACTTTTTCTGCTACATGGTTTTCTATAGGGTTGTCCCGATACCGATACCAGTATCCGTATCGGGACTGATACCGAGTATTTGCGGGAGTACTTGTACTCCCGCAAATACCCCCGATACCTGAATAGAAAACTTCCCCCCCGCCGCCGCATACCGCAAAGCCGCCGCCGCATACCGTAAAGCCGCCGCGTTAATTTTACCGTGCATTACAGCGCGCATTACAGGCAACTTTCGTTTGAATACTTGTAATGCCCGCCGCGCCGTGTATAGACACTCCCCTTCTCGGGATTGGACGGATCTGTCCAATCCCGAGCAAGGGGGAGTGTCTATGCACGGCGCGGCGGGCATTACAAGAATTCAAACGAAAGCTGCCTGTAATGTGCGCTGTAATGCACGGGGATTAACGCGGCAGCGGCGGCTTTGGCATCATCATCATCTACTACTAGGTATGGGGGACATGGCTGCAATATGGGGGACAGGACATGGCTGCATATATGGGGGACATGGCTGCATCTGTGGGGGACAGGACATGGCTGCATCTGTGGGGGACAGGACATGGCTGCAATCTGTGGGGGGACATGGCTGCAATATGTGGGGGGACATGGCTGCAATATGTGGGGGGACATGGCTGGATATATGTGGGGCTGGATATATGTGGGGGGACATGGCTGCAATATATGTGGGGGGACATGGCTGCAATATATGTGGGGGACATGGATGCAATATGTGGGGGGGACATGGATGCAATATGTGGGGGGACATGGCTGCAATATGTGGGGGGACATGGCTGGATATATGTGGGGCTGGATATATGTGGGGCTGGATATATGTGGGGGGACATGGCTGCAATATATGTGGGGGGACATGGCTGCAATATATGTGGGGGACATGGATGCAATATGTGGGGGGACATGGCTGCATTGGGGGCACATTTAAAAAAAGTATCGGTATTCGGTATCGGCGAGTACATGAAAAAAAGTATCGATACTTGTACTCAGTCCTAAAAAAAGTGGTATCGGGACAACCCTAGTTTTCTATGCCGCCATTAGGGATGCTGAAACTTAAAGTCCTGTTGGCTGGAATAAATCATAAATCGCTCCAATGCTGCTTTTAAAAAATAAAATAAAAATTGGTGATAAATGTATGAAAACATTTTCAAGAATACCATGTTCTGAATTCGAATGGTACCACGACAGTCCGGAATTACATTGGTTTAGTTGTAATGAACTAATGAGGAAGTTGTACTGTAGTGGACCCGGAACTCGGGGTGATACCTTTTGGGGAATCCTATATATTATGCCGGTTGGCAGAACACCTTGGCGTGCCGAGTCATTACATTCCACAGTAAGACGGTTCCACCATCCCGCCGGCTGCTTACACATCACGCTTCATTTACCTCCACCACACAGATCTGTAATGAGGTCTAATCTCCGTACATAAGTCGATAATTCCCTGTTGTCCAATGATGATGTGCAATTCGATATTCATAACAAGGCGGCACAGCCCTGACGGATCTGGATCAATCTTTTTCACAGGAAGATAATAAAATGATATAAACCTTCTGCATATTAAATAATGTGAAGTGAAAATATTCCTCCGAATTATCATGTTGAGACCTTTCCCTTATGCCAGTGCCAAGGACAAACATCGTTGTTTTAATCTGCTAGAAAAGACACAGATATGTTGGCCTACGGATCTCTGATCAGAACTGATTGATTATAATGTCACCGTGCATGCCTAAGCTAAGGGCAGATGCATTTTAGGAAGTAAATGCTACATGAGTCATCTGCCCTTACTCAAGATGGCCGCAGTAAGAAATGCTACGGGGGGGGGGGGCTGTTCTCCAAAGTGATTTCTCCACATTGAGAGTGGGGAATGGGGATGGCCTCAGGGAGGGTGGGGATTGGGTGGTCTCATTGAGGATGGGAATGGCCTCAGGGAGGGTGGGGATTGGGGGGTCTCACGGAAAGTTTGGAATGATGTTGGCCCTAGGGAGGGTGGGGATCTGGGGGGTTTCATTGAGAGTGGGGATGGCCTCAGGGAGGGTGGTGACTGCCTCGGGGAGGGTGGGGATTGGGGGGTCTCATTGAGTATGGGAACAGCCTTAGGGAGGGTAGGAATGGTTGTGGGGATGGGTGGGGATGGCCTCAGGGAGAGTGGGAATGGTCTCTGAGATGGTGGGGATTGGGCGGTCTCATTGAGGATGGTAATGGTCTCAGGGAGGGTGGGGATTGCGGGGTCTCATTGAGGATGGGGATGGCTTCAGGGAAGGTGTAGATTGTGGGGGGGTCTCACAGAGAGTTCGGAATGATGTTGGCCCTAGGAAGGTTGTGGATCTGGGGGGGGGGGGGCTCATTGAGAGTGGGGAATGGGGATTGCCTCAGGGAGGGTGGGGATTGGGGAAGTCTCATTAAGGATGGGAATGGGGATGGCCTCAGGGAGGGTGGGGATGGGGGGCCCCAGGAAGGGCCTCAGGGAGAGTGGGAATGGTCTCAGGGAGGGTGAGAATGGTCTCAGGGAGGGTGGGAATGGTCTCAGGGAGGGTGGGAATGGGGGACTCAGGATGGGAGGGGATGGCCTCAGAGAGAGTGGGAATGGTCTCAGGTAGAGTAGGAATGGTCTCAGGTAGAGTAGGAATGGTCTCAGGTAGAGTAGGAATGGTCTCAGGGAGGGTGGGAATGGGGGGCTCAGGATGGGAGGGGATGGTCTCAGGTAGAGTAGGAATGGTCTCAGGTAGAGTAGGAATGGTCTCAGGTAGAGTAGGAATGGTCTCAGGTAAAGTAGGAATGGTCTCAGGTAGAGTAGGAATGGTCTCAGGTAAAGTAGGAATGGTCTCAGGTAGAGTAGGAATGGTCTCAGGTAGAGTAGGAATGGTCTCAGGGAGGGTGGGGATGGGGGGCTCAGGATGGGAGGGGATGGCCTCAGAGAGAGTGGGAATGGTCTCAGGTAGAGTAGGAATGGTCTCAGGTAGAGTAGGAATGGTCTCAGGGAGGGTGGGGATGGGGGGCTCAGGATGGGAGGGGATGGCCTCAGAGAGAGTGGGAATGGTCTCAGGTAGAGTAGGAATGGTCTCAGGTAGAGTAGGAATGGTCTCAGGTAGAGTAGGAATGGTCTCAGGTAGAGTAGGAATGGTCTCAGGTAGAGTAGGAATGGTCTCAGGTAGAGTAGGAATGGTCTCAGGTAGAGTAGGAATGGTCTCAGGTAGAGTAGGAATGGTCTCAGGGAGGGTGGGGATGGGGGGCTCAGGATGGGAGGGGATGACCTCAGAGAGTGGGGATAACATAAAAGCATGATTTCTGCAGCACAGGCTGTAGGGGGAAGGAAATGAAAGTGGAAATAGGATTGAGAATTTAGATGTTCCTCTTCTTTAGCACAGCCTGTCCCAGTCACACTCCCTGACAATAATAATAGTACTGATCAAAGATCTACTTAACAAAATACATGTATTTCCTTTCCTACAGAAGCTCCCACTGACAATGCCCTCACCTGCTTCTCTAGGAGGTCAGCACCATCTTTATTTAGGGTAACCATCTACTTCTTGAACCGAGGTATGGTTGCGGGGAGCTGGCGGAGCAGCCCCATTCACTTGAATGGGTTGTGTTCGGTGAGTGCTATGACTGCCAAAAGTAGCAGGGAATAGAATTCCTGCTGTGGCCATAAAAAAAAAGCACTGTGGCTGCCCTATGTGTACAGCCCCGCCTCTGCAGCAAAAGGGGGAAGCAGTCGAGTGGTGGCAACTAGGGGGGTTTTACCCCCCCCCCCCCCAGATCAACAAGCCCTAAGGGAGCACTTTGGACTTCTCGCTTTGGGTTCTGAATAAGACAATAACTATCCAACTGCTGCAATATGACAGTTGGGAGGGAAGACATGCGCTTACATGTTGTGTAGACACAATTCCAACTGCCAATTTCCAAAGAAGAGACCGCCAGACGGCGCCTAATTGGTGGAGTGTTAGTGTTGAGCAGCGGATTCAATGATTCGAGCCGACACGCTGCGGAGAACCAGTAACAGTCGCAAAGTCGCCTTTTCCGTCTACTGAGCTGGAGGGAAAACACGTTTATTACAGAGAAGAATATGCAGTTATACTTTGCAGAAAAGGCTTTGGGAATTTTTTACCATAAAGTGCAGCAACGCGGTGGGTGTGGCCAGAGAGAGATTCGCCCTGACAGCGAGTTCTGTATGACAAAGCCGCAGCTGGAGGAGGGAGACTCCTATGTGACTGTACAGAAGACTGACTCACCCTCCCCGCTGACGCACGGCTATCCCCGTCGTGGCCTGAAGACAGGATTAAGATGGCCGAAAACACCTAGAGATTCTACGAGTGAGAGGCAGAAAGAGAAACCAACAGATCTGATCTACAGAGACGTCCAGAACCTAAAAGTATAAATAAAGCCGATCACTAAGACTCTTCACACTACATGCATTGAGTGCGACTTTCATATGAGACTTTCATGGGACTCAAGTCACAAGAACTTTACATCACATGAACTTTAATGGCATCCCAGTCTTAGTCCGGAGGGTTCAATATTGGGTTGGCCCCGCCCTTTGCAGCTATAACAGCTTCACCTCTTCTGGGAAGGCCGTCCACAAGGTTTAGGAGTGTCTATGGGAATGTTTGACCGTTCTTCTAGAAATGCATTTGTGAGGTCAGGCAGTGATGGTGGATGAGAAGGCCTGGCTCAGAGTCTCCACACTAATTCATCCCAAAGGTGTTTTATTGGGTTGAGGTCAAGTCAAGTCATGTTCCTTCACCCCAAAACTCGCTCATCCATGTCTTTATGGACCTTGTTTTGTGCACTGGTGGGCAGTCATGTTGGAACAGGAAGGGGCTGTCCCCAAACTCCTCCCACAAAGTTGGGAGCATGAAATTGTCCAAAATGACTTGGTATGCCGACGTCTTAAGAGTTCCCTTCACTGGAACTAAGGAGCCAAGCCCAACCCCTGAGACCAATTTGTCCTCTGCAATATTGCAGTCCCACTATAAGTCGCTAGTTTCCGCCATTAATAGTAACAAAAAAAAAAAGTCCAGTATTTATCCCGTAGTTTGTAGACGCTATGGGCCAGATTCAGAAAGAATTAGATTCCCGCAGAGTATCAGAGATACTCTACGCCGCCGTACTTTACCTGGCTCTACGAGGAATTCAGAGAGATTTTGGCCCGTAAGGTACGGCGGCGTAGTGTATTTCTCCCGGCGGAATCAAACTACGTGATTAGGGGGCGTGAGGCATTTAAATTAAGCGCGTCCCCGCGGCGATCGAACTGCGCATGCTCCGTTCAGAAATTTCCCGCCGTGCATTGCGCAAAATCACATTGTTACGTCATTTTTTTTTTTGAGTAGCGTCGTTTACGGACATTCCTATTCCCGGACGACTTGCGCAAAAAATAAAAAATAAATTGAAAGTCGACGCGGGAACGACGGCCATACTTGACATGGGCCGCGTAACGTTAGACCAGCTAATAGCTGGTTTAACTTTACGTAGCGAAAAAATTACGTACGCGATTGCGAACGACGCTCGTAACTTCGTGGATCGCCGGAAAAAGCTAATTTGCATACCCCGACGCTAATAACGACGCAAACTCCACCCAGCGGCCGCAAAAAGATTGCAGCGTAGATCCGAAGGCGTACGAAGACGTAAGCCTGTCGGATCGAAGCCCAACGCCGCCGTATCATGGTTTGAGGATTCAAACTAGTGATACGGCACGCAAAATTTGAAAGTACTTCTGTCTAACACCAGTTAGACAGGCGTAATGGCTCTCTGAATCTGGCCCTATAGCTTTAATGCAAACCAATCAATATACACTAAAGCTGACCATACACGGTTCGAATTTAAAAATAATTTTCTTTCGAAAATCGTATAAAGAGAATTTTCGTGTGAATTTCGCATAGTTAGTGGGCTGCAGCCGATTTTCGTGCGGCAATCAAATTTAAAAATTCCGACATGTTGGAAATTTTTTGAAGAAAACTAACGATTTTCTGATCAATGATGGTAGAATTGTGCGAGAAATGCAATAAAAAAAAAAATGTGCATGTGAAAGAATATTCCCGGAGAGGAAAGAATATTCCCGGAGAGAAAAGAATTATTCCCGGAGAGAAAAGAATATTCCCGGAGAGAAAAGAATATTCCCGGAGAGAAAAGAATATTCCCGGAGAGAAAAGAATATTCCCAGAGAGGAAAGAATTATTCCCGGAGAGAAAAGAATATTCCCGGAGAGGAAAGAATTATTCCCGGAAAGAAAAGAATTATTCCCGGAGAGAAAAGAATATTCCCGGAGAGAAAAGAATTATTCCCGGAGAGAAAAGAATTATTCCTGGAGAGAAAAGAATATTCCCAGAGAGGAAAGAATTATTCCCGGAGATAAAAGAATATTCCCGGAGAGAAAAGAATATTCCCGGAGAGAAAAGAATTATTCCCGGAGAGAAAAGAATTATTCCTGGAGAGAAAAGAATATTCCCAGAGAGGAAAGAATTATTCCCGGAGAGAAAAGAATATTCCCGGAGAGAAAAGAATATTCCCGGAGAGAAAAGAATTATTCCCGGAGAGAAAAGAATTATTCCTGGAGAGAAAAGAATATTCCCGGAGAGAAAAGAATATTCCCAGAGAGGAAAGAATTATTCCCGGAGAGAAAAGAATATTCCCGGAGAGGAAAGAATTATTCCCGGAGAATAATTATATAATAATAATATAAAAATTATATATATTTTTGGGGGATATTTATTATAGCAAAAAGATAAAAAATATTGCTTTTTTTTTATTTTTTAAAAACGCTCTTTTTTGCTTATAGCGCAAACAATAAAAACCGCAGAGGTGATCAAATACCACCAAAGGAAAGCTCTATTTGTGGGGAAAAAAAGGATGTACTTTTTGTTTGGGTGCAAAGCCGCACGACCGCGCAATTGTCAGTTAAGATAACACAGTGCCATATTGTAAAAATTGCCTAAACATGAAAGGGGGGGGGGGGTAAAGCTTATATTATAATATTAAAAAAAATCATGCATCTTTTAGGAATCCGGCACCTCCACCTGTAACTGTAATAGAACTTCTGGGTAGACAAACCCTTTAAAAATCCCATGGTATGTCAGTGTAGGTGCAGGAGGCATGCTCCTGGCTCCCCCTAGTGTCTGCAGGTGGGAGGGCTCCCTCTGATCCTTCCCACAGGGTAATATCAGGCTGGGTGAATCATTGGCCGCCTGTAATGTGTACCTAGGTGTGATTCACTACACAGCCATCCCTTTCATCTCTCTATAATAACACGCCATTTACAAGACTCGTAAAATCTTCAGTAAACTTACAATAAAAAAAAATCTTCTCCACGCTTTAATTTTGGGTAAGTATATGTTATTCCGTATAACTGAGAATAATAATAATAATACATGCTATCATTTCCATCTCACCATTCTAAACTATTCTTCAGAGACAGGATGGCAGAGATACGCCACCTTGTGGCTACAGAGAGAACTACTGTACATTATATTGCCTCACCACCCAGTAATGACCAAGACATTGGTCTGATCACATTTATCTGAGCAACTTATTCAAGGATGTGACATCACTCTGTTATAAACCTGCAGTCTCAGTGATGTCACCGCTCTCCAGTGAATGGATAGGCTGCATTCTCAGTGATGTCATCGCTCTCTAGTGAATGGATAGGCTATATTCTCAGTGATGTCATCACTCTCCAGTGAATGGATAGACTGCATTCTCAGTGATGTCACCGCTCTCTAGTGAATGGATAGGCTATATTCTCAGTGATGTCATCACTCTCCAGTGAATGGATAGGTTGCATTCTCAGTGATGTCACCGCTCTCTAGTAATTGGATAGGCTGCATTCTCAGTGATGTCATCGCTCTCTAGTGAATGGATAGGCTGAATTCTGAGTGATGTCACCGGTCTCCAGTGAATGGATAGGCTGCATTCTCAGTGATGTCACCGCTCTCTAGTGAATAGATAGGTTGCATTCTCAGTGATGTCATCAGTCTCTAGTGATTGGATAGGCTGCATTCTCAGTGATGTCACCGCTCTCTAGTGATTGGATAGGCTGCATTCTCAGTGATGTCACCGCTCTCTAGTGAATGAATAGGCTGCATTCTCAGTGATGTCACCGGTCTCTAGTGAATGGATAGGTTGCATTCTCAGTGATGTCATCGGTCTCTAGTGATTGGATAGGCTGCATTCTCAGTGATGTCACCGGTCTCTAGTGAATGGATAGGCTGCATTCTCAGTGATGTCCCCGGTCTCCAGTGAATGGATAGGCTGCATTCTCAGTGATGTCCCCGGTCTCCAGTGAATGGATAGGCTGCATTCTCAGTGATGTCACCGGTCTCTAGTGAATAGATAGGTTGCATTCTCAGTGATGTCACCGGTCTCTAGTGAATGGATAGGCTGCATTCTCAGTGATGTCACCGCTCTCTAGTGATTGGATAGGCTGCATTCTCAGTGATGTCACCGCTCTCTAGTGATTGGATAGGCTGCATTCTCAGTGATGTCACCACTCTCTAGTGATTGGATAGGCTGCATTCTCAGTGATGTCACCGCTCTCTAGTGAATGGATAGGCTGCATTCTCAGTGATGTCACTGGTCTCTAGTGAATGGATAGGCTGCATTCTCAGTGATGTCAACGCTCTAGTGAATGGATAGGCTGCATTCTCAGTGATGTCACCGGTCTCTAGTGAATGGATAGGTTGCATTCTCAGTGATGTCATCGGTCTCTAGTGATTGGATAGGCTGCATTCTCAGTGATGTCACCGGTCTCTAGTGAATGGATAGGCTGCATTCTCAGTGATGTCACCGCTCTCTAGTGAATGGATAGGCTGCATTCTCAGTGATGTCACCGCTCTCTAGTGAATGGATAAGCCACAGAATGACACTGCAATAGATTTTCTTCTTTTATTTAGATGGATGCCAACAGGGATGGACTGGCCATTGAGACTACAGGGAGTTTCCCGGTGGGTGGATGGCTTAGTGGGCCGGCTTCAGTGACAGTGGACCGCCGCCCCCCTCCGCTCCTCTGTCTCTCCCTCCCTGCAGCGCTCACCTGGGGGGACAGATAGAAAAAGGGGGAGGACCAGAGGAGCAGGGGGAAGACAGAGGAGCAGGGGGGGACCAGAAGGAGCACAGGGAGGGGACAGACAGCTGACTCAACGGCTATGGCCTGGAAGTTTCTCACTTCTGCCTAATCTTGTCCCATGGGGGGGGGCACCAAATTGAAATAATGTCTAGCTTTCCCACTGGTACTGCCTATAAGAGGGGGCTTGGGTGGCTGGGGGGGGGGGGCGGGAGTTGTCCGGCCATAGGAGAGACCTGTCAAAGTGTGCCAGTCTGAATGAAGTCCAGGGCCAAATTTTTGCCCCAGTTCAGCCCTGGATGCCAATGTTCCTATGTTATATTCTTGGGAGAATATTATAGGGGGGGTGGGGCTTTCATTAACAATAATTATATAGAGGTAAAATCTGAGTCCCACGGAGCGGGGGAGGGCAAGCATTCCTCCACACCTGTTCCCACCATCTATCTATAATAAAGCTGTACTCACTTACTTAGTGCTGAGCTATAATATATCACCCAGAAGTACATGTCATGTGCTCAGGATAAAATTTATTAGGTTTAATTAAAGCTCTCAGGTAAGCCCCATAACTGACCCGGCCCGGGGGTCGGAGGTCACCATTTTGTGGGTGGTTTTGGGGAGTCTCTCGGTTTTGCTCATCACAGCTGCTCATAAAACGAGGATTATTAAACCCCAATGAATCTTTCTCCGCTTCCTCCCCACAACACGCACTATATTGCAGTCTGCAGCCTCTGAACCCGGGACATACACTCTCATTGTACGAAAGCATCGCCCCAAATCCTTCCAGATGTCAGAGGAGGGAGAGGAATGCTGGCCGCCTGTCGGGGGGGGCTTCAGGGTTCACTTGCACTGCAGCTCTGTGTGGTCATCGGTCACCGGTCACCGCCAATCTTCTAATAACAAGCTTTACAGGAAGAACACACAACACAGCGTGCTAAATCAGACACGGGAATAGAGTTATAGACTTACAGAAGAACTAGAACTCCCAATATTCCCTGCTGGCGGGTCTGCTGGGTCTTGTAGTTCTTTAACCTGGAGGTCTATAGACACCGATCAGCCATAACATTCTGACCACTGACTGGTAAAGTGAATATCATTAATTATCTCACGACAATGGCATCTGAAAGTGAGTGAAATACATTAGGCAGCGAGTGAACATGTTTTCCCTGAAAAAATACGAAAGAAGCTTGGACAGCCGCACTCCAAAAATGTTCCTTTAATTAAAAACGATCACAAAATAAACATGCCACAGCAAAGTACTTGCTATGACTAAGCACTGAAGCTACAGTGCGAAACGTTAGCTTTTGTCCCAATTTTTGCTGCGGCGTGTTTATTTTGTGATCGTTTTTAACTACTTCAGACCCGCGCTATCGTCAAATGACGGCAACAGCGCGGGTCTGAATATCCAACCCGCTGTCTTTTGACGGCCGCCCCTTTGGGCGTTCCCAGCGCGCGCTGTAGAGCGTGCTGCGGGGAAGCCCTGTGTTGTCCGTGTCCCTTGGACACGGCCAATCACAGATCGCGGCGAAGGGCCAGTCAGAGTGGCCGTTTGCGATGCGATCTGTGGGCGAATGAGAGATGATCTCATAGATCATCTCTCATTGCCATTTTACACAGAGACAGCGTCCTGTCTCTGGAGAGGAGACCGATCTGTGTTCCTTGTACATAGGGACACAGATCGGTCACCCCCCCAGTCACCCCCCCCTCCCCCCACAGTTAGAACACACCTAGGATACACATTTAACCCCTTCCTTACCCCCTAGTGTTAACCCCTTCAATGCCAGTCACATTTATACTGTAATTAGTGCATATTCATAGCACTGATCGCAGTATAAATGTGAATGGCGCCAAAAATTTGTCAAAAGTGTCCGATGTGTCCGCCATAACGTCGCAGTACCAATAAAAATCGCAGATCGCCGCCATTTCTAGTAAAAAAAATAAATAATAAAAAATAATAGTTCTCTCCCCTATTTTGTAAGCGCTATAACTTTTGCGCAAACCAGTCGCTTATTGCGATTTTTTTTTTTTTTTTACCAAAAATATGTAGAAGAATACGCATCGCCCTAAACTGAGAAAAAAAAATGTGTTTTTTTTTTAAATTGGGATATTTATTATAGCAACAAGTAAAAAATATAGTATTTTTCTTCAAAATTGTCGCACTTTTTTGTTTATAGCGCAAAAAATAAAAACCGCACAGGCGATCAAATACCACCAAAAGAAAGCTCTACTTGTGGGGAAAAAAGCACGTCAATTTTGTTTATAAGCCACGTCGCACGACCGCGCAATTTTCAGTTAAAGCGACGCAGTGCCGGAAGCTGAAATTTCACCTGGGCAGGAGGGGGGTATATGTGCCCAGTAAGCAAGTGGCTATTGCATTGCCCGTGGTTTGGTTTTGGTGAGGAGGTTCTTTGACTACTACTGAGCGGTTACTCTCTTTTTCTATGTTTTCCCTGAAGTTGATGTGTTGAAAGCAGAAAAATTGCGCAAGCGTAAGGCTTTGAGAAACTCTGACTAATGTCTAGATGACTGGGTCAGAGCAACTCCAAAACTGTGTGATGTTCAAAGTGGTCCAAAGAAGGAAAAGCAGTAAACTGGTGACAGGATTATGGGCGGCCAAGGCTCATTGATGGAGGTGGGGAGGGAAGGCTCATTGATGGAGGTGGGGAGGGAAGGCTCATTGATGGAGGTGGGGAGAAAAGGTTTATTGATGGAGGTGGGGAGAAAAGGCTCATTGATGGAGGTGGGGAGAAAAGGCTCATTGATGGAGGTGGGGAGAAAAAGCTCATTGATGGAGGTGGGGAGAAAAGGCTCATTGATGGAGGTGGGGAGGGAAGGCTCATTGATGGAGGTGGGGAGGGAAGGCTCATTGATGGAGGTGGGGAGGGAAGGCTCATTGATGGAGGTGGGGAGAAAAGGCTCATTGATGGAGGTGGGGAGAAAAGGCTCATTGATGGAGGTGGGGAGAAAAGGCTCATTGATGGAGGTGGGGAGAAAAGGCTCATTGATGGAGGTGGGGAGGGAAGGCTCATTGATGGAGGTGGGGAGGGAAGGCTCATTGATGGAGGTGGGGAAAGAAGGCTCATTGATGGAGGTGGGGAAAGAAGACTCATTGATGGAGGTGGGGAAAGAAGGCTCATTGATGGAGGTGGGGAAAGAAGGCTCATTGATGGAGGTGGGGAAAGAAGGCTCATTGATGGAGGTGGGGAGGAAAGAAGGCTCATTGATGGGGAGGGAAGGCTCATTGATGGGGTGGGGAGGGAAGGCTCATTGATGGAGGTGGGGAGGGAAGGCTCATTGATGGAGGTGGGGAGGGAAGGCTCATTGATGGAGGTGGGGAGGGAAGGCTCATTGATGGAGGTGGGGAGGGAAGATTCATTGATGGAGGTGGGGAGGGAAGGCTCATTGATGGAGGTGGGGAGGGAAGGCTCATTGATGGAGGTGGGGAAAGAAGGCTCATTGATGGAGGTGGGGAAAGAAGGCTCATTGATGGAGGTGGGGAAAGAAGACTCATTGATGGAGGTGGGGAAAGAAGGCTCATTGATGGAGGTGGGGAAAGAAGGTTTATTGATGGAGGTGGGGAAAGAAAGACTCATTGATGGAGGTGGGGAAAGAAGGCTCGTTGATGGAGGTGGGGAAAGAAGGCTCATTGATGGGGGTGGGAGGGAAGGCTCATTGATGGAGGTGGGGAAGGAAGGCTCATTGATGGGGGTGCGGAGGGAAGGCTCATTGATGGAGGTGAGGAGGGAAGGCTCATTGATGGAGATGGGGGGCTCATTGACGGAAATGGGGATGGGGGGCTCATTGACGGAGATGGGGATGGGGGGCTCATTGACGGAGATGGGGATGGGGGGCTCATTGACAGAAATGGGGATGGGGGGCTCATTGATGGGGATGGGGGGCACATTGATGGAGATGGGGGGCTCATTGATGGAGATGGGGGGCTCATTGACGGAGATGGGGGGCTCATTGACGGAGATGGGGGGCTCATTGACGGAGATGGAGATGGGGGGCTCATTGACGGAGATGGAGATGGGGGGCTCATTGACGGAGATGGAGATGGGGGGCTCATTGACGGAGATGGGGATGGGGGGCTCATTGATGGAGAGGGAAGGCTCATTGATGGAGATGGGGAGGGGAGGCTCATTGATGGAGGTGGGGGAGGGAAGGCTGAGTGAGTGAGTGAGTGAAAACTTATAGAGCGCAACACTTGCGAACTGAATCGCCTCTGGGCTCATTGATGGAGGTGGGGAGGGAAGGCTCATTGATGGAGATGGGGAGGGGAGGCTCATTGATGGAGGTGGGGGAGGGAAGGCTCATTGATAAAGAGGGAAGGCTCATTGATGGAGAGGGAAGGCTCATTGATGGAGAGGGAAGGCTCATTGATGGAGAGGGAAGGCTCATTGATGGAGAGGGAAGGCTCATTGGTGGAGATGGGGAGGGGAGGCTCATTGATGGAGGTGGGGGAGGGAAGGCTGAGTGAGTGAGTGAAAACTTATAGAGCGCAACACTTGCGAACTGAATCGCCTCTGGGCTCATTGATGGAGGTGGGGAGGGAAGGCTCATTGATGGAGGTGGGGAGGGAAGGCTCATTGATGGAGGTGGGGAGGGGAGGCTCATTGATGGAGGTGGGGGAGGGAAGGCTCATTGATGGAGGTGGGGAGGGGAGACTCATTGATGGAGGTGAGGAGATCAGGAAATCTGTGTTGATTTTCACTGCAGAAGAAGATGCATACAGTGGAATGTTGAATCGGCCACCATTGGTCCCACTCCCTGTTTGTGGGCTTTGTATTCAAACACAAAGACCAGCTACCAAGATTGAATAATGGCTGAGATAGCCCTCGTCTTAGATGAGAGCGCCCCCTGCTCATGCAGTTCCTCTTCGGAGGATGTAACTTCTGTTCTTCAGAATTATAGTCATAGCCCATAATTGCGTTATACTGGTGATAAAAACCTGCTGCGGTCTACCAGGATGATGAAGATGAAACGAGGGAGGACATTTCAGCAAGACAATGACCCCCAACACAAGGAAAGTCTCTGTTGGTTTCAAGGAAAGAAAATAAAGCGTCTAGAATGGTCCAGCCAATCACCTGACTTGGATCCAATAGAAAATCTATGCAAAGAACTAAAGATCAGAATTCATAGAAGAGGAACCTTCTAGATTTGAAGACAGTTTGTGTGGAAGAATGGGCCAAAGTCACACCAACGCATGCGCAACGCATGCGACTAGTTTTACGATACAGGAGGCATCTTGAAGCCGTCATTACCAACAAAGGATTTTAAGAGTATTCTTAAAGAGTACTAAAAGTATTTCGGCCCTTTTTTTAGGGCTGAAAATACCCCTCTTGGCTTATTCGACTCAGTGTACCTTGGGCGTCCATTTTTTTAAAACTTTCGGCTCCCTCCTGGGCCCGTCCCATTCCGTGATGTGTTCATTGTTCCGCCAATCACGGACCTTCTCTTGTCCGAGGATGAAAGAACGTCCGTGATTGGCGGAACACTGAACACAGTGTCAAACGCCTATCATGGAATAGGAGAGGATCATGAAGAAGCCGTGAGTTTTAAAAAATGGACGCCCGCAGCACATCCTGTCAAGAATTTCAGGTGAGGTTGTAATTGGGCACAGTGAGGTAATTGGGCACAGTGAGGTAATTGGGCACAGTGAGGTAATTGGGCACAGTGAGGTTGCAGTGGGCACAGTGAGGTTGCAGTGGGCACAGTGACGTAATAGGCACAGTGAGGTTGCAATGGGCACAGTGAGGCGTGCAAATGGGCTTAACGGTTAACGGGTTCAATAGGCCATACACAAAGGCCAACGATGTTTCCTGGGGAAAAAAAGATTGACATTGGTACATGAGACTTTATCTTCTTTAAAGAAAAAAAAAAGAAAACTTCACTGGGGGATTCCATACATTCCATTGATGGTATCAGTTCAGCTGTAGATAACGTTCAGCGAAGTTCACGTTGAGTAACATCGGTCCAATCACGGCTTGTCCTCAATGAGTTCGATAACTTTACAGAGGGGAAGGACGGGACTCGCGTATGACTAACACGCCGGGCCGCTGAGAAATGTCTTTGTTCATAATCACTGAGAAGAAGAAAGTTTCTGCTACAGGGAGGGAAGACTGAGCGGCAGCTGTGATCCTATCCGGTTACATCCGAGACGACAGAGAATGAGACCAAAAATGCTGCCAGGTGACTGAGAGGTGTTCAGAGAAAGGTGATTAACCTCTTAACGCCGGCGCCTCCCGGCCCTTTAGGTGGTTTATGACCCATGGAGGTGGGGAGGGGCTTAAGAGCACGTGTCCGCCGTCATTGGCTGTCACGTGATCTGAAAACTCCTGATCGTAAGCAACGGTCCCGAGCTTTCATTTAGGCACCGGTAACCGCGCTAGGAGTACAGCTGTATGCACAGCAATTCACGCAAATATGCTGCCCTCTCGGCGCCAAGAGGACGCATATTTGCGGACCAGCACCAAGGGGAGGGGTTTCCGTATATACTCGAGTATAAGCTGGCACCTAATTTTACCACAAAAAATGGGAAAACGTATTGACTCGAGTATAAGCCTAGGGTGTCCATCTGCATCCCTCACTTTGCCTCACTGTGCCCATGTGCAGGCTTCACTGTGTCCATGTGCGTGCCTCACTGTGCCCATGACTAAACTTACATTTAACATGGGAGTCTATGGAAGGGGTTCCCAGCTTTGAAAAATCGTTGCTCCCCGGCCGTAGGTCCCCCAGACAACAAACTTTGCACACTTGTAGAGAAGAACTGGGGCTACATGCGTGCCAAGTTTCAAGTCCAGAGGACCTACGGTCGGGCTTGGAACCGGGTCCCCAAATTCACCAGAGAAATTACTGTTTAACATATGAGTCTATGGAAGGGGTGCCCGACTTTGAAAAATTGGTGCTCCCCAGCCATAGGTCCCCCGGACAACAAACTTTGCACACTTGTAGAGAGTGTGGCTATATGTGTGCGAAGTTTGAGGTCCAGGGGACCTATGACCCGCTGGTACCGGGTCCCCAAAATCTGGGAGATCAGGCTTAAAAAGGTGATTCGAGTATAAGCCGAGGGGGGCATTTTCAGCACCATCAGGGAAGGAAGAAACGTACTTATTTACAACATTTTATAACAGAAAAAAAAAGAAAAAATAATTTTTTTTTGGTCCATTGTTGCATGACCGCCCAATTATCATTTAAAAAGCGACAGAGCTGAAAGTTAAAAATTGGCCTGGGCAGGAAGGGGCGGCGGGAGAGTGGCCGATAGGCAAATGGTTAAATACAGACTGAATTACCCATAAAAAAAAGGCCAAATCCTCACAATGCATTGCAGACACCGCTGAGATTATTATTGTTTTGTTCTGGAATTTTGCTTTAAATCTAAAGCAGTTCAAAGGTTTTGGGCATTCCTGGTGACTCACCATAACAAACAGGACAGGGCAGGAGGTTTGACGTAGCTTGGCACTCAGGTGAGGGCGAAACCCCGTGTCAACCAAGGCGGCTATTGTTTGGGTTATATCACAAGTCAGGTAAACGGCACCCGGTCCGCAGCGGAAAAAATCCACATCCCAATCCTCGAGATTTAAAGCAACATGGAGGCTGTGCGCAAACACCAGCTGGAGGGGGGCAGCACCATAGTACCAGGCTGGCACCGATCACCCCCTTATACACCGTCACATCACATTGTAGATAAGAAAAAAAAATCTGTCTATTATTCTAATTCCCAGCTTTGTGTTTTATCCAGTCCAGCTCCCAGGCCGCGTACACACGATCAGACCTGAAGACCAAATTGATTGTGTGTATGGCCCATCGGACCAAAGTTTTAAAACTTGCTTTAAAATCTGTCCGATGGACACCAGTCCATCGGACCAAAACGATGGTTAGTACACAAAAGCATCGGACCGAAAACCCGCGCATGCTCAGAATCAAGTCGACGCATGCTTGGAAGCATTGAACTTCGTTTTTTCAGCACGTCGTCGTGTTTTACGTCACCGCGTTCTGACCCGATCAGATTTTGGACTGATGGTGTGTACGCACATCAGACCATCAGGCCACTTCAGCGGTGACCCCCCCTTCTCCTGTTAACTGTTATTTTCCTGCGATACAAAGTAACATTGTTTATAAACATTGTTCAGGCAGAAGATGGAGAGATACAAAGTTACTTTCAATCTCTCTATCTCCCATCTGACAAATGATTGTAAACGATGCTACTTTGTATCTTTCTATCTTCTGCCTGAACAATGTTTATTAATAATGTTACTTTATATCTCTCTATCTCCTATCTGGTGAATGTTTATAAACAATGTTACATTGTATCTCGCCATCTTCTGCCGCCATACACGTTCCAGCCTCGACCCTCATCTGGCTTTAATGACGCCTAGTATGCAAAAGTAAGGACCTGTGATGTTACTTGACCGGTTGGAAGACATCTGAAATTGAAGTATGCGTACTGTCTTTTACAGCGCATCCGGAAAGTATTCACAGCGCTTCACTTTTTCCACATTTTGTTATGTTACATCCTTATTACAAAATGGATTAAATTCTCAATTTTCCTCAAAATTCTACAAACAATCCCTCATAATGACAATGTGAAAGAAGTTTGTTTGATATCTTTTCAAATGTATTAAAAATAAAAAATACCATGTACATAAGTATCACAGGCTCCTCCCATGTACATAAGTATCGCAGGCTCCTCCCATGTACATAAGTATCACAGGCTCCTCCTATGTACACAAGTATCACAGGCTCCTCCCATGTACACAAGTATCACAGGCTCCTCCCATGTACATAAGTATCACAGGCTCCTCCCATGTACATAATTATCACAGGCTCCTCCCATGTACATAATGATCACAGGCTCCTCCCATGTACATAATTATCACAGGCTCCTCCCATGTACACAAGTATCACAGGCTCCTCCCATGTACACAAGTATCACAGGCTCCTCCCATGTACATAAGTATCACAGGCTCCTCCCATGTACATAAGTATCACAGGCTCCTCCCATGTTCATAAGTATCACAGGCTCCTCCCATGTACATAAGTATCACAGGCTCCTCCCATGTACATAAGTATCGCAGGCTCCTCCCATGTACACAAGTATCACAGGCTCCTCCCATGTACACAAGTATCACAGGCTCCTCCCATGTACACAAGTATCACAGGCTCCTCCCATGTACATAAGTATCACAGGCTCCTCCCATGTACATAAGTATCACAGGCTCCCACCATGTACATAAGTATCACAGGCTCCTCCCATGTACATAATTATCACAGGCTCCTCCCATGTACATAAGTATCACAGGCTCCTCCCATGTACATAAGTATCACAGGCTCCTCCCAAGTACATAATTATCACAGGCTCCTCCCATGTACATAAGTAGCACAGGCTCCTCCCGTGTACATAACTATCACAGGTTCCTCCCGTGTACATAATTATCACAGGCTCCTCCCATGTACATAATTATCACAGGCTCCTCCCATGTACATAATTATCACAGGCCCCTCCCATGTACATAACTATCACAGGCTCCTCCCGTGTACATAGCTATCACATGTTCCTCCCGTGTACATAACTATCACAGGCTCCTCCCATGTACATAAGTATCACAGGCTCCTCCCATGTACATAAGTATCACAGGCTCCTCCCATGTACATAAGTATCACAGGCTCCTCCCAAGTACATAATTATCACAGGCTCCTCCCATGTACATAAGTAGCACAGGCTCCTCCCGTGTACATAACTATCACAGGTTCCTCCCGTGTACATAATTATCACAGGCTCCTCCCATGTACACAAGTATCACAGGCTCCTCCCATGTACACAAGTATCACAGGCTCCTCCCATGTACACAAGTATCACAGGCTCCTCCCATGTACATAAGTATCACAGGCTCCTCCCATGTACATAAGTATCACAGGCTCCTCCCATGTTCATAAGTATCACAGGCTCCTCCCATGTACATAAGTATCACAGGCTCCTCCCATGTACATAAGTATCGCAGGCTCCTCCCATGTACACAAGTATCACAGGCTCCTCCCATGTACACAAGTATCACAGGCTCCTCCCATGTACACAAGTATCACAGGCTCCTCCCATGTACATAAGTATCACAGGCTCCTCCCATGTACATAAGTATCACAGGCTCCCACCATGTACATAAGTATCACAGGCTCCTCCCATGTACATAATTATCACAGGCTCCTCCCATGTACATAAGTATCACAGGCTCCTCCCATGTACATAAGTATCACAGGCTCCTCCCAAGTACATAATTACCACAGGCTCCTCCCATGTACATAAGTAGCACAGGCTCCTCCCGTGTACATAACTATCACAGGTTCCTCCCGTGTACATAATTATCACAGGCTCCTCCCATGTACATAATTATCACAGGCTCCTCCCATGTACATAATTATCACAGGCCCCTCCCATGTACATAACTATCACAGGCTCCTCCCGTGTACATAGCTATCACATGTTCCTCCCGTGTACATAACTATCACAGGCTCCTCCCATGTACATAAGTATCACAGGCTCCTCCCATGTACATAAGTATCACAGGCTCCTCCCATGTACATAAGTATCACAGGCTCCTCCCAAGTACATAATTATCACAGGCTCCTCCCATGTACATAAGTAGCACAGGCTCCTCCCGTGTACATAACTATCACAGGTTCCTCCCGTGTACATAATTATCACAGGCTCCTCCCATGTACATAATCACAGGCTCCTCCCATGTACATAATTATCACAGGCTCCTCCCATGTACATAACTATCACAGGCTCCTCCCGTGTACATAGCTATCACATGTTCCTCCCGTGTACATAACTATCACAGGCTCCTCCCGTGTACATAACTATCACAGGCTCCTCCCGTGTACATAACTATCACAGGCTCCTCCCATGTACATAACTATCACAGGCTCCTCCCATGTACATAATTATCACAGGCTCCTCCCATGTACATAACTATCACAGGCTCCTCCCGTGTACATAGCTATCACATGTTCCTCCCGTGTACATAACTATCACATGTTCCTCCCGTGTACATATGTATTACAGGCTCCTCTTATTCCTCAGCTCCACTTTTACATTTAAGACTCACTGCAGGTTGACATTAACATTAAATTAAAGTGATAACATCGGCTTGTTTGTACTGTTTTAAAAAAAAAAGTACAAATCCAAATTCCCCACGAAAGTATAGATTACAAAATTTGTTGCGGAAAAACAAAACCTCATCTCCCCGAGGTTAGCGTGGCGGACGTCCAACCTGAGATAAATGGACGCAGACCTGCCCTAAATCGGGGATTACATTTTCCCTCATTATACGGCGCGGCGCTGTGTGATCGGCGCACACGCCACTATCCCAGGCCCCTCGCTGACTGCTGAGATAAACAGGCTCTGAAGAGGCCCGGCGAGACCCCCCAGGAAAAGACATGAACTATTCTCATCACCAGCTTCCCTCTGACAACGATGAAAGTTGCTGGATGCTTTGATTTAATGACTACAAAAGAAAAAACAAAAGAGAGAGAAAGCTACGATGTAAAAGAACGAGCAGAAATACATTCCGCGGCGAGTAATGAGCTGCAGATGTCGGCGGCAATTAACGGAGACGCGATAACGACAGAAGGACGTTGCAGATTTGATGGTCCGACAGACGTTATTCCGGCTAATCATCAATATTTTGTAGCTAATGGATATTATTTGATTTTCAGAGCAAAGATGCGCCGGGGGGGGGGGGGGGGGGGGGTTTGTTGGCGGGGCGAATCGCCCCATTTTGAAAGGAGAAATGGAATGAAAGGCTCAGCTTCTTGCCAAGCCGCTCCTCACAGACACGATCGTCTGTCTGAATTACGGAGATTTTTAATTGTGTTTGAACTGATGAGGGCTCATTGTACAAGAAAGCAGATTGTTTTCAATATCGATGTACACCGTGCCGTGCCAGATCACTGCTCTGGTTGTGCCAGAGATTCTTTTTGATCAGGAATGGATAGAATTTTTACAGTTTTTAGCTATAAATAAGTCAATTTGATCAGCTTTGTAAAAACATTCTCCTCTCCTGTACCTAGTGCCCACTGTCATTCCCCTGTACTCCTCTCCTGTACATAGTGCCCACTGTCATTCCCCTGTACTCCTCTCCTGTACATAGTGCCCACTGTCATCCCCCCTGCACTCCTCTCCTGTACATAGTGCCCACTGTCATCCCCCCTGCACTCCTCTCCTGTACATAGTGCCCACTGTCATCCCCCCTGCACTCCTCTTCTGTACATAGTGCCCACTGTCATCCCTTCCACACTCCTCTCCTGTACATACTGCCCACTGTCATCCCTTCCACACTCCTCTCCTGTACATAGTGCCCACTGTCATCCCCCCTGCACTTCTCTCCTGTACATAGTGACCACTGTCATCCCTTCCACACTCCTCTCCTGTACATACTGCCCACTGTCATCCCTTCCACACTCCTCTCCTGTACAAAGTGCCCACTGTCATTCCCCTGTACTCCTCTCCTGTACATAGTGACCACTGTCATCCCCCCTGCACTCCTCTCCTGTACATAGTGACCACTGTCATCCCCCCTGCACTCCTCTCCTGTACATAGTGACCACTGTCATCCCCCCTGCACTCCTCTCCTGTACATAGTGACCACTGTCATCCCCCCTGCACTCCTCTCCTGTACATAGTGACCACTGTCATCCCTTCCACACTCCTCTCCTGTACATAGTGCCCACTGTCATCCCCCCTGCACTCCTCTCCTGTACATAGTGACCACTGTCATCCCTTCCACACTCCTCTCCTGTACATACTGCCCACTGTCATCCCCTCCGCACTCCTCTCCTGTACATAGTGACCACTGTCATCCCCCCTGCACTCCTCTCCTGTACATAGTGCCCACTGTCATCCCCCCTGCACTCCTCTCCTGTACATAGTGCCCACTGTCATCCCCCCTGCACTCCTCTCCTGTACATAGTGACCACTGTCATCCCTTCCACACTCCTCTCCTGTACATACTGCCCACTGTCATCCCCTCCGCACTCCTCTCCTGTACATAGTGCCCACTGTCATCCCCCCTGTACTCCTCTCCTGTACATACTGCCCACTGTCATCCCCTCCGCACTCCTCTCCTGTACATAGTGCCCACTGTCATCCCCCCTGCACTCCTCTCCTGTACATAGTGACCACTGTCATCCCTTCCACACTCCTCTCCTGTACATACTGCCCACTGTCATCCCCTCCGCACTCCTCTCCTGTACATAGTGCCCACTGTCATCCCCCCTGCACTCCTCTCCTGTACATAGTGACCACTGTCATCCCTTCCACACTCCTCTCCTGTACATACTGCCCACTGTCATCCCCTCCGCACTCCTCTCCTGTACATAGTGACCACTGTCATCCCCCCTGCACTCCTCTCCTGTACATACTGCCCACTGTCATCCCCTCCGCACTCCTCTCCTGTACATAGTGCCCACTGTCATCCCCTCCGCACTCCTCTCCTGTACATAGTGCCCACTCATCCACCTCCACACTCCTCTACTGTACATAGAGCCCGCTGTCATACCCTCTACACTCCTCTCCAGTACATACTGCCCACTATCACACCCTCTACACTCCTCTCCTGTGCATAGTGCCCACTGTCATTCCCTACATACTCCTCTCATGTACATACTGCCCACTGTCACACCCTCTACACTCCTCTCCTGTAAATACTGCCCACTGTCATCCCCTCCACACTCCTCTCCTGTGCATAGTGCCCACTGTCATTCCCTAAATACTCCTCTCCTGTACATACTGCCCACGGTCATACCCGCACACCCCTCTCCTGTACATAGTGCCCACTGTCATCCCCTCCACACCCCTCTCCTGTACATAGTGCCCACTGTCATGCCCTCCACACTCCTCTACTGTACATACTGCCCACTGTCATGCCCTCCACACTCCTCTCCTGTACATACTGCCCACTGTCATGCCCTCCACGCATTGCCCAATGTCATACCCTCCACACTCCTCTACTGTACATAGTACCTGCTGTCATACACTCCTCTCCTGTACATACTGCCCACTGTCATGCCCTCCACACTCCTCTCCTGTACATACTGCCCACTGTCATGCCCTCCACGCATTGCCCAATGTCATACCCTCCACACTCCTCTCCTGTACATGGTGCCTGCTGTCATCCCCTCCGCACTCCTCTCCTGTACATAGTGCCCACTGTCATCCCCCCTGCACTCCTCTCCTGTACATAGTGACCACTGTCATCCCTTCCACACTCCTCTCCTGTACATAGTGACCACTGTCATCCCCCCTGCACTCCTCTCCTGTACATAGTGCCCACTGTCATCCCCCCTGCACTCCTCTCCTGTACATAGTGCCCACTGTCATCCCCCCTGCACTCCTCTCCTGTACATAGTGACCACTGTCATCCCTTCCACACTCCTCTCCTGTACATACTGCCCACTGTCATCCCCTCCGCACTCCTCTCCTGTACATAGTGCCCACTGTCATCCCCCCTGTACTCCTCTCCTGTACATACTGCCCACTGTCATCCCCTCCGCACTCCTCTCCTGTACATAGTGCCCACTGTCATCCCCCCTGCACTCCTCTCCTGTACATAGTGACCACTGTCATCCCTTCCACACTCCTCTCCTGTACATACTGCCCACTGTCATCCCCTCCGCACTCCTCTCCTGTACATAGTGCCCACTGTCATCCCCCCTGCACTCCTCTCCTGTACATAGTGACCACTGTCATCCCTTCCACACTCCTCTCCTGTACATACTGCCCACTGTCATCCCCTCCGCACTCCTCTCCTGTACATAGTGACCACTGTCATCCCCCCTGCACTCCTCTCCTGTACATACTGCCCACTGTCATCCCCTCCGCACTCCTCTCCTGTACATAGTGCCCACTGTCATCCCCTCCGCACTCCTCTCCTGTACATAGTGCCCACTCATCCACCTCCACACTCCTCTACTGTACATAGAGCCCGCTGTCATACCCTCTACACTCCTCTCCAGTACATACTGCCCACTATCACACCCTCTACACTCCTCTCCTGTGCATAGTGCCCACTGTCATTCCCTACATACTCCTCTCATGTACATACTGCCCACTGTCACACCCTCTACACTCCTCTCCTGTAAATACTGCCCACTGTCATCCCCTCCACACTCCTCTCCTGTGCATAGTGCCCACTGTCATTCCCTAAATACTCCTCTCCTGTACATACTGCCCACGGTCATACCCGCACACCCCTCTCCTGTACATAGTGCCCACTGTCATCCCCTCCACACCCCTCTCCTGTACATAGTGCCCACTGTCATGCCCTCCACACTCCTCTACTGTACATACTGCCCACTGTCATGCCCTCCACACTCCTCTCCTGTACATACTGCCCACTGTCATGCCCTCCACGCATTGCCCAATGTCATACCCTCCACACTCCTCTACTGTACATAGTACCTGCTGTCATACACTCCTCTCCTGTACATACTGCCCACTGTCATGCCCTCCACACTCCTCTCCTGTACATACTGCCCACTGTCATGCCCTCCACGCATTGCCCAATGTCATACCCTCCACACTCCTCTCCTGTACATGGTGCCTGCTGTCATCCCCTCCGCACTCCTCTCCTGTACATAGTGCCCACTGTCATCCCCCCTGCACTCCTCTCCTGTACATAGTGACCACTGTCATCCCTTCCACACTCCTCTCCTGTACATACTGCCCACTGTCATCCCCTCCGCACTCCTCTCCTGTACATAGTGACCACTGTCATCCCCCCTGCACTCCTCTCCTGTACATACTGCCCACTGTCATCCCCTCCGCACTCCTCTCCTGTACATAGTGCCCACTGTCATCCCCTCCGCACTCCTCTCCTGTACATAGTGCCCACTCATCCACCTCCACACTCCTCTACTGTACATAGAGCCCGCTGTCATACCCTCTACACTCCTCTCCAGTACATACTGCCCACTATCACACCCTCTACACTCCTCTCCTGTGCATAGTGCCCACTGTCATTCCCTACATACTCCTCTCATGTACATACTGCCCACTGTCACACCCTCTACACTCCTCTCCTGTAAATACTGCCCACTGTCATCCCCTCCACACTCCTCTCCTGTGCATAGTGCCCACTGTCATTCCCTAAATACTCCTCTCCTGTACATACTGCCCACGGTCATACCCGCACACCCCTCTCCTGTACATAGTGCCCACTGTCATCCCCTCCACACCCCTCTCCTGTACATAGTGCCCACTGTCATGCCCTCCACACTCCTCTACTGTACATACTGCCCACTGTCATGCCCTCCACACTCCTCTCCTGTACATACTGCCCACTGTCATGCCCTCCACGCATTGCCCAATGTCATACCCTCCACACTCCTCTACTGTACATAGTACCTGCTGTCATACACTCCTCTCCTGTACATACTGCCCACTGTCATGCCCTCCACACTCCTCTCCTGTACATACTGCCCACTGTCATGCCCTCCACGCATTGCCCAATGTCATACCCTCCACACTCCTCTCCTGTACATGGTGCCTGCTGTCATCCCCTCCGCACTCCTCTCCTGTACATAGTGCCCACTGTCATCCCCCCTGCACTCCTCTCCTGTACATAGTGACCACTGTCATCCCTTCCACACTCCTCTCCTGTACATACTGCCCACTGTCATCCCCCCTGCACTCCTCTCCTGTACATAGTGACCACTGTCATCCCTTCCACACTCCTCTCCTGTACATACTGCCCACTGTCATCCCCTCCGCACTCCTCTCCTGTACATGGTGCCTGCTGTCATACCCTCCACACTCCTCTCCTGTACATATTGCCCACTGTCATACATGAGCAGCCAAAGCAGTGCATTGTGGGGCAGTGATATCAGTACATTACAATTAGAAGTAAAGGCAACACAGATATTAGTTTTGGATGGAGTGGAGAGGGATTGGAATCTCTGCCAGGTTTATATTATCGCTGTATCCCAGTTAGGAAGATCCACCCTCTCTATTTGAAAGTCCCAAATCTGGGTTGTCACCAGAAAAGTAATAGAGGGGAATCTTCCAATGGGGACACAAGTTCTGGTAACTGGTTCCTCACTTTGGACTGATTTCCTCTCACTTCCTGTTTGGCTATGGGGACAGGAAGTGAAGGAAAATTTCCCCAATGAGACACAGGTGGCCCTATTACTCCATTCAAAATGAAAAAAATAAATAAATTGTAGTCTTTAGTTCAGCTTTGAATTTATGATTTGCAGTACCCCGTGGCCACCGATCATCATGAAATGTGACAATTCCCTGAAATGTGTCCTCTGGGATTCAGGGCTGAAATAAGATTTGTGATTTCTTAGTGAATTGGAGTAATAAAGACGTCTCACAGATTGATGGCTCAGCGGATTCCAGTCCTGGGATTGTGGACCACCCTGGAAGACCACCTGTCTACTGAAGAGGCCGGCACTATACAGCCAGCACCTGTCACCAACCTGTCCAGAGGGCTGCGCCACCCACCTCCCCTGGGGGGGTCTCTGCACCCTCTAATCTACATTTCTCTGACAATCTCAGCTTCTCATCCATCATTACTGCTGAAGAACTTGACAGTCCAAATGAACTTTTAGCTCAAATCAGCCGATTGCGTTCCAAACGCATTTCAACAGAAAGGTGCGCAAGTCTTCCCTTTTAGTTGTCTTTAGAAGAAAACAGGCCGAGAAGAAAAGCCTGTGCCCTGCCAGCATGCTGCAAAGAAGAACCCCTGCTTCCTGTATGCAAACAGTGATCTCTCTGCAGAGGTCCGACACCCCCTGCTGTTTTAGGGCAGTCGACGAGAAAATAGAGAGAAGGTTCTCCCATTTTTCTCGTCAAGATTTTGGGCAGTTTTCTTGACGAGAAACCTGAAAGCCTCGTACACGTGCTCGGTATACTCGGCAAGAAAGATCCGACAGCAGTTTCCTTGCTGGTTCTTGCCGAGTAAACCGAGCGCGTGTACGAGGCTTTAGTGTAGCAATACGGTTGCATTTAATGAAGGGACAACATTTAGCAACATATTGCTTCACTTAGAGGCGCCTCTCTTCTCTTTTATACGTGTGCTATAATCTTTGAAGGATTATAAATGGTTGTGGAACGAATCATTTAAGCTTCCATTATTTCTTATGGGAAAATGTGCTTTGATATACAAGTGCTTTGGATTACAAGCATGTTTCCGGAACGAATAACGCTCGCAATCCGAGGTTTTACTGTACAGGATTTATAAAGCACCTACAGGTTACACAGTGCTATATAACAGCACAGGTACAATACAACTCATTACAGGAGCTGTTAAAAAAAAATAGTGTCACCCCCCACCAACTATTGTCCCCCCATAGTACAAACCCCCCTCCCTCAGTACAGACCCCGCCCATTAAGTACAGACCCCCTCCATCAATGTAGACCGTTTCCCTCAGTATAAACCTCCCCCCTCAATACAGACACCCCAACCTCAGTGCAGACCCCTCCATCAGTACAGACACCCCAACCTCAGTGCAGACCCCCCATCAGTACAGACACCCCCACCTCAGTGCAGACCTCCCATCAGTAGACACCCCAACCTCAATGCAGACCCCCCCATCAGTACAGACACCCCCACCTCAGTGCAGATACCCCCACCTCAGTGCAGACCTCCCATCAGTACAGACACTCCCAACTCAGTGCAGACCCCCCATCAGTACAGACACCCCCACCTCAGTGCAGACCCATCAGTACAGACACCCCCACCTCAGTGCAGACCTCTCATCAGTACAGACACTCCCACCTCAGTGCAGACCCCCCATCAGTACAGACACCCCCACCTCAGTGCAGACCCCCCATCAGTACAGACACCCCTCATCAGTACAGACACCCCCACCACAGTGCAGTGCCCTCTAACACACAGCTCCTTTCTCTATCTGCAACGTAGAGAGCGTCCTGACTCTCCTGTTGTCCAAGGGAGGGGGGCGAGCACGACACTCCACACCAGGGAGAAAGCCTCGCATTACTGTGTGGAGTTACAGACAGAAGAACAGGAAGTGAGGATTTCTCAGAAGAAATAAGGACATTTAAAAGCCAAATGGAAGGATGAGGTAAGTGAAGGAGGACTGCACCAAGGTAAAAGAAGCTATTTAGAAAAAAAAATTGTACCTTTACAACCCCTTTAAGGGAATCCCTTGGGGACCCCCAAGGTCACCAGAACTAGTGTGTTACCATTGGAAGATTTCCCCTCCATTACTGTTCTGCTGGACAACCCAAAATGTAGTGATTTTTCTTTTACTTTCACTATTAATGATGATAATAAACAGAACAAATGGAGAGGGGGGGATCTCCTTATCGGGGACACAGACAGCAATGAAAACTGACAGGGGTTGTAATCCATCTCCACTCCATCCAACACACTGAGGTAAGTGAAGGAGGACTGCACTAAGGTAAAGGAAGATATTTAGGAGAAAATAATTGTACCTTTACAACCCCTTTAATTTGCAGGAATTGGGACAGGAAGTGAAGGGAAATCTTTGCAATTAGACACAGATGGTGAAAAAAAAATAAAAAATCTGACGGGGGTTATAAACTTTCTTGCTCTATCCAAAAATAAAACAGTTTTGCCTCTAGTTCTACTTGAATTCTAACAGGAACTACGGCAGGTGTGAGGATAAAAAGAGCCCAAAGCAGCTTTAGAAATGAGCAGGAATTGTATATCTTCCATAAAAAGAAAGACATAATAGCGGTTCCCATATTTCATACTCCCCAACACCAGAGATCAGCGTTCCTATTCTAATGCAGGACAATGGCGCCATCTAGTGGCAAACAACAAATATACGCGCCAAAAAAGGAGTCAGTAAATTGGGAGATTATTTATTAGGAGGTATCTATATACAGCCAACAATCTACGCAGCGCTTTACATACTGTACATTCACATCAGTCCCTGCGCTCAAGGAACCTAACCACTTAAGACCCGGACCTTTAGGCAGCTAAAGGACCCGGCCAGTTTTTGCGATTCGGCACTGCGTCGCTTTAACTGACAATTGCGCGGTCGTGTGACGTGGCTCCCAAACAAAATTGGCGTCCTTTTCCCCCCACAAAGAGATTTTTTTTGGTGGTATTTGATCACCTCTGAGGTTTTTATTTTTTGCGCTATAAACAAACAAAAAAAAAAGACCGACAATTTTGAAATAATATTATATTTTTTTACTTTTTTCTGTAATAAATATCCCCAAATAAATAAAAAGTCTTCATCAGTTTAGGCCGATATATATTCTTCTACATGTCTTTGGTAAATAAATAAGTGTATATTGATTGTTTTGCGTAAAAGTTTTAGCGTCTACAAACTATGGAAAAGATTTATGGCATTTTTATTATTCTTATTTTTTTACTAGTAATGATCTGCGATTTTTAGCGGGACTGCGACATTGCAGCGGACAGATCAGACACATTTTTGGGACCCGTGACATTTGTACAGCGATTAGTGCTATAAAAATGCACTGATTACTCTGTAAATGTCACTGGCAGGGAAGGGGTTAACACTAGGGGGCGATCAATTGGTTAAATGTGTGTTCCCTCAGTGTGTTCTAACTGTGTGGGGATGGGAGTGACTAGGAGAGGAGACGTATTGTTTTTCCTACTTAGTAGGAACAAACGATATGTCTCCTCTTCCCTGACAGCACAGGGATGCGTGTGTGTTTACACACACATCCCTGTGCTGGTGCTCATGCACGCAATCGCGTGTTGCAGACGGCAATCATGCCCGCCTGCCACGCGCATTGAGGCTCCTGCCATGCAGCAGATGCACGCCTCCATTGTCGCGTGCGCGCCCTCTGGTGGCCTCTAAAGGGAAGGACGTACCCATATGGGATTTCGCCCATGGGGAGCCAATCGACTGAGTGAGTCGGTCAGGAACCGGTTACATTGTTTCTCTGTTTAACCTCTTATTAACCCTTAATTTACTCTAATCCGCCCTATTAAACTCCTTATTCTCCTTCTCTATTTAATTGTTATTTTCCTGCTGATTATTATTTTATTTTTTTTACTTCTATTTTTATAAACTATTCATTTTTTTATTATGTTTTCCTTTGTTCATTGATATTTTACACCTTTAACATAAATTTTCCATAAAAAAAAAAAAAAAAAAGCGCAAAATTAAAAAAACGATTATTATTTTTTTATTTAAAGGGAAGGGTTCACCTAAAAATAAACTTTTAACATTTATGAGATTAATGACAATTAGAATCGGCTGTTTTTTAAAAAAAAATACGTCCGTACATACCGTTTCCTATATGTATTCTCACAGCCGCTTTCGGGTATGATGGTCGGGGCTGGGCGTTCCTAATTGATTGACAGGCATCCGACCGACGCATACAGCGCGTCACGAGATGCCGAAAGAAACCGAACGTCGGTGCGGCTCTATACGGCGCCTGCGCACCGACGTTCGGCTTCTTTCGGCATCTCGTGACGCGCTGTATGCGTCGGTCGGATGCCTGTCAATCAATTAGGAACGCCCAGCCCCGACCATCATACCCGGAAGCGGCTGTGAGAATACATATAGGAATCGGTATGTACGGACGTATTTTTAAAAAAAAAAACAACAGCCGATTCTAATTGTCATTAATCTCATAAATGCAATGTTAAAAGTTTATTTTTAGGTGAACCTCCCCTTTAATTTGTAAAATAACTTTTCAATGCTTTGTACCATTGCTGACAGCTGAAGTGTAAAAAAAAAAGTTGCCGTAGGTATCGGTAATCTGCGAATACAAAAAAAAAAATAAACTTAATGGTATTTTTTTTTTTTTTTTTTTATTTCTTTACCCATTAAATTTTTTTTTCATTAAATTTCTTTAAATTTGATTTCAGAAAATAGTTTTATGTCTTATTTTATTACCATCTTGTTTGATAACTTAATGTTCAGGGGTTATAAATCTTAAAAAAAAAAATTATAAAAATAAAAAAGTTTTTAAATGTAAATTAAAAAAAAGTTCTTCAGAATTGTTAGAGAATTGTGATCTTTATTCGAATAATAAAAAAAAAAAAAAAAAAAAAAAGTGATTGTCATTTTATCCAGAATCGGGCAGCTCTACTTTCCGGTAATATCGTGTGACATTAATAATTGGAAACTACCGCTATTTTATTCTCTTCTAGGGCAGGGGGTGTCAAACTCAACTTCACCGAGGGCCGCATCAGCATTAGGATTGCCCTAAAAGGGCCGGTTGTATCTGTAGTACTAGATGTCCAGAATATACCAACCCCCCCCCCCCTTCCCTTAAATCACATGTCAAGAGTCCCCCACCCTTCCTTACATCAAACCCCTTACCTTGTGTTTCTGCCGGGGGCGGGGCTTGGACACTATGATTAGTGTCACAAATGTATACGCTATATTATTTTTTCTTTATTTGCTTTTCTTTTTTTTCTTTACCATGAAAGTAGAGCTGAAACGATTAATCGATATGATCGATAATAATCGATAATTGTCAACGATTTTCATTATCGATTAGTTGGTCCGCACCTTCCGACTGACCGTCCGCCTGCCCGCCCTCCTGTCCTGTGATAACAGGCGCCGCCGTTTTACACAGGACATGCAGCGCCGACGTGCCTCGTATGTGTACAAGGCGCCGCTGTATTACGAGGCACGTCCGCGCCGCATGTCCACACCTCTCCTCTGACGTCAGCTCCCCACTGATCTCAGCCCCGCCCGCTGCTGCTGCTTCGAGGGAACAGAGGCTAGAAGCACCAGTGAGGAGAGTCGAGCTGCAAGGTCTGTGAAAGGTAGGTTTTTCTACCTTTCACATTCTAGTTTACAGTTGCACACTCACACAGTAACAGTACAATAAGTACATGCCTTCGTATAACAATTCCCCATCCTTTTAACTCCCATCATTGGTGTACCGGGAGGTGGGTGGGTGGCCTTTTTACATAGTAGTGCCCCATCATTGGTTTTCCTGGGGGGGGGGAGAATAGTGCCACATTGGTGTTCCTGGGGGGGGGGGGGGGAGGGAATAGTGTCCCATTGGTGTTCCTGGGTGGGGGAGGGGAGAGAATAGTGTCCCATTGGTGTTCCTGGGTGGGGGAGGGGAGGGAATAGTGTCCCACTGGTGTTCCTGGGTGGGGGAGGGGAGGGAATAGTGCCCCATTGGTTTTCCTGGGTGGGGGAGGGGAGGGAATAGTGTCCCATTGGTGTTCCTGGGTGGGGGAGGGGAGAGAATAGTGCCCCATTGGTGTTCCTGGATGGGGGAGGGGAGGGAATAGTGCCACATTGGTGTTCCTGGGTGGGGGAGGGGAGGGAATAGTGTCCCATTGGTGTTCCTGGGTGGGGGAGGGGAGGGAATAGTGTCCAATTGGTGTTCCTGGGTGGGGAAGGGGAGAGAATAGTGCCCCATTGTTGTTCCCGGATCGGGGAGGGGAGGGAACAGTGCCACATTGGTGTTCCTGGGTGGGGGAGGGGAGGGAATAGTGCCACATTAGTGTTCCTGGGTGGGGGAGGGGAGGGAATAGTGCCCCATTGGTGTTCCTGGGTGGGGGAGGGGACCCATTGGGGTTAAATAAACGAAAAAATTCCACATTACGTTTTTTTATGATTTTATCCGATTAAACGATTATGAAAATAATCGTTAGTTGCAGCTCTACATGAAAGAGTTACCTTTTTACAATATGTTAGTTAAAAAAAAAAAATTTTTTTAACTGGCTCCTAGATTCAAAGCAAAATGGCCCTGCTGTAAGTTATGTCCCTTGCGCTGATTTTTTATTTTTTTATTCTGGCTGCACTTAGGCTTTAATAAAATATTTGCTCAGGCTACATAAATATTAGAACCCGTCGGAGGATTAAATCTGCTGAAAGATCTCCCGGAGTACACAGCTAGCTGGCAGTGCAAATAATTCTTCCTCTGCTGTGAAATGTTATCCCGCTAAAAAAATCATCAAAAGTCTATTCTGAAGGTTTGAAAAATCACAACGCAGTTCCCATATCCCACCACAAGATGGCAGTGTGGCCGTCCATATAAAGGGCGATTTATGGGTCGGAGATAAAGTGATGTGATCAGAAGTGATTTATGTGATCGCATTAAAGGGAGATAATGTAAGAAGTCTATTCTTCATGCATGGCGGTGCCGGGGATATATATATATATATATATAAAAGTACATATCTGCACAGAAATCACTGCGGCCCGTAAATCAGAGCAGAATCCGATACGCGGGTAACAATCCAAATCCACAGAAATTACATTTTACTGTCACTGACTTTGGAAAGCTTAGTGACAATTCCATCATTTCTTCTCTCGGGATTTATTAAAGAAGGTCTGCTTCAGTTTCAGATACAAGTGGAGTCTGAGGAGGCCGGGTCCCGGACCCTTCCGGGGGACTCCAGGGAATGGACCTCTCTGGGGCCTTCATCCTGCTTTGGGCTTTGGCTCTGTTCACACCGTTCGGAGCGTGCATGTGGGTTCTGCACGTGTAGGGAAACACCTTCATTTTAATGCTGCGGCACCATGCATTTTGGCATGCACAAAAAAACCGCATGTGTTTGCAAATATGTGGGGGGGCGGGTCTACAAAAGGGCAGTGAGATTCTGTGTGTTGTGGGAAAGCGCGCAATTGTGTGCATGTTCCCGCAACTCTAAATTGTGACCGTAGCCTTAGTGACAACTCAATCCTTTATTGGGGTGGAATTAAACAGGGAATATTTGTGTTCATCCACCTATAGGTACATTCCACCAATCAGAGGCGATCTATAGGTACATTCCACCAATCAGAGGCGATCTATACGTACACTCCACCATATAAGGACTAGGGTTAGGGTTTTCCCTTGAAGATCAAGGTCAGGACGTAGGGATAGGGTTAGGAACCTCCCACAAAGGTCAGGAGGCATGGCCTCACAGACGAGCTATAGGTACACTCCCCCAATCAGAGGTGAGCTATTAGGTACACTGCCCCAATCAGCGGCAAGCTATGGGTACCCTCCACCAATCAGAGACAATCTAGAGGTACGCTCCAATCATCAGAGGGGATCTATAGGTACACTCCACCATATAAGGACTAGGGTTAGGGTTTTCCCTTGAAGATCAAGGTCAGGACATAGGGATAGGGTTAGGAACCTCCCACAAAAAGGTCAGGAGACATGGCCTCACAGACGAGCTATAGGTACACTCCACCAGAGGAGAGCTATGGGTACACTCCACCAATCAGAGGAGAGCTATGGTTACCCTCCACCAATCAGAGGAGAGCTATGGGTATCCTCCACCAATCAGAGGAGAGCTATGGGTATCCTCCACCAATCAGAGGAGAGCTATGGGTACCCTCCACCAATCAGAGGAGAGCTATGGGTACCCTCCACCAATCAGAGACAATCTAGAGGTACGCTCCAATCATCAGAGGCGATCTATAGGTACACTCCACCAAGTTAGGGACTAGGGTTAGGGTTTTCCCTTGAAGATCAAGGTCAGGACGTAGGGATAGG